>CAWUFW010007025.1:600000-1065587 GCA_963921515.1 Calotriton arnoldi
CAGAAAACCAAGATGTGGGAGAGGATCGTCGACAGGGTGAACGCACAATCACCATGTTTGCGCTCAAAGGTAGACATCCAGAACAGGTGGTATGACGTGCGCAGGAGGGTCAAGGAGCTGTTGAAGAAGGACTACATCTTGAGCCAACACACCGGCAGTGGCCCTCCTGCCAAACCAGTATACCTCAGGCCCTGGGAGGAGAAGGTGCAGGCCATCCTACCACCAGTGAGCGTCTATGGACTAGAAAACATCCCAGAGCCTGGTGAGTACACAACTAATGTACACAATATTGTGCCACAATACACACACATCACTGTCAAGGGGAGAGTCAAACCATGCACCCTTAGCAAATACACACCAACCAAAACAGATCATCCCAAAATGTGTATGTCAGCCAGATAAACACAATACATGCCAGCTCATAGTGAAATGTAACTGTGTCATGACATGTACAAACCTAACAACAAATACAGCAAGGCAGTGGCACAAATATAACCAACAAACACAGTCAGACATGTAGCCACCACCACAACACCACCTCACAGGGAAGCTCACTGAAAGGAAGGAATACTGTGTATGCTGGGCAAGTCAGTGCAGCCAATAGCATCATGGGAGTCGTAGTCACAGAAATTGCCCACCCTCACAATGCGCACATCAACACCACCATGAACCATGCACACATCACAGGCAGTGCAAAAACAACTGACAAGATGGCTGACACTGGCTACTGCTGTGGGGAGCACAAGGCCCTGCTGGCAACTGTGCACCAACAAACAGCACAACACCACTGCCTGACATCCTGAAAGCCAACTTGCACTCTCTGCAATGCAAGCACGTTGCATGGTGGGATATCTGGCTGGGTGGGAAGGAGGACTCACAGCACTGACCATAGTGACAAGCAGCTCACCTCACACACCCCCTCAACACAAACTCCACATAACCCACCTGGGAGAATGCAATGCCTCACATACCAAATGAAGATCCCACAAAGAACCACCACCCTGGGTAATGCTGTGTGAAGCACAGGGACACACCTGGGACTTGTAGCCAAACAAACGCAAGGACAACACTGTCAGCCTTCCTGTCAGCACAGGCCCACTACCCCACAGGGAAGCAGAGACAAAAGGAAGGAAGTATGGGCATGCTGGGAAGGGGGGTGTAGGCAATAGCATGATGGGAGTGGTAGTCACAGATATTGCTCACCGTCACAATTGGCCCATCAACACCACCATGAACCATGCACACATCACAGGCAGTGCAAAACAACTGACAAGATGGCTGACACTGGCTACTGCTGTGGGGAGCACAAGGCCCTGCTGGCAACTGTGCACCAACAAACAGCACAACACCACTGCCTGACATCCTGAAAGCCAACTTGCACTCTCTGCAATGCAAGCACGTTGCATGGTGGGATATCTGGCTGGGTGGGAAGGAGGACTCACAGCACTGACCATAGTGACAAGCAGCTCACCTCACACACCCCCTCAACACAAACTCCACATAACCCACCTGGGAGAATGCAATGCCTCACATACCAAATGAAGATCCCACAAAGAACCACCACCCTGGGTAATGCTGTGTGAAGCACAGGGACACACCTGGGTCTTGTAGCCAAACAAACGCAAGGACAACACTGTCAGCCTTCCTGTCAGCACAGGCATACTACCCCACAGGGAAGCAGAGTCAAAAGGAAGGAAGTATGGGCATGCTGGGAAGGGGGGTGTAGGCAATAGCATGATGGGAGTGGTAGTCACAGATATTGCTCACCCTCACAATTGGCCCATCAACACCACTCTGAACCATGCTCACATCACAGGGAGTGGAAAAGAACTGACAAGATGGCTGACACTGGCTACTGCTGTGGGGAGCACAAGTCCCTGCTGGGAACTGTGCACCAACAAACAACAGGACCACACTGTCAGCCATCTTGCCATTGCTGTCACACTCACACACAGTGAAGTCCACTCAAAAGTAAGGAAGTATGGGCATGCTGGGAAGGGGGGTGTAGGCAATAGCATGATGGGAGTTGGAGTCACAGATACTGCTCACCCTCACAATTGGCCCATCAACACCACTCTGAACCATGCTCATATCACAGGGAGTGGATAAGGACTGACAAGATGGCTGACACTGGCTACTGCTGGGGGGAGCACAAGGCCCTACTGGGAACTGTGCACCAACAAACAACAGGACCACACTGTCAGCCATCTTGCCATTGCTGTCACACTCACACACAGTGAAGTCCACTCAAAAGGAAGGAAGTATGGGCATGCTGGGAAGGGGGTGTAGGCAATAGCATGATGGGAGTTGGAGTCACAGATACTGCTCACCCTCACAATTGGCCCATCAACACCACTCTGAACCATGCTCATATCACAGGGAGTGGATAAGGACTGACAAGATGGCTGACACTGGCTACTGCTGGGGTGAGCATAAGGCCCTGCTGGGAACTGTGCACCAACAAACAGCACAACACCACTGCCTGACATCCTGAAAGCCAACTTGCACTCTCTGCAATGCAAGCACGTTCCATGGTGGGATATCTGGCTGGGTGGGAAGGAGGACTCACAGCACTGACCATAGTCACCAGCAGCTCCACCCACACACCCCTAACACAAACTACACACAACGCACCTGGGAGAAAGCATTGCCTCACACACCAATCAAATATCCCACAAAGAACCACAACCCTGGGTCATGCAGTGTGAAGCACAGGGACACACATGGGACTTGTAGCAAAACAAACCCCAGGATAACACTGTCAGCCATCTTGTCAGCACAGGCACACAACCCCACAGGGAAGCAGAGTCAAAAGGAAGGAAGCATGGGCATGCTGGGAAGGGTGGTGGAGGCAAAAGCATGATGGGAGTGGTAGTCACAGCTCAACATCCCCCCCCACACATGGCCCAGCAAGCTCACACTGAAGCATGCACACCTCACATAGAGTGTAAAGCCCCATCAAAGATGTCTGACACTGGTGCTCTGTTGTGGGGAGCACAAGGCCATGCTGGGAACTGGACAACAACCAACAGCAGGACACCACTGTCAGCCATCTTGCCATTGCTGTCACACCCACACACAGTGAAGTACACTCAAAAGGAAGGAAGTATGGGCATGCTGGGAAGGGGGGTGGAGGCAATAGCATGATGGGAGTGGTAGTCACAGCTAAACATCCCCCCCACACATGGCCCAGCAAGCTCACACTGAAGCATGCACACCTCACAGAGAGTGTAAAGCCCCATCAAAGATGTCTGACACTGGTGCTCTGTTGTGGGGAGCACAAGGCCATGCTGGGAACTGGACAACAACCAACAGCAGGACACCACTGTCAGCCATCTTGCCATTGCTGTCACACCCACTCACAGTGAAGTACACTCAAAAGGAAGGAAGTATGGGCATGCTGGGAAGGGGGTGCAGGCAATAGCATGATGGCAGTGGTAGTCACAGATATTGGTCAGCCTCACAATTGGCCCATCAACACCACCCTGAACCATGCTCACATCACAGGGAGTGGAAAAGGACTCACAAGATGGCTGACACTGGGTACTGCTGTGGGGAGCACAAGGCCCTGCTGGCAACTGTGCACCAACCAACAGCAGGACACCACTGACTGACATCCTGAAAGACAAATTGCACTCCCTGCAATGGAAGCAAGTTCCATGGTGGGATATCTGGCTGGGTGGGAAGGAGGGCCGGATGTCAACCCAATACAACCAATGCAGACCATGTACACACCCCAACATTCACATGGAAATGCCCAAATAATGCAGGACAATGTGCTACACCAATATCAACCCCTGACTGTGACAACTTAGGACAATGCAATGTACAGGCCCGCATCCAGAGGCACAGTCACAACTGTCAGGTGTGTCAACCATTGATGCCTGCAGAAACATAACATACATTGTGTGTGTCTCCCTAAAACAGGTGATGATGGGGACACAGCAGCAGACGCTGAGGAGTCCCCGTCCCAGGCTCAAGAGGATACGGAGCTCACTGGTGTGGAACAGCCACTGCCCTCCTCGGATGAAGAAGACCAACCTGGCACCTCCGGAGCAAGTCATCATGCAGCACCAGCAGGACCACCAGCTGCACCCCCTGTACCCACCCCTCCAACGACTGTCAACACACACACCACCCCTGCCGACATGGAAAGACCAAGGAGCACCACCACCACCAGCACAGGGACCCTGGACCAACGTGGGGCCATGGACACCAACACCACCAACAACCCCCAAGGGGGCCCAGGGTCACCTGTGCGTGCCACCTCAGGTACTGCATGTGTCACCAGGGGTGGTGGGAGGGGTGGGAGACACAGGTCACTGATCGCAGAGGGGTCTGGGCTGCATGATGACCCACAACTGGCACGCATAGCCGATGAGTACCAGTCCAGCACCGGAGAGCTCAGCCAGGTAGTGGGGCTCCTCAGGGACATTAAACAGCAGCAGGCTGCCCATCATGCCCGCTTGGACTCACACATGTCCCGCGTGGAGTCCAAGTGGGACACACTGTAAGAGATGACGGCGGTGCATAGGGACATACTACAATGCCTCCGCCAGATGAGCAGCAACCAGTCAACACCTCCCTGTGTGCCCACAACATCTGCTGCTGAAACAACTGCAACTGCCACAGGGAGGGAGGATGACTCTGACGGAGAGTCCCCTGCACCGCAGCAGCCTGCACTTGAGGGTCCCCCCAAAGAAGAGGGGCCGTCCGAGGAGGGGCAAGTGAGAGGCCGATGGCCATGTGCAACCCCCAGGAAGCCTAAACCTGTTCTGGATAATCACCTTTGTGCGCAAACTGTTCACCCTGTTGACTGCAACACAACTCTCCCACATGACATGGGGAGCTCAAGTTGGACCAATGTCTCAGATGACTGTGGACTTTACTCTGGACATTTCTGCTACCAGGACTTCCAAATCATCTAGGAACTTTGGATTACAATCACAATGTACAGCACCCACCATCCTGTGCACTATACTCACACATGTATGTCAATAAACTCACTAATACACCATACTTGCCTCTGTTGTGATTCCTACGTTGTCTCTGAAGTGGCAATGATTATCTGGGAAATGACACTGTGCATGCTAACTGCTACAGCAAGTACAACACCGGCATGTGAGTCATGGCGACGTCACACATATGAGGGAGGCACACCACCAGGGCTACACAACACATACACACCATGGCCATCTGACTCATCGCCTACACTGATGTTGCCAGGAAATACGTTGCATTGCACAGACCCAACACCTATTCACAGTCTGTGTTAACTAGCCCACTGGTGCAGTAAGCAAATGTCAGTCAGATGTGTGATCACAGACAACGCACATCACAAAGTGAAGCACAGGTTTATTACACATTTGCAACATGTTGTAACCACCACAGATGCAAGGTAATCCCACCTGGCAGTGGGCACACAGTCAAGAAGTGTAGAAGGAAGGAAGTCCATGGGTGTGGTGCACATCACCTGTAGGGACACGACAGCTACCACCCTGGAAGTCGAATCACGGTGTCGGGGATCACAGTTGACCAAACGACTCTGAAAGTACCCTGTGAAGGACAGAAATGACACACAGTCAAAAGCACTGAAGAACAGGACAGAACTGCAATACTCATGCCCAATACATGTCACAAGATACCCACCCAGAACCAAGTCAGCATGTCAACACTGTTGGGGAGTACAGGCTACCTGAAAGGACACATCGCTACACGCATACAGTCATGTAGCACATGCACACACTCAAACAGCACCAGAGCACCACCAACACATATCATGCAAACTCACATCAGTTACATGACATCTCGATACTTACAGTCAGCTGAAGAAGTTGGTGATGAGCTGTGTGCGGACATCACCATCATCATCATCATCATCATCACTGGCATCGTGGTCCAGGCCAGGATCCTCCACAGGTGGCGGACGTTGGTCATCGTCATCCAGGATGAGAGGCAACTCCTTCCGCACTGCCAGGTTGTGTAGCATGCAGCAGACGATGACAATCTTGCACACCTTTGCTGGGGCATATGGGAGGGATCCTCCTGTCTTGTCCAGGCAGCGGAAGCGGCTCTTCAGGAGACCAAATGTCCGCTCAATATCTCTCCTCGTCCGACCATGTGCCTCATTGTAGCGCATCTGGGCTGGTGTCACAGGGTTCCTGAGGGGCGTCAGCAACCACGGCATGTTGGGATATCCGGAGTCACCTACATACAGACAATTGCACATTAGCTGAGTTGGAAAAGAGGGTGGGACACTACATTGCAGAACACACACAATGGTACAAAGTCAGTACACACCAACAAGCCAGGCACGCTGGTTCCGCATCTGTGACATCATCCTCGGGATGCGACTACTCCTCATCACGTAGGCATCGTGTGCAGAACTGGGGAAACGGGCACACACGTGTGTGATGGTCATATCTGCAATTCAGACCACCAGTGCATTGACCGAGTGGTAGTGCTTGCGGTTCCTGTATGCCTGCTCCTGGGCCTGTGGTGGTACCAAAGCCACATGTGTCCCATCAATGGAGCCAATGACATGCGGCATCCTCCCCAGGGCATAGAAGTCACTCTTCACGCCAGTCAGTTGCTGGAGTCTAGGGAAATAGATGTACTGGTTCAGGTATATCAACATAGCCTCCAATACATCGCGGAGCACACGGCTGAACATGGTCTGTGACATCCCACCAGCAGTCGCCAGAGTGTGTTGAAAGGTACCGGTGGCAAAGAAGTGTAGGGCTGCCATCACCTTCACCTTGGGGGTCAGCGCTGTAGGATACGGCCGGCCAGGTTGCAGGTGTGGTGCCAAGCGCACTGCCAAATCATCAATCAGCTGCCTGGTGAAGCGGTACCTTCGGATGCTGTCACGTTCCACCATCGTTGCCAGGTCAGGGAATGGTCTATGGACAGCTGGTGCCCTGCAGTGCATAGGTGAAGAAAGAAAGATTGTCAGTCACCCCACATATGTGGCATTGAACACACTCAATATCACATGATACATCATTATGAGGCACAAGTACATGATGTGTGCAGTTCCGTAAGGACATGTATGGCACATACATGGCCAACATCCAACATCACAGTTCCACAAGTGGCATCAATAAGTCCCAGGTTGTACCATTGGGTATCATGAGGACGTGTCACATTTCCCATCTCCTGCTGCCACGTTACAAACACACCCCACAGTGACATGTGAGGACAGATGTGCCCCAGGCATCACAGCCCAACGACAGGTAGATTCCCAGGGACCCTGTATTGCCACATGGACACTGGCATGACATGGCGTATCATGTATACACCACAGCAAAACAACCATGACCCCCACAGGTAGTGGTCCCTGTTGCCTCAGCAGGACAGACATGGACGTCTGTGACACACACACGCACAACATCAAAGTCCATGCACAAACAACGTGGATGTGGAGACTGTCTCCCATTGTGCACATGAAATCAGAGACATTGTAAACACAACATGCACACAGACTGCGGAGGACCATCAATATTGTGCCAATGGGTCAGCCTGGGTTAAACATACCGTCCCACATGGGACTCAGGGGGCATGTGACATGACATACACATACAACACCGTGAATTGTGACCATGCCACATGCTCAGATATGAACAGTTGCACATCACAGTGGTCATGTACACGAAACACCAAGGAAACTGTCCCTATGAACACGTGCACAGCCTGGGGGTGGCTGCCCCAAGTGACACCCACAGAACAACATGTTCACCCCCATACACGGAATAGGTAATGCAGCCTTACATGCCTTAGGATACAGTTTGGACAGGCTGTGGTGTTGTAGGTGTGCCCCTCACTCCCTGGGAAGTATATGTGGCTGGCATATGTTCACCTGTGACAGGCATGGTGACACATGCCAGTGACATGTACAGGGACGCGTTGGACAGCAATGGACCGATCGGTGCACACACATTGGCCATTGCATTCAATGTGTGCTGGTACGCGTTGTATTCGCAATACGCGTTGGACAGCAATGGACCGATCGGTGCACACACATTGGCGATTGCATTCAATGTGTGCTGGTACGCGTTATATTCGCAATACGCATTGGACAGCAATGGACCGATCGGTGCGCACACATTGGCCATTGCATTCAATGTGTGCTGGTACGCGTTGTATTTGCAATACGCGTTGGACAGCAATGGACCGATCGGTGCGCACACATTGGCCATTGCATTCAATGTGTGCTGGTACGCGTTGTATTTGCAATATGCGTTGGACAGCAATGGACCGATCGGTGCGCACACATTGGCCATTGCATTCAATGTGTGCGGGTACACGTTGTATCCCGGGTACGCGTTGAACAGCAATGGACCGATCGGTGTGCCCGGCCGGCCCATTGCAATCAATGTGTCGCGGTGCACGCGTTGTATCCGAGTGCGAGTTGAACAGCAATGGACCGATCGGTGTGCCCGGCCGGCCCATTGCAATCAATGTGTGCGAGTGCAGCGTTGTATCCGGGTACGCGTTGAACAGCAATGGACCGATCGGTGTGCCCGGCCGGCCCATTGCAATCAATGTGTGCGGGTACGCGTTGTATCCCGGGTACGCCTTGAACAGCAATGGACCGATCGGTGTGCCCGGCCGGCCCATTGCAGTCAATGTGTGCGGGTACGCGTTGTATTCGCAATACGCGTTGGACAGCAATGGACCGATCGGTGTGCACCCATTGGCTATGGCCTGGCCTGGCAACGGACGCGTTTTCAAATTTTGAACGAGTCTGATGCTGGAAATTCAGTTGGTCACCCACAACAATGTTGCAAATTCATGGGTGTCATGAAGTTGAACTTTTGAAGGATGATGTGGACGTGTGTAAGTGGTGCAATTCCATGGATTGGCCAGATTCAGAAGATGCTAACTACTTGGACCTATCACTTTGGACACATGGGACAGTAACTGCCTCTGCAGCACACATATAATGCTGGCTGTTCCCCTGAGAGCTCACTTGCCTGCACTACATGCTCCAGGACAACATCTGCCACCACCACTGCTGCTGAATCTGCACCCTCTGGACCCTGCAATGGCACGTACTGTGGAGAGAGCCCCAGCCTTCAGCCCTGAGGAGAACCAGGCCCTGCTGGACAGCCTCCTTCCACAGTACAGCAAGCTGTATGGGAAAGCAGGGGAGCAGGTGAGTGTTCTGTCCACTGCCTTCCTACATGTGCATGTTGTCTGACTAGCAAGGCTAACAGCCTGCACGCCACTGGCTAGCAGGCTCACTGAGTAGTTGTCACCCCCCATAGTGTGTAGTTACATGCACTGGACAGGTATAGTGCAGTGACAGTGCATTTAAACAAGGTTTTACTTCCCAAGCAATGATACCATGTAGTTACTGCTGGCATACTATCCATGGCCATCTTTGCACTGCCTGTGTACATCATGTGCCCCTGTGATTGAGACATGTATACACAACTGTGTAATGCACGGATATGTTGCATGTGTAGTAATAGCATTCTCACTTTGTCATCCTCACAGGTTGATGCCCACCAGAAGCAGAAGATATGGCTGACCATCGTCCGGGCAGTGAGATCCGTGGGGGACTACAAGCTCCGGATCCGCAACTGCCAGAAGAGGTGGCAGGACCTTCGGGGCTGGACCCGGGAGGATCGCACGGGTCCAGCTGAAGCTGTCGCCTCCTCGCAGGAGGGGCGGACACCGGACCCTGACCCCCACATGCTCAGGATCCTGGCGGTGGTCTTCCCTGATCTGGATGGGCAGCTGAAGGCCAGAGAGCAGCAAGGAGGGGTGAGTCCATGACTGCATTGTGAACTTTGTCTGCCATGCTATGTGCCCTCCTCTGGCCTGGTTAAACTTCCACAGTACACCAGTCATGTGGTCCAGGACCCATGTCCCTCAATTGTGCACTGCCCACTCCTCATCTGATACCCAGGTGTGGCCCTTGCAGTCAGGGAATTGTGTCACTTGGGTACTGTGTCCTTGCAGTTTGCTTGACTCAAGGTGGGGGACAGCATCTGTTCCCCTAACTCTGTGGTGGGCATCATGGGTGGGTCCATTGCTTACACAATGCCTGTGTTCTGACATGTAATCTGCGTGTCACTTTGATATGTGGTCCAATTGCTGAGCTGATCCAGCACATGTGCCTGGGGTATCTGGCACACACCCATGCTGTGGGTGGGAACAATGTTTGAACCCCTGGAGTGTGAATATTACGTGTGTCACACATACTTAGCCAGCTGCCTACTGTCCAGGGCTCATCCCTCATTCAAGTGGGGCAGGACAGTCATGCCTACTCCAGGCCATACAATACACTCTGTACTGCCACTCCCGTGTATCAGCTGACACGTTGTGCTCAGTGATATGTCCCCTCAGGTGTCTGCCTCTGTGTCAGTGTGCTGTGGCTTCGTTGTCAGGACTGCTGGGGTGTTTCTCGGTTGGGGCGCAGCATGCCACCGGAGATGTGACCATAGGAGACGATACCTGTGTGACACATAGGTGTTTGAACACCTGACCGTGCAGACTGGGGTATGCGAATGTGAAGTCCATGCAGCTGTTTCCCATTCACAGCAGATTGTGAGGTGCCCAGGTTCAGAGGCTTGTGTTACAGGTCACCCATATGTCCAATCAGTATGACCTGGACAGATAAGGGTTCAGATGATGTGGTGTGTGGGGGATGTACATGTGCACTTGTTCAGCTCCAGGACTTGCATTCCCCATGACCTACTATTGTGACACAGTGCAGACTGTTGTTGTGTGGCTGCCCTGCCCATGTGACTGGAGACAGTGATGTATGACTTAGCAGGCATGCCTGTGCCATGCATGTGACTTCCTATGGGTGATCCTGCAGGGGAGTGACATGTGCTACATGCACACCATAGTGGCAATGGCTATCAGCACATGTGTGCATCGTGGTGTCTGTTGCTGGTATGCATCACATGCATTTCATATATCTGACTCTGGGCATCACTTTCATTCGGGCACCTGCACTGACTCAGTGGCAAGAGTTGTGATGTGTGCATGTTCACATGCTTCACCGTGTTCTCTGCACCGTCCAACTACTGTATAGGTGGTGCATGTGTCCACACTGGGGTATTGCCAGCCAATGGACGCCAGACAGATGGGTGCAAGGCCAGGTGGGATGTGAGTGCCATGGTTGACGATCAGACTGACAATTGGCTTCTCCTATTCTGTTTGGGCAATTTTAGCAATGTCCAACTAAGGATGCCAGGCCTTGCTCTGTATTGTGCTGTACTTACTATGGTGTGTGCGTTCGGTGCAGGTGACTGATGTCTCTCTGTTTCCCTATTGTTTGCAGATACATCCACGGCCACAGGAGGGGACAGCTTCACGGACCAGGAGGAGCCGCAGAGCCAGACTGGGTCAACAGCCGAGGAGTGGTCGGAGGGACCCAGTGGCACGGAGGGCGAGGGGAGCCACACCGAGGAGTCCTCAGCACCATCCACCTCAGCTGAGGACCACAGCAGCTCGGAGGATGACTCCCTTATGGAGGCGGGTGTCAGCAGCCACCACACCCCAGCAAGTGTTGCTGTCCCTGCCACCACCACCACGACCGCCCTCCCATCGGCTCCCATACCCGAGGTCCGTGGAGGCTCCCATGTTCGGGAGCGTGTCTCCTTCGGGCCAGGCACCGCACCCCCTGCCCCTGTGTCCCCTGCTGCCCTGAGTGAGGAGTCTGTGTACCTCCTTCGCCAGCTCCATGTAGGGCAGACAGCGATGCTGAGTGTCCTCCATGCCCACACCACTCTGTTGACTCAGCTGGTGTCGTTCATGGAGGGCATCTCATCGGGCATGTCTGCCCTACAGAGGGGCAATAGGTCCATGGACTCCTCCCTGATGGCAGCAGTGTCCCTCCTCCAACAGTCCCTCACCCCTCCTGCCTCTGCCCCATCCACACTCCCCAGCACCTTACCTGTCCCAAGCACCCACACACCGGCACAGGCACACACCAGCACAGACACGAGCAGCACACACACACACACGCCACAGACAAGATGCACACGCACGCACAGTCAGGGGACTGAAACCACACTCACAGGGGATGGGGACCAGTCACACACACACGCATCCACGAGCACTGCGCAGTCCACAGTTGCCTCTCCCTCCAAAGCCCCCTCCGTTGCCTCACCTGCAACCCCAAAGACCCAGCGGCTCTTCCTCAGTGACCTCGGCCTCTTCCCCTCCGATCCAGCTGATACAGCATTCAGGGGGAAGAGGCAGCCCACCCACACGGAGCGGAGTGCCCCTCGCCACCAGACACCCTCCCCCAGGTGCAGACCGACTGACGCACCCATCCGCAAGTCCCCCGGACCCGGAAGAGCAAGACCCCGCCGCCGCCCTGCAGCTCAGGCACCAAGTCTCCTTCCTCCATCCCTCAGGCCCCCACTCCACAGGTGCCCCCACCACACCCTGCCCCAGGTTCCCCCACCCACAGATACACCATCCACAAAAGGATCAGGCCTTCTCCCCCTGCCACTTGCTCTTCCGGCCCCACACCCCCCGCTGCGCTTGTCTGTGCCACTGGTGTGGAGACGGTGTCCTCCCCCTCTGTCCTGCCCACCTTACCTGATCCCCATTCTCCTCCCCTGGAGGTAGGCACTGCAGTGGAGTCCACTACCACTCTGTCTGACTTGGGCACCACAGTGGGGAACCTGTCCACTCCATCTGCACGGTCCCCTGCAGTCTTGCCGGCACCCACACCATCAGAGTCATGCCCCCCACTTGTGCCGGCACACACCATGTCAGACACCTCCACTGCAGTTGTCAGTGGCTCTCCAGCACCCACCACCCCTTCCCTGCCTCCTTCTGGTGAGCCATGATCCTGTCCCTGCAGTGCCTGGCCTGCCCCCCCGTATGTCCCTGGCTTACATCAGTGCAGGCATGCGTTGGGTGACATCTGCCACTGTCACCCTGTTTTGACTTTCAAGTTGGACTGGCCATTGGCCTTTGTTAACATTTGTGCTGGACATCAACTGTTAGACCCACATATGCTGAATAAAGCACCTTTCTGTTCTCTAGTTCTTTTGCTTCTGATGTACATGTTGTTGATGATGCTAACCATGCCCTTTCTGCAGTGATGGTGATATTTGGTCTCATTATAATGAAGTGTTACTGTGCAGGAACACATGTGGTCCAGGGGAATGTGTCCTATCCTGTGGTGTATCCATGTCATCCTTAGCAGCATCTGAGGGTGTCATGTGTTCAATATTTGGCAATGGGATTTCCTACTTACATTAGCAATTTCACATCTGTGGCTTCCACCCCTGCACATCTGTTGTGCCTGCCATTGTTCAATTCGTCTACTTCCCTGACCGTGTGGCCATCTCCACTGGACATGCATGTTTGGGCATCAATGGGGAAGGACGCATCTGTGTTGTCAGTGCAACATTGCTATACAAGTGTGTTGGATCAGTGCTGATGATTTCGTTGGCACTCCCATGACCAGGCTGATGTGACGGGAGCATTCATTTGGTGCTAATTGTTGAGTGTGTGACCAAGTGCTCAGCTGACATGATGGAGCCCTACTGAGGCAACATATGGCACAGCTTTCCTCACACAGGAGTGGAGTCCCCTCATGGCAGTGTGTACTCCTGTGACATTGCCTGCGCCCAAGGTGTGTGTTATATGAGCATGTCTGTGTGTTCACTTCCGTTTAGCTGTGCATGCTGGGATCCCTAGTGTTGTACCTGTTTGTGATGCTTGCTGAGTTGACCTATGTACCCCCAAGTCTTCTCCCTGGATTCTCTGTGATGTGGGTGCATGGCACATTACTGGTCATCAGGGTGTCACCCATAGGTGTGTTTGCTGTCAGGGCTGAGTTTGTGTGCAGACGCAGATGGGTCACAGTCAGGATTCCCCTTGGCACTTGTTGTTTACACCTGTCATGTGATTTCCAGTTTGTGTTATCTTTCAGTGATTGTGATACGTTGTGTGTGTGACTGCTGGCACTCCTCAGGGTCCGGGCAGCAATGTTGGTAGTTGTCTATGTGTGTTCTTTGTGGGTGTCCTTGGCTTCTTCATTGGTGTGTGACTGTGGCTGTGATCCCATTGGTTGGTGTGGTATTGCCGTCATGTCCATGTATAGCGTAGTGTGCAGTGTGTCAGACATTCAGGAGTCTTGTTGAGTGGCCATGTGTGATGTGTTTCTGCACCTTGGTTCCCACCCACCACCCTGGGATTGTCATGGGTGCATGTGCAATGTCACCAGTGCATGTGTGCTTCACTGCTGCACATTGTTGGAGATCGAGGTGTCTGGTGTTGAGTGTGTGCAGATGAGAGTTGTTGCCCGGCTAGACCCCTGCCTCCATGTTGGCCTTGGCTTACAGGCCGTGCTGATTGATTTGTGCTTGTGTAGGTGTGATGGTAGTTTGTTGCTCAGGACACATGACTGTGGTTCACAGTGTGTACGACATCTAGCTTTGTCATCAGAGTGGGATTGTAATGCAGCCCAGGGTCACCACATTGTGGGGACCCTGGGGGTAGTGCTGTGGTGTGTCTGTGTCTTGCTGTGTCAGTTGCTGTTCCTACATGCTTGTGTGACATGTGTGATTTGTGCTCCCTCTCAACTGACAATGCCTTATTGCCCACATAGGGTATTTGGATCCATGAGTTATCTTTGTGTGGCACTGTATGCACATCTGTGTAATTGGTATTCAGGCGTCCTCATGTGTTGTGTGGTTGCCTGGGGACACTGGCACCCCCCCCTCACCTGTTATGTTTGATGTGCAGTGTGGGTCTGCCTGTTTGTGTTTGTGCATCTGCACCACTGCATTGGCATATCTTTGGTGTGCCATTGGCTGTATGTTGTTTGGTGTGTTTCCCCTGCTGTCCCTGGGACTCCTAGGTCATCGGTCAGCACAATGATCATGGTTTGTGTGTCCCATTGCTGCCATGGTATGGTTTCTGTTCACCTCACATCTACAGTCTCCACAGGGTATCTGCATTTGTGTGCCCATTGGTGCAAATATGTGGGTCTGCATTCTGATGGTCACTTCTGTCATTGTGTCATTGATGAATGTTGACAGTGTCAGCCCCCATGGGTGTTGTTTGTCTGCACATGGCCAAAGGTATGTCTTATTTGCACTGCAGTATTTGCCTCCCCCAATCTATGTTGCAATGGGACACATGCACTACTTTGCCACTGATGTGTTTTATGTTCTGTGACCAGGAATCATCCATGCAGTTTGGCAGTTGCAGCTTTTTCTTTGTCAACACTTGCATTTTGGTCACTGTGATGATGGGGGTTTGGACCCCATTGCCACAATGTTCAAGATGTGCTTCAGCCATGGACCCCACACTTCCCTTTTGGTCACTGTGATGATGGGGGTTTAGACCCCATTGCCACAATGTTCTGAATGTGCTTCAGCTATGGGCCCCCACACTTACATTTTGGTCACTGTGATGATGGGGGTTTGGACCCCATTGCCACAATGTTCAAGATGTGCTTCAGGTATGGACCCCACACTTCCCTTTGGTCACTGTGATGATGGGGGTTTAGACCCCATTGCCACAATGTTCTGAATGTGCTTCAGCTATGGACCCCACACTAACATTTTGGTCACTGTGATGATGGGGTTTTGGACCCCATTGCCACAATGGTCATGGCCTGCTTGCATTGTGGGGGCCACACACATATATGTGTGGCACATGTGATAGGGGAGGAAGTGAAGTGGGACTGCGCACACCGGGAGTTTGTGAGGTTGTAGCGTGCTCCTGGGGTTTCACCCTCTGGTCAAGGGGTGTGGAGACAATGAAGAGGTAAGCGTCACCTGTGTAGGGAACGTCCCCCTGGGCACAGCAAATGACCACAATGTTGTGGGTCACATTGTATGTTCAAAGTCATGTTCAGTGTTGTAGCCATTTGACGCAGTCTACACACGCTTGTCATGGTGTTGGGGGGATGTCTTTTTCTTGCATTCCCTAGGTTGTGGTATGCTGGTTGTGTCATGCATTGTCCATCCTATGAGTGGGGGTGGTGTTGGTGTTAGGCATCCAGCCCCCCATGGGTAGAGGTGGTAGTAGTGGTAGGCATCTGGCACCCCCTGGGTAAGGGTGGTAGTAGTGACAGGCACCCAGCCCCCCATGGGTAGAGGTGTTAGTAGTGGTAGGCATCTGGCACCCCTGGGTAAGGGTGGTAGTAGTGACAGGCATCCAGCCCCCATGGGTAGAGGTGGTAGTAGTGGTAGGCATCTGGCACCCCCTGGGTAAGGGTGGTAGTAGTGACAGGCATCCAGCCCCCATGGGTGAAGGTGGTAGTAGTGGTAGGCATCTGGCACCCCCTGGGTAAGGGTGGTAGTAGTGACAGGCATCCAGCACCCCATGGGTGAAGGTGGTAGTAGTGGTAGGCATCTGGCACCCCCTGGGTAAGGGTGGTAGTAGTGACAGGCATCCAGCCCCCATGGGTAGAGGTGGTAGTAGTGGTAGGCATCCAGCCCCCCATGGGTAGGGGTGGCAGTAGTGACAGGCATCCAGCCCCCCATGGGCAGAGGTGGTAGTAGTGGTAGGCATCTGGCACCCCATGGGTAAGGGTGGTAGTAGTGACAGGCATCCAGCCCCCCATGGGTAGAGGTGGTAGTAGTGGTAGGCATCCAGCCCCCCATGGGTAGGGGTGGCAGTAGTGACAGGCATCCAGCCCCCATGGGTAGAGGTGGTAGTAGTGGTAGGCATCTGGCACCCCCTGGGTAAGGGTGGTAGTAGTGACAGGCATCCAGCCCCCCATGGGTAGAGGTGGTAGTAGTGGTAGGCATCTGGCACCCCCTGGGTAAGGGTGGTAGTAGTGACAGGCATCCAGCCCCCATGGGTGATGGTGGTAGTAGTGGTAGGCATCCAGCCCCCATGGGTAGGGGTGGCAGTAGTGACAGGCATCCAGCCCCCCATGGGTAGAGGTGGTAGTAGTGGTAGGCATCTGGCACCCCCTGGGTAAGGGTGGTAGTAGTGACAGGCATCCAGCCCCCCATGGGTAGAGGTGGTAGTAGTGGTAGGCATCTGGCACCCCCTGGGTAGAGGTGGTAGTAGTGGTAGGCATCTGGCACCCCTGGGTAAGGGTGGTAGTAGTGACAGGCATCCAGCCCCCCATGGGTAGAGGTGGTAGTAATGACAGGCATCTGGCACCCCCTGGGTAAGGGTGGTGTTAGGCCTCCAGCCCCCCCTGGGTGAGGGTGGTTGTAGTGGTGGGCATCCAGCCCCCATGGGTAGGGGTGGCAGTAGTGACAGGCATCCAGCCCCCATGGGTAGAGGTGGTAGTAGTGGTAGGCATCTGGCACCCCTGGGTAAGGGTGGTAGTAGTGACAGGCATCCAGCCCCCATGGGTAGAGGTGGTAGTAGTGGTAGGCATCTGGCACCCCTGGGTAGAGGTGGTAGTAGTGGTAGGCATCTGGCACCCCTGGGTAAGGGTGGTAGTAGTGACAGGCATCCAGCCCCCCATGGGTAGAGGTGGTAGTAGTGACAGGCATCTGGCACCCCATGGGTAGAGGTGGTAGTAGTGGTAGGCATCTGGCACCCCCTGGGTAAAGGTGGTAGTAGTGACAGGCATCCAGCCCCCATGGGTGAAGGTGGTAGTAGTGGTAGGCATCTGGCACCCCCTGGGTAACGGTGGTAGTAGTGACAGGCATCCGGCACCCCATGGGTAGAGTGGTAGTAGTGACAGGCATCTGGCACCCCATGGGTAGAGGTGGTAGTAGTGGTAGGCATCTGGCACCCCCTGGGTAAGGGTGGTAGTAGTGACAGGCATCCAGGCCCCCATGGGTAGAGGTGGTAGTAGTGGTAGGCATCTGGCACCCCTGGGTAAGGGTGGTAGTAGTGGTAGGCATACAGGCCCCTATGTGTATGTGTGGCATTGGTGAGGGCCATCCCGCCCCTATGGTGCTGCTGTTGCTGGTGTAGGTATTTCTGCATCCCTCTGTGTGTGATGTGTCGGGTACGTGTAGTTTGTTTTTGTTGTTGGTGTCTGACTTACCTTCTGCGCCGTACGCGTCCGTGCCTGTTCCGGTAATAGAGGTAGAATATTGGTAGGATCGGTACGAAGGGATTCATGGTTGGTTCGTCTCGTTCGTCTTTCTCTTTGCTTCGCCTCGTCCTCGTCGCTGGCGTGTTCGTCTCGTAGCCGTGGATCGTGTTGTGGCGCGAATCGGAGCTTCTGTGCGCCTCGCCCGGATGCTTTGACGTGCCGTGCGTAGCGATGGGTTCGGCGCGTACGGGAAGCGCATCGTACTTGTCCGGCCGGACGGGGCTGCATTTTTGCTTCCGTGCGGCTCGATTCTACGATTCCGGATCCGGCTCGGTCGGGGAACAGGACCTGGATTGGGTGAGTACGACTGGGTCGGAATCTATGCTGTAGTGCGCATCGTACTTGCTCGTTCGGAATAATGTGCAGATCGGTCGGGAAACAGGCATTCGCATGGCTTTTTTCCCGACCGAATGGTGTTAGGTGCGTCTCCGACCGAGATCGGAATCGGCCCCTAAGTCAACAATATAAAAGGCACACTAACTTAAACAACTAAGAATCTGATTACGATGGCGGGAGGACTTACGTACTCCCGCCACCATATGAGAAGTCGGGACCGCCCGACAGACTGTCGGTGGTCCGACATAGGCATTATGATGCGACCGCCACCACGGCGGCCGCAATGCCTATCTTTTGTATTGCGGTGGGTGCTGCTGGCCACAGCACCCGCCACAATGCAAAATAGGGACACTGTACATATCCCTGCACTATGTGGCAGGCACCATGCGGTACCTGCCACATGGTGCAGGGACATGTAGGGGGGCACCATAGGTGCCCCACAGTGCCCATATTGCAGGGCCAGGAGGGAAGGGGGGCCCGCTATGGGTCCCCAATGTCCCTTTCCACCACCCTTTTCATGGCGGGTGAACCGCCATGGAAAGGCTGGCGGGGAGGGACATCGTAATCCCTATGGAGGTGCCTGGTAGGCACCGCCACCATTGCAGGGATTGCGAGGCCCTCCGACGCACCGGCAGGCTCAAGGAGCCCATCGGATATGTGGCGGTCGGTCACCGCCCGCCATCCTAATGTGGCAGGTGGTGAAGGCCACCAACAGCCTGTCGATAGGGGACTCACTGCCATCGTAATCAGGCCCATAATACTTCAAAAATGACAAACGCTGCAAGACAAGGAAACTCTGCCGGATTCTCTCACCAGACCATTGAAGAAGAAATATATACATCTCAACAACTACCTAACCAAGTAAGTAAAACTTATATTTAAACTAAAACATAATGGTTATGGAACCTGAAAATGTAAAATAGCAAATAAATATTAATACACTCTCCAATGTCTATCTCTATACATAGACTTACTAAAAGAAAACATCTAGGACTTGAAAACAGGTAAACTGACAGGAAATAACAACTATAACAAACCAGCAAAAAGATATAAAAAGGTAAGTATACATAAATTAATAAAAAAGTAGAAACTCACCCAAATAGCGAGCAAAAATAAACCTAACAATCTCAACCTCTACAAACTAAAAACAAATTAAAATTTAAAATGAAGCATAATTTTTTTCATCCAACAGAAAAAAAGCACCTGCTGCACATTAGAACTCCCCCAAAGGAAAAGCTGCAAAACCATGTGACAAATCTAAACAGAACATACATGTATATATACAAAATAGAAGTAGTTGCATCACAGCCATAATTCAAACCATTCTAAAACGTAACCCCCAAACAGACATACAAGGCTATTACTATCATTTCAATTAAAGTACATGGAGACTCCTCCAAAAATCAGCATTAACAGTAGAATAGTCTACAAATAGCCAATTTGCCCTTGAAATTAACAAAAGTGATCCCCTGTCACAGAAGTAGCCAACCACTAAAATTTACTAATGGCCCTTTCTACCAACAAAATGAAGTCAAACTTAGTTCCTCAATGGATAATTTTGGAAGGTACTTAGGTTGGCAGATTGCATCGCTCCGGACACAGATGCCAACCCAAATTTGAAATACCACGAAGGAATGTCTGTGACAGCACCTTGGCACAGGAAGCCAAAACAAACAACGCAGTGGAAGGATGGCACAACACCTTCCAATCCACACTAGGCAGCACTCAACCTACACACTACAATTTAAAGTCAAGCTCTTAACAAATAACAAAGGAGTAAACTACTTAGAAATCATAGCCAAAATAATCATAAAATTAATAGTAACCTACCAAAGTCCTCAAAAACTATGACAAAAACTAAACCAACATACTACCTTTTTAAAAAAAAAATAGATATATATAGTATTTTATTAGGTCGATCAAACAATTATTTAAAATCCCAAGGTTTATAAAGACTGATATAATGAAATGATGTATTATTTTCCTTTTTTAAATGTAACCATCACCAACCAAGATAGTTGAAAGCAAACTCAATCCATCACATAAAATAATTACAACACATAAACCAAACAATTCCACATAACAATCACATAATATTGACATATATAAAATAATATGACATTTGAACCCAAAAAAAGAAAGAAAACTTACTATTCTGTATCTGCAGAACATTCTCCATATCCACATAAAAAAAATAGTAATCCACCAAACATGAGGTAACTAATATCCAAAAATCCCCCCTAAAAATGCAAAAATATAACTAATCTAATAGAAATCCCTCAAAGCATCCAAAGTATCAAGGTTCCATACAAAACCCGAAAAAGTGTTTTAAAAAAGGAATCACTCCTGGAAACCGAAAAAAGGAAATCAAAGTATAACCATTTGTTTATTTTAGACCAAAATTGATTTTTGTTTTAAACATGTAAGCTCCAAATGCCCACAGGACCTGAAAAGTAAATAAAAACCCACCCTCAAAACAAATTACATTCCAAAAAATGCATATACATAACAGTTAATCATTAAAATATAATTAACATAACACAATTTAACACAGCGTAGTGATACATTACTAAAATAGTGTACGAAAATGCAAAACTACAAACTAGTGAAAAACACTAACAGTAATACATCTAAATATACAAAAAAACGATAAACAATGCTATAACTAAGTTCTAGACCTCCCTCCTAAATCCCCCCTACCCTCAAAACTCTTAAAAAATCATTTCAAATTGCTTACCTGTTCCGTTGAACAGCAGCACCTTATCATGTACTTGACCAGGAAAATAGACTAAAAACAACACAAATTGATTACAAAATAGAAAGTAGTAGTCCAAAAAAATGGCCACTAAATTAAACGAAAAACAGAAATGAATGGGAAATATTGTAAAAATGCTGGTTGAATGTTTATGTAAAAAATGATTAAACATGTAAAACATATTAAACAATGTCATAAAAAATATAAATTGAATGGTAAGGTATAAATTAAATAATAGTATTAAATATATACAATTAGTTAATATATAGTAATAAAACAGCTGTTAAAATAATGTTGAAAATGTGTATAAATTAAGTTAATAAATGTTGAAAATGTGTTAAACAATGGAAAATAAACATTGGAAATGTACAACATACAAATGTATATAAATATAATCTACATGATTTTTCATTAATAAAAAGTAATGAAAACATGTGTTATTTACTTACCTTTACACAATTATGTTTTTTACTTGAAGTATATGGGCCTGATTCACAAAGGTAAATGCACACTTTTCTTTACAATAGTTTGCTATTGTCAAAGGGATTTGCGATTAGTATCTCTACGAGTGTGGAGTATCTGCACATAAAAAGACCTATCTTTTTATGCACGGAGACTCCGCTCTTGAAAAAGGTACTACTAATAAATCCCTCTGTGAATAGCAAACAATTGTAAACGTCCATGAAAGTGTAAGTTTACCTTTGTGAATCAGGCCCTATATGATTAAAAATGTAAAAATATACATAAATAAAAATAGAAAAATGTGTGACGACTTTATTTTACAAAAAAATTTAATTAATACAATTATTGGTTACAAACTTACAACTATTTGTTCATATTTCTAATCAACAACAATAATAATTAAATAGCACACATCATTTCTACTGTGGAGCAATAAAAGTAAAATAAATGGTTTTTGAATAAAATTATAAAAATAAATTATCACACTCCAACAAAAATTGTATTCCCAATCTAAGCATATTGGAGGAAACTGTTGGACACTAAAGGGATGACATTTACTATTCCCACTCCAATGTAAACCAATTTGAGAAAGGCATTGGACATTTAAGGGGTGGAATTTATTATTCCCAATCCAATCTGACCATAATGGAGGAAGGTGTTGGAAACTAAAGGAGTGACATTTGCTATTCCCACTCCAATCTAAAGCAATTTGGGGAAGGTGTTGGACAGTAAAGAGGTGACATTTACTATTACCACTCCAATCTAACCATATTAGGGGAAGGTGTTGAATACTAAAGGGGTGACATCTACTATTCTCACTCCAATATCTCCATCGCCACAGCTACCTTCACAGATGGATGGAAACACGCTGAGGTCAGACACCTCCTAAAGAAACCCTCAGTGGCCCCAGTGACCACAAAAACTACCGGCCGATCTCCCTACTCCCAAGCCCAGCCAAAGTACTTGAGAAAGCCATCAACCAACAGCGCACCGACTACCTGTAGTGAAACAAACTACTTGACGCTTCACAATCAGGATTCCTTGCCAACCACAACACTAAGGGCCTGATTACGAGTCTGGCGGTCTTCCAACCGCCAGACTCGTGGTTGTGCAGCAGTGGTGGTCCACCATCCGCCTTATTACGACTTCTAAAGTCGTTGCAGCGGTGGACCGTTGGTTGTTCCAGGGAACGACTGTTCCCTGGCTCAACCGACGGTCCACAGCTGCAACAACTTTAGGAGTGGTAATAAGGTAGACGGAGTGCCACAATGCAATATGCTGGGCGGGGACTGGCGCAGTCCAGCTCAGCATATTACAAGTTCCTGGACCGCCAGCCTTATCATGGCGGAGCCCCACCATGAAAAGGCTGCTGGTGCAGGAACAAAGGGGCCCTACAGGGCCCCTATGGCCACCCCGCCCTGGGGATATATTCAGGGGGACACAACATGCGCCCCCCTGTCTGTACCCCCCCAAAGTTCCAGCACAGCATGGACATCCACGTCCATGCCGTACTGGAACTCTTTTGCTGTTCCCATTGCGGTGCCTGTTTTCCAGGCGCCGCCATGGGAATAGCAAAGAACTACCGACCGTATTACGAGTTGTGCATTTCCAACTCGTAATACAGTTGGTGTTCCTTGGGTGGTTTTGTATGGGTTTGGCGCAGCGGAGGTGGCTTTGCGCCAACTCCGCTGCACCAAACTCATAATCAGGCCCTAAGACTGCACTGATTGCCGCCACAGATGACATCACTATTCTCCTCGACCGAGGAGAAATGGTGGCCCTGATCTTCTTCAACCTCTCTGCGGTGTTCAACACTGTCTCCCATCAAATCTTCATCAACTGACTCCACAACATCGGAATTCCGCAACACACCCTCAAGTGGATCACCTCTTTCCTCTCAGGATGCACACAGAGCATCCGACTACCGCCCTTCACCTCCACTCCCAAGGACATCATATGAGGCATACCCCAAGGATCATCCCTATGCCCTACTTTGTACAACATCTACATGACCCCCCTCGTAGACATCATCAGATACCACGGGCTCAACATTATCTCATTTGCCGACGGCACCCAGCTCATCCTCGCGCTCACAGAATACCCCTCCAATGCCAGAACCAATTTATGCAACACCATGACCAACGTAGCCGGCTGGATGGGAGACAGCTGCCTCAAACTCAACCCCAGACAAAACAGAAGCCCTGATCTTCAGAAAAGACACATCTGCATGGGACCACAGCTAGTGGCCAGCAGAACTCGGACCAACCCCCACACCGACAGACCATGCACACAACCCTGGCATCATCCTCCACAGCCAACTAACCATGAAATAACAAGTGAACACAATCACCTTATCCTGCTTCCACACCCTACGCATGCTCTGCAGAATCTTCAGGTGGATCCCAATCAACGTCAAAACCATGACACAGGCCCAAATCACCAGTCGCCCATGGCAATGCTCTCTACACCGGAATTCCCAACAAGCTCCTCAAGAGACTTCAGACCATACAGAACATCACAGCCAGACTCATCATAGTACTCCCCAAATGGAGCCACATCACCCCTCACCTCAGAGACCTCCACTGGCTACCTATCCAAAAGAGATGCCAGTTCAAGATCCTCATGCTTGCATCCAAGGCCTTAAACAATAAAGGACCATCCTTCATCAACCATTCAACCATTGTATGAATTTCCACAACCCTGCAAGAAGCCTCCATTGCAGCTGCAGTGGGGGGCTGCTCCTTCTCCTATATCACTGCCAAGACATGGAACGACCTCCAACTCCGAACGGCACCCTCCCTGGCGTACTTCAGAAAGTGACTCAAGACTTTTTTTTTTGATTTTCAAAACCTTTATTGAAAAATATGGCATGGTACAGGTTAGCACCTCCATCAAATAGTATAATAATAGTTACACTTACAAATGGAATCAACACTACATGGTAATTGTCAATCAAAATGTATATGGTGCTACACATCGACTTGAGAGCTGTGATTGTTGCGTTAGAGAGGGGTGCGGGTGGTCTGTCAGGAATTAAGGCTCGAGTCTACAGGATCATCGCTGGCGATCTGAGAGTCAGTGGTAGGAGAATCTGTCGTAGGTTCATCCGGGGTGGCCAACCGGTGTAGATAGGAAACGAGAGGGCCCCATATGTCTGGGGGTCTACTTGCCGCTGGCATCAAGTCCCAGAATTCACCCAGGAGTGTCTGACAGTGGGCTGCATCGTCCAACCAGCGTCTGACCTGGGGCGCCGGTTTGCGACCCCAGTGAATGGCCACCCGGCGCTTGGCAAGCACCAGGAGCATCACGGTCAGTTTACGGTCAGCGTCTGAAATGTGTTTTACATGACCCAGGAGGCACAGTAAGGGGTCAGGGACAATGCGCTCAAGTGTGATATCGCTAATTACAGTGCACACCAGAATGAGGAAACTCTGGGACACAACCAGGCCAGGTGCGCAAAGTCTGCGCCGGGGGCTGAGCAACGCACACATCTGTCACTATCCGTCAGGCCCATCCTATGCAGCGATGTAGGGGTGCGGTAGAGTCTGTGTAAATATTTGAAATGAATGAGCCACAGGCAGTAGTTGGGGGAGAGGCGATTAATTTGGTTGCAACAGTATTGCCATTGCTCAGGGAGAGGTCTCTTTCCAGGTCTGCACCCCATGCGTTGCGGGTGCGAACTGTGTTTATGGGAGAAGCCGCAAGTGTAAGAGCGTATAGTCTCATGACCATTTTTCGCGGAGAGTCGGAGGAGTGGACATATTCGAGCATGGCGTTGGGCTGGGGGTGGAAAGGTGGGGTTATCGCTTCTACATGTTGCCCTGATCTGGTAATAGAGTAGCTTGTCGAGTGGAGCTGCGTCATCAGGAAGTGTGAAGAAAGTATTGTTGGGGTAAATGTCGGCAATGGTGCGAATACCCAAGTCAGCTGCGCGGCGAGCCATACCTGCTGTCTACAACAAGTTGCATGGATGGCGCATAGAGCCTATTGGCACCAGAGTACCTGCGCAGCCCATCCCAGGCCCAGCGCATGCATTCCACCGTGTCAATCTCGCCTCTGAGGATTTTGTGCTGTAAAAATAGTGCAGTCTGCAGTGGCCACGGAGAGGCCAAATCTGCCTCGACCTCCACATGAGGTTGGAAAGGTGTTGGATGGATCCAGAAATGGAGAAAGCTGGCTTGGGCGCACAGCGCATAGAGTTTAAGATCGGGGGCCCCCATACCGCCCCTGACCAAGGGGAGTGTTAGAATGTCGTAAGCGATTCTGGGCTGGTGTCCTGCCCAAATCAATGTGATAATGTTGGAGTGTAATTTTTGGAAGAATTGTGACGTGAGAGGAATGGGGATATTTAAAAAGGAGGTATAAGAATTTTGGGAGCACGACCATTTTGGCGATGGCGATGGCGATACACCCGGCAAGTGATAGGGGGAGTTTTTGCCATACGCGCATCTTGGTTTCAAGCCAGTCCATTGTCCTGCCAAAATTGGACCTCCATAATTCGTCCACATCCCTGCTCAGCCAGATGCCCAAGTACCTGGTGGGGCCAGTCGCCCAAATAAATGGATAGTCTGTTGTGAATGGCTTGGTGGCATCGGTGAGTGGGAAGAGAACGGATTTGCTCCAGTTGACCTGAACTCCGGAGAGGCAGCCGAAGCGGATAACCTCCCTGGTCATAGACGCGAGATTCTCCCGAGGTTCGCAGATATATATCGTGAGGTCATCCGCGTACATTGAAGTGATCAGGGCACGAGCCAAGAAACCGATACCCCGGTGGGTATGATGTTGGCGCAGCCGCGCCTCCAAACACTCCATAGCAATGGCAAATAACATGGGGGACAGGGGGCAACCCTGCCTAGTGCCCCTAGAGATAGTTATGGGGTCGGTAGCCTGTCCGTTTACCCTGATGCGTGCTGTTGGAAGTGTGTATAATAGTTGGATCTTGCGCACGAAATTCGGACTAAAGCCTAATCGAGGAAGGAGATAAAAAAGGAAAGGCCACTCTAGAGTGTTGAAAGCCTTAGTGGCGTCCAAAAGGGTGGCCACAGCATGTAGGGTGGGGTTGATCTGATGAATGACCGAGAAGATAGTGCGCAGATTGTGTGAGGTAGCACGTCCCGGAATAAATCCCGACTGGTCAGGGTGAGCAATTAAAGGCATGAGCGGTAGGAGATGGTTGGCCAGAAATTTAGCATAAATTTTGTTGTCAGTATTAATTAACGATAAAGGGCGGTATGAATCGCAACTCTCGGGGGATTTGTCTGGCTTCACGAGAAGGGTGAGCATTGCCTCACGGAGAGATGGGGGGAGTCTGCCCAGTTCGAGAGAATCATTATACATGTCAGCCAGATGGGGGACGAGGAGGGGCGCGTATTCTTTATAAAATGCAGGGGTGAGCCCGTCTGATCCAGGGGCTTTGTCACCCGGGAGTCCTGCAATAACTTTAGAGATTTCCTCGTGAGTAAATGGTTCGTCCATTTATTCTCGATGACCGTTGCCAAGCCACAACAGTCCAATTGAGTTAAAGTATTGGTCCATAATTTCTCTGGGGGCAGCCGTCCCAACAGTGTATAGGTGGGAATAGAAGGCGGAAATCCTAGCAATAATGTCTGTGGGAGAGGTGGTCCTCCCCGCGGCCTCATCGCCTAGGGCTGTAATGTAAGAAGAGGCGTGTGGCTGTCGAAGGAGATTTGCAAGGGTCTTGCCGGGGCGATCACCCTCGCCATAGCGGTGAGCGCGGGCTTCTCTACCAAGGAATGTGATCTCTCTATCAGCCTCTTCTTGGAGTTCAGTAAGCTTGGCTCTGATAGAGGCAAGTGTAGCAGGGCTGGGGTCTTGAGATTGTTTAAGGTCAAGAGCTTTGATGTCTTTTTCCAGATGTTCGAGGGTGCCCTTGATAGACTTCAAAACCCCAGATTGTGTGGCAATACATTCCCCCCGGGTCACAACCTTGAAGGCCTCCCAGAGGGTTGAGGGCGATTCAACAGAGCCCACGTTGTGTTCAAAATATGCGATGATGGCACCACAGACGTCCTCGTGGAAGGCGTCGTCACGAAAGGCATTGGGAGGCAGGCGCCATGCGAACATGCGACGGAGTGTGAGCGGGAGCCGCAAACATAGGCGTACAGGGGCAAGGTCAGACAAAGTGCGGGCCATGTGGTCCACGGGTAGTGAGCCAAAGGTCGAGGCGGGACCAGGATCCACGCGAGCCAGCTACGCAAGTTTCCTCGCGCTTGCCGGGGTGTGCATGCCGCCAGGCATCCAAAAGTTATCATCCGTGATTGAGCGGAAAAGGGCAGTGGCCTGTGGGTGTTGAATGCGGTCTCCCGAGCGGTCCAGTGTCTGCAAGGGTGCTATGTTAAAGTCGCCCCCCCCATATCAAGGAATGAGGTCCCAGAGAGGATATGAGTTGCCAGACGTGCATGTAAAAGTCGGGGTCATCAGTGTTGGGGCCATAGAGTGCCACTAGCATCAGCGGGTGGTTGTAAAGTGTGCCAGTGAGGATCACATAGCGACCCTCCGTGTCAATGAAGGAGTGGGTGCCATGCCAAGGAAGGCCCCTCCTAAAAAGGATGGCGACGCCACATGAATAGTTGGAGTACAAGGCGGTGTAGGACTCTCCCCAGTGACAGGATTGCAGCCTAGATGAAGTAGCAGGGAGGAGGTGCGTCTCCTGGAGGAAACAGACGTCTACCTGGTGCCTGATAAGCTGTGCAGGCAGGCCGGGGCGGCAGTTAATTGCAGGCCAGGGGCGAGCAGTGGCACGATTCCAGCGCAGGGCGGGCCAAGGAGAGCACCAGGACCCTAGGCACGTTGCATCAAGCCCCAGGGGGCAACCAGGAGGAGCAGGCCGCCGAGTTTGGAGGCGCCGCTGGTGCCCAGGCCCACGATGAGAAGGTGTAGAGGAGAAGGCCAGCTAGTCTGCAGGACGGGTCCCACAGCGCACGCAGCAACCTTACTTGGGGGAGTGCCGGATATCTCAATGCGGCCGCCGCTCGATCCAGGCAGCCGTCGTGTGGGTAGGACCCCGAGGTGGCAGGCAGGATCAGCAGGTCACCACACAGGTCCGGGCAGGGAGTCACACCGGGCAGGCGGCCCCGCCAGTCCCAGCAGGTAGTCGCCCCAGCAGGCAGGACGAGCCGGTGCAGGCCCTCAGGCGCAGCAAGATAGACGGGCAACCAGCTAGGCCTACAGCACGGCGGGTGCCTCCGGCGCCGTCTCTCCACAGCCCTCTGGCGTCTCAGCAAAGGTGCACAATGTCGGGATGCATTTTTGGTGGCTGGATGCCTCCCGCTGATGGCGGATAATGCGGGATTAGGCGACTCGGCCGGCAGAGCTCGCTCAGCGCACAGCCATCTTGCCGCTAGCAAGACCATGCCCCCAAGTGACTCAAGACTTGGCTCGTCAAAGCAGACGTGGTAACCTCAGCGCCCAGATAGGCCTAGGGTTGATAGTGTTGTGCTGTACAAATACTGACTGAATAATATAATCATATTGGTAGAAGGTGTTCAACACTAGAGGGGTGACATTTACTATTCCCATTCCTATCTAAGCCTATTTGATGAGGGTGTTGGACGCTTAAGAGGTGAAATTTACAGTATCCACTTCAAAAGAAAACTCTTTACACAATGTAATCCAAAATATAAATTCTACATACACAAGCAATACTCCATAGTCATACATTTCTGTTTATATAAAATTAACTAAAATGCTATCTAAAAGCACACTAATCTAAACACAAACCTTTATATGCATATTTAAATTTTAATGTATAAAATTAATATTTTAATCACTTTTATCAAATGTTGTTCAAAATATTTACTACTGTTTATAAACTTTGAACAATAAACTGAAAATAAAATCAATTGAAAATTAACAATCATAAACTAAAAAAGATTTAAATACTTTTTTATTTTGAAAAATGAAAATGAAATGAATTAAAATTTAAAAATGTAATAAAAGAATTTAAAAAATGTATAAAATTTAAAATATTGCTTTAAAAAGAATAGAACATTTTAAATGTTGACATAACATTATTTCTAAATATTCTACTTTATTAAAGCATTTTTATACATTTTGAAATTTTATATTACATTTTTTATTATTTTTAAAACAATATTTGATTCCATGAATATATATCTTAATTAACATCAAATTAAAATATATTAAAAAATTTAAAATAACAAAATAAATGTTAAAATTCTAATTATTACTTTGCATATCTTTAACCCTTATCACCTAAAAATCCAATATCACGCTACTAAACAAAATATTCAAAAATTAATTATATACTTTTATACAACTAAAGAAACTAATTTCATAACTAAAAGATTATCTTACTAAAACCACAGATAAGTACAAATTAATACACATATACAATCAAAAACACTACAATAAATTACATACTAATTAACATTTGGAAACAATATTATATACAACTGGATTTTCTACAATGATATTTTTTACGATATTAAAAACAACACTAAAAGCGATAATTTTACCTTCGATATTCCTGTCAATCATATTTTTGATATCCTGATATTCTTGACACAATATTTTTGTATCACGATATTTGTTTCCTGCTAATTTGTCCAAACACCCAATCTAAGCGAGCCACTAAGAAAACTTTCATCACAAGTGGGTCCCTCTCCTGGGCATTCTAACCACAGCATAACTGAAATGCAAAGAAGATTACTAGGGGAAGATGGAGATGGCAGCACACTCAGTTCAGTTCAGTTCAGTTCAATAGAGACTTTATTCGGTCTTTTACAGCCATAAAAGTATACAAATTATTAACCATACTTTCAATAAAACAGATATATACTTTCAATAAAAATAGATATATACAATTTAAAATCAATTTCTAAAACTCACAAATTCATTTTAATCTCCTCAAGGTAGTGTGTTTCTATCCACGTAGCTTCTACCCTTTTGTAGCTACTTCTTCTCATACATTTTAACACCTAATCATCTCATTTCTCAATGCATTTAAGGGACTCTTTAACTTTTTTAAATATATTTTCCCATGGCACAGGCTATGTCTAGGTTAATCATTTCCACTAAAAGATTTACTGCTTGCATCCTGTTTTTAATATCATACTTTTAAAAATCGGACATAAAAAACTCTTCGAATTTCTAAACATTTATGACAATCTAATAAAATATGTATATTATCACATGTTGTTCCTAAGGTGCAAGTGCATTTTCCTTTATTATTTATCATGGAGCTTTTTACCCCTTTGTTCGCGTGACATGGGTTTACTCCAATTCTTAGCCTTAACACCTCTCTCCTTAATGAGCATCTAGGTAGCCTGTCAATATAAGGGAAGTGTAATTCCTTTTGCCACACTGTGGCCATATGGAGAACTGAGCTTTTCCTCAAGAGGTAATGTTGGTCCTGTACTCGAGATATTTCTTTTCCCAGGATCCTAAGTTCCCTCTTGTCTATCTTGAGCTCAAGGGACTGGGGGCACAACTTAAGCTTTAACATACTACACGCTTTCTTGACAGTGTCTTTGGTCTCTTTTGCCCAATTTAGCTCACTGTTTACAATTTCATTCCTACACCATTGTGAGATTTTGTGTTCATCACCCGAACCCAAACGTTGCCAAAAGCGTATTAGTGCCATGCAAGCAGTTATACCCCATGAGGTGATTCCCAGTTCTAGCCTCACTGCCTGAACCATTGACGATTTAGGCAGAGAGAATAGATTTTTCAAGCTATTTCCCTCCTCCAAGTCCCACCGATTTTTACCACTCAAGTAAAGAACTTCTGCGCCATACAAAAATTGAGGTGGAACCATCGCAGAGTAGGCTTTTAGGACCGGTCTGTCAGACATTTCCCCATACACACTATTAAATCTTTTTAAACCCTTCACTGAGGTCGCTGTCCTCAGTTTTAGGGCGTCGAGATGGATATGCCATTGCAAGCTTCTCTCAAACCACATCCCCAGGTATCTATATTCTGTTACTTTTTTCAGCTTTTCGGTCCCCAAATACCAAGAAAACCCTGTTTTCCTTCTACCAAAACATAAGATCTTAGTCTTCTCCATGTTAACCACTAGTCTTTTGACCTGGCAGTATTCTTTAAACGTGTTTAATTTGCTCTGTAAACCAATTTCCGTCTGGTCCATAATTACCAGGTCGTCCGCGTAGAGTAAACACGAAATTTGTTTCCCACCTTGTTTCGGGCTTGCTCCTCTTGCATTTCTTAAGATTAGGGGCAAGTCCGCAATAAACAGTGAAAAGAGCAGGGGGGCCAGTATGCACCCCTGCCTTAGCCCATTACCAATTTGGATTTTCTGCGATAAACTCCCCTCTACATCCAAAATTATCTGGGCCCAATTTTCCGTATGCAGGGCTCGAATCAAGCTCAGTAGATCCCCCGGGATATTGTACCCTATCAAGGTCAACCACAGCTGCTCCCTGTCCACCAGGTCAAATGTTGCGCGGACGTCCACGAAGCAGCAAAACAGGCTACCTTTCTGCTCGAGCGACTTCCGCGCAATTGCCCAGAGGGCGAAGCAATGGTCCACCGTTGAGTGTCCCTCTTTAAACCCTCCCTGTTCTGGGGGCACAATCTGTTTTTCTTCCACCCAGTCTTTAAGTAATCCCAAGATTACTTTAGCAAATACTTTTTCACCTATGTCTAGTAGGTTTATTAGTCTATAGTTTTTGGGGCATTTACGTCGCCTTTTTGTGGATTGGTCTAACGATAGCTCCTTTCCAATTATCTGGCACAATTCCTGTCTCCAGAATCCCCTGGAACATATTCGCAAGGAACTCTGACCACCATTCTGGCTTATTTTTTATAATAACTGCCGGCAAATTATCTGGGCCAAGTTTAATCTAGAAATTATCTTCCTAATGTGGCTAGGAGTGAAATGTTCTTTTAACTCTTCCCTCACACCTGGCCATGCCGTAGTACTTATTTTATCTATTGTTGGCCACTTCCCGTAGATTTCCTCCAGGTAATCCACCCATTTATCCTCGGGAACCGAGCACTGTAGAGACCCTGCCACTTTACCAGTGCTTTCTTGTACCAGGCGCCAGAAGCCTTTCACATTTTTATCTTCAATAGCCTCTAGTAAGGATACCCAGCATCTGTCTTTACAAGTTCTTTTCTTATTCCTGATGATTGTTTTATATTTTATCCTTAGTTTCCTAAGGGTAGTTAACAGTTCTTCATTACACCTTCCTTTAAGTTTTCTTTCCTTTTGCCTGATATTAGCTTTTGCTTTGCGACATTCCTCATCAAACCATGGACTACTTTTGGTGTGTGATCTTTTGTTAATATCTGCCCCGGGTTTACCACCTTTAATTTTTACCCTTAGGCATTCTACTAGTTGCCTTATTGTATTTGCATACCAAGTGTTATCATCCTCAGATGGCGTTTTTTCTAATGGGAGGTTCTGCTGAACAGCACTTAATTTTTGAATGTGCTCATCTGAAATACGGGTTGTGAGCCACTTTGGGTATTCTACAAGTACTTGGAGAACTGTCTCCCTCTGGCTACTCTTTTTTGTGTAGAGTTTAGTCAACAAGGGGTAGTGATCACTACCTTCCACCTTTAATACTTCAAAATGCTTAATTAGTTTAAAGCTCCAAGCATGTGTAAACACGTAGTCTATCGGGCATGGTTGCTGCCCTAAAATAAATGTTCGCTTGGCCGGCCGATCGGCTTCCATTCTACCATTTACACATATCAAGCCCATGGAGCCCAGCAATTGACCAAGAGCCACATCTTGGGGCGAAGTAACACCGAAGGCGAACTTTGCCGTCTCTATATTATAGGCTCTTAATAAATCGCTGCACCATAAATCAGTTCTTCGGGGTCTAATCTATGATTGAAATCGCCCATCATCAGAAACACATCCTTCGGGTAGGTATCACATATAATCCCCATGTCCTTTTTAGATTTTCCAAGTCCACCTTATAAACCTCTTCCTTTCCCTTCTGGATATATACATTAAAAATACATATTCCTTCATAACGAGGGTCATCGTTCTGTGTCAGCACTCTACTACCTAGCACCCACTGACATTTTAGTTCGAGGTATTCTATTTTTCTAGCAATTTTTGTGGATACCAACGTCAGTTGACCTCCTGAGGGTCTCCCAAATTGGTTTTTCCTTGCTGCTTTCAAGTGGTGGGCAAACCCCTCTGTGACTAGGGTTTCGTCGCACAGCCAAGTCTCCTGTAGACATACGATGTCAGAGCTCTTAAGTATATTATTAAAACTCTCTTGGGATGCTATTTTTTTATAACCATTTATATTCCAAGATAGTAAAGCCAGGCTGTGCGACGTCCCAAGTTCCTAATCAATTTCACTCAGGCACCCCTCTTCCTCATGCTCCTCATATGCTAGGGCTCTATATCTGTTCCCAGCTAACACATCTACATCGTCGTTCCTTATTTCCTTAGGGGATATTGTAATTTCCAATTCTTCCTTTTTGCCCCAGCAGGAGTTAATCACTCTTATTTTCCGTGTTCCCAGCCCCGCATGATTTCTAAGAAATGTCTTCCCCTGTTTATCAAACAATGTTTCATCCCTTTTTATTAGGCTTATGCCTTCCTTTAGCAGCTCAAGTTCTGCTTTTTCCAGTGCTGCTTTTACTAGTGCTGAATAAAGGAGGACCTTGGTTACTTCGCCCCCTTTATTATTTGCCATAAACCCTACTTCTTTGAGGTCCTCTGAACTTACATAACGTAGGCTTGCACATTTTGTAAATGAATAAAGGAGTTGGGAGCGATTTAAAGGGTTCAATTTCCTAGCTTTTTTCCCACCTTTTCCCTGTTCTGTTGGCTCCAAGAAGAGCCATAGGTCCTGATATTCTTCTTGTTGAAATCTTGGTGGGGCCCCGTCTTTTATAAACTCCTTTTTAGGTCTCGCCTATGCAGCGCGCATGCGCTGCATAGGAAAAAGACCTTTTGAAATCGATCCGGTTTTGCAGGCAAAAACGTGCACACGTTGCATTGCTTTGAATGGCAACGCGTGCACGTTTGGCGATTCCCTTGCGGGAGCGAGCTTTAAAACCATCTGTTTGTAAATAACAGATGGTTTCAAAGCTCGCTCCACAAGGGCAGGCGCAGGCCCCTCCCCCTGCTGCCTCCTCCTCCTCTCCAAACTTGCGACGAGGCGCGCGCGCTTGTTACTTGAAACTTGTGGATGTCCAGTGCGGAGACAGTGCGAGCGATCCCGAGAAAGCAGTCTCAGAGAAGGCGGACAAAATCAGAGTATTAGAGGATATTTCTTTTTTAAAAAGCCGCTTTTGTAAGAGCACCGAACACTGGGGCCAGCGAAGAAAAGGGGGAGAGGCGGAAAGCAACCCTAGATTTCGCTGGTTTTGCGGAGCACAAAGGCGGGGGTTCCAAAAATTCCAAGGCACTTTGTCTTTGAGCGGTCAGGTAGGAGGAGTTCCGGCTTTGAATATTACGGGTTCATCCTACTAAGCACGTAACGGCCCATAGTATACTAGGTTCCGTTTGCTTTTTACTTTCGTTATGCGGTTATGATGGCTTTACACGTGTATATTAAGAGCAATACTCATAGCGCATGCGCAAGAAGGGCTGTGTGATTTACCATTTGTCATAAACTGCTACAGATTTGGGTTTGATGAGCCCTTGAAACCTCTAAAACGGGGGCCGTGAGGTGCGTGCTCATGCCTCGTCCCTGGGAAAACTTGCATTACGTGTTTCTCGGATTTGAGATGGCTACGTCATACTATTGCGCGTGCCAAGGCTTAGGGGTATGTCATGGCGAGAGCAGGCTGGGGCTAAAGGATGAATGCGATGACTGGCCCAATACATACCGATCTTGCCGAATATGCTGATCCGTGATACTGATGGGGATCTGTCTAACACATGCACCGCGGGGATATGACCAGACCAAGGGATCATAGGGGCGGATTGTTTATGGGTTACATGCACCAATACATGGTAATTCTTTTGCTTTTATTTATGCTTCTTGCTTTCCTCTCTTCGCATAGCGTATCATTTATAGAACTAAGGATTTGTAAGCAATTCATATACTCTTTGATTCTAATCCGACGTTGATGTTCCTGCTCCAGTTTTTACCAAACACAAAGATGCGTTGTCCTTGCCGACTTCTATTTTGTGCTGGTCATATCTTTCCTGAATGTCGGGTTAAGCACATTATCTCTCCTGAATGTCGGGTTAGGGACAATGAGATGAGATGGGATTCTGTTCTGCCCTTTTTGGTATACAACTCTTGTGCACATCAATATTGGGTTTTATGATTACTGTGTATGAATGGGGTGACAATGGTAACTTTGGGACATGGATCACAGATTACAGTGTCTAACCACCAGTGTTTTACTCAACGGAGAGTAGAACCATAAGTTGGAGTAATCGATACCTAATGCACTTATATAACAAGCATTTGCAATGCAATAGGTCTTGCATTTACGCAAGTTTGAGCTATTGGCATTGTAAATGACAATGCCTTTTATTTCTGTTTTGGTTTTTAAAACATAAATAAAAGACATTGTCATTTACAATGCCAATAGCTTCAACTCGCGTAAATGAGAGACCTATTGCATTGCAAATGCTTTTGTTTTGCTTCAGCTCCCTCGCCGTCCCCAAACCACTTAGTGCCCGTTGCTGCCTTTCATGCTTTTGTCAAACGTCCCTCCCGCCCCCCACAGCCAGTGTGCTGGCTCGGGGCTTCAACACGCCTGCTTCTCACCCAAGCAATTTCAGGGACTTTAATTGCAGTCCAGTACCGCAATGGCTGCCCTGTCCCGTTTCGCTTTCCCGATGCTGTTTACACACCCATGCTGTCTCTCGCTGCTACTTCACCCATCCTCCCCCGTGTCCACCACTCCTCCCCTTCCTAGTCATTGCTTGTTTTGTTTGCTGCTAATTGTCTCCAGAACAGTTTCTGTGCACGTGTCTGTTCCTTGGGTATATATGTCACTAGACCGATTTAGGCAGATGACTTCCGATTTTCGTAAGCAAAACCGGCTTTGTTGTGGACCTGATGTTTTTTCAAAAGATAACTTTCCTGTTGTAAAACACTGACATGTATGTTTATGTAAGTTTCCTGCTGAAGGGCGCACCCCCTGTGACGTGGCTAAGGGGGGTTAAAGTGCCCGATGCAGAAATGTTTGTGGTACTTGCAACTCACGTGGGCCTGCTCCAGTAAAGTATTTGAGAGCATGGGGTTAATATGCTGAAAGCAGAGCTCGCAAGGGGTTAATGTGCCCTTTCTTCACTTCTCTACACCTTCTGGTGAGGTTTTGTGCCAGTTCCCTTTCCCCAATCGCTAGCTTTCTCTCCTAGTTTCACTGGCAGTGCCTCTCTCGCCCCTTTCCTTTTCCTCCTCTCAGCTGCTCCTTACTTTCCACCCGCTCCCCCCACCCCGCCGCTCCGGCTCTTACGGCTGCTCTCTCTGCCCACACCCTTCCGTCTCTCACCCAGCACCCAGGATAATGTGCTGCATGGCTAAAAACTTATAAGGTCCCAAAGGCGAGACCTATTGGCTATGCCAATGCTTGTTTCTACTAAGTTCCTCCTCAATGACTCTCCTGCTAGGGTTCTTATTAAGGTTGGATTTGCTAGGTCCTATACCCGTAGGCATACCTGAGCTTCTTACCTCATTACCCAGTTTTTCCTCGCCCCGACGTTCCCTAGATTTAATTTTAGTATTCTTTGGGATACCCTTTGCTCCTAGCCACCTTATTTTCTGTTCAAGGGTATACACATTCTTTCCTTTTTCCAAGGTATTTATCTCTTGTTAGGTTCAGGGGGCACTTTTTTACCCTTAGATGTAACTTCTATCTTTTCACCCTTCCCATTTCCCTGACGTCTTATGGTATTACCCTTGCCTGGGTAGTTACTCCCCTTTCTTGCCCACGGGGTGTATTGCTTGTAACATCTTCTTTCACCCAGTCTTTTTACAATCATCGGGCAACGAGATATGTAAACACTTGGTTCCTCCTTCTGTGTTTGGATTTCACTTACCACTTCATCATCCCTCCCAACATTCATTTCAAGAGGGTCTCCTACTGGTCTGACTAATGTGGGCATTAGACCTTTAATTTGTGTCAATTCCTCAATCATATTTTTAAACTGGAGACTTTGCGTCTTTAAAATGTTGTTATTCAGAACGGAAACCTCTAGTAGACCTTGCAAAGTTTTTTGAAGGATCAACATCGCCTCCAACATTGAGGCGCTAGATGTTCCCGTGACCTCCAAGCTATACAATGATGGGCCCATTAAATCAGTTTCAATAACATCAGAGTTTTCCAGTCTTTCAATCACTTTGGAGCGATTATTCAGGTGAGTATTGTCCCCTTTACTCTGTGTCATACTAGATAGAACTTCTTCTTCCTCCTCCACCTCTACCTCAATTTCTTGGTCAAGCGAGGGCCGAAATAATCTTGGGGAGGAGGACAGCCGAGGTTCTAGGGGGATCCCAGAGATGTTAAAATGTAATTGGTTCGGGGAGTCCAAACTTTGGGCTGCAGGGTTCTTGGGGGTTTGAAGGATCTCTACGACGCTCAACTCCTTTTCGGATTAGTCCTTCCCTCCGAAGTGTTTCCCCAAAAAGTCCTTTGATCGCCTTAGTAGCTGATGATCCTCCTTTTACGCCCCCTGTCTTTACTGACTGCGGGGTCGAGTTCAGTGACTGGGTGTTTCTCTGCCCGGGTGTTTTTCTTCCCATCGGAGCTGCCATATCTCCATTCTTCTCTCCCACTTCTTTCTGTGTTTCTGCCATGGGCTCCGCCCCAAGACCATTATTTTCAGATTTTTTGGGCGTTTTTTAGGGTTTTCCGAGTTTTAACTTTCCCTAGAGCCATACTTCTGCCACTACCTCCACTACCTTTAAAATCCGCTCTTCATATACAGGGCCAAAGCCAAACCAGACGTCCTTTTCGTCTATTTCCCCTTCTATGCCTTTAATATTCTTTCTCGCCAGCCTTATTGCTGATTCCAACAGCTCCAGCCACTCCCATAGCATTAATTGTTAACTGTGACTCCACTTACCTCTGTTCCCCGGCCGTACGCTCAGCCTGCACAACAACTCCACTACAGTTCTTTCACAGTTCTTTCATTTCTCTGCCCTGCTGCCACTGCTCCAGGACCACTGATGGAAACTGTGGGTTCACTCTTAATAGCCCTCTGAGTGACTGCTTGGGAGAATGCAGTATAGATTCCTGCAGGTGTCAGCTAGTTTGCAGCGGGGGAGTTAGCGGGGAAGCTGCTCTCCTACCAGCACTGCTCCGACCTCCACTCCGCTATTTAGACCCCCTGGGGCCGTTTTGTCTGGGCTTGTGGCTCTCCAGACCGCATCCGTAAATTAGCCCCTAAATTTTAAAAGTTATGGGGGTTTAGAAATGTCCTCGCCACTCGCTCGCGGCTTACAACTCGGTTCTCCCGCGTCCTGCGCCCTCAGCTGCCTCGGCTGCTCGTGCATGCGCGTACGTGCGCGTCCACGGTCCGTACCGTTCGCGTTGAGGGAGGTGCAGGGTGGTGAGCGAAAGCGTAGAGCGTATCCGAGCCAGGAACAGAGTCTCACTCTTAGCCCTGTAGTCATTGCCAGTAATGAAAGGGTTTTTCTTACAGCAAATCATCATCTCTCCATGACTCCTTCTCAAGACTCTTTTCTCAGCACCTATTGAGGGTATATTCTATAGTACCCCTTCCATTCTCATACAGCTTTCTCCAGGGCTAATTTTCTGTATGCCTAGACTTGTGGAACTCAAACAAAGTGACACATGCCAAGGATTTGATCACATCTCCTAAATCTCTATTGGTCCCCATGACTGGCCATCATTGCATATGAATTACGTTGAGCAGAGAGACCCAACAAGGATATCACTGGGTTTCCCATGGTCTATGTCACAAATAGAGTCAATATGGAGACGTACTCAGACTGGCCAGATAGCCAGCAGAGCAAGGTATTAGTAGATTGGTCACGCTTAGCCTCCAATGTACATACAAATACACACACACATGCACGCACACACACACACACGCTTACACACACACACACACACAATTTTTAGCTACAGGCCATTAGTTTGCCTTACTCTAGCCCAGAAATATGTGACATCATTATAGTGATAATCGTTTTAGCCTTAGTAAAGATAAACACATAGTACTGAAGCTTCAGTTCTTTATTATCCACTACCATAGTCCAGAAAAATGCTGTATCATTATAGAGATAATGGCTTTAGCATTATTAAAGGCAAGTGTTTGGAAAATAAACAAAATTATCACTACCTTCATTGTACATATTGTTTAACAGGTAGCCTCCCTTATGGACTGCTGTAATAAATAGTGCTGCATTGAAGTATGCAAAAAAGTGATGGATGGAATGCTTGAATTACTCCCAGCCACTGGAAATTACTCGGCCCACATCCCAGTCCATTGTTATTTTTAACACAACGCCACCTCGGTTTGGGCCTAGTCACATTCTAATCAGCCTTGACTCTGCTCCAATTGGAACAGTTCAGCAGGAACTGCATGGCAGGTCCTCCTTGAACTAAAACACAAAAAACACAAGACTGGTTTTGCCCTTATTAGGGCTCATCAGTCAGGTATAGCTTGGTTCCAGTGGCACAGTGTGCACGGACCCACGTCTGGGCATACCTGTCCCACCGAGGGCATCAAAATGAAGTATAAAAAAAAATGATAGATAGAATGCTTAAATTGATCTTAACCACTGGTAATTATTTGGGGTGACATCCAAGTCCATTGTTAATGTGCACTGTAGCGTAACTAGATATGAAGATTGGCAGTAATGTGGCTTAGCAGCTGCTGGCTAGTTTTTAGAGCAAAGATCAAAATCCCAATAGACCAATGAAAGAAAGAAATCACCTTGGTAATTGGAAACGTTTTGGCATTGTCATGAATTTATAAGAAAGTGAGGAAATTTCTACTAGACAACCTCCCATGAGAACTGACATTTCACATTGTGCAGATAGGTTTGTAACCACCTCCGGATGCCCAATTGTATCCAGGTTGGTTTTGCTCTTACTGTTCCTATATGATTTTCAGACTTTCTGATGATCAATATAAACTTTGTACATTCAGAATAAAACTCAAGTCCTTAATATTACCAAGGACATGACGTTTGATTCCTTGGAACATGTCCTAATTTGTATAGAGGTGAACTAGACTAGTCTGCCTCAATTTTCAACTTAGAAATTGGATTGCTGGTTGTGAGGGGTGTGAGTCCTTCCCAAGCAGAAGTTGCTAACCCTGTCAGGATGAACCAGGAGTCACTAAATTAACCTTTACTTAAACCTCTGGTAGCTAGGCACAAAGGTAATGAGGCATAACTTAGAGGCAATGTATAAAGTATTTAAGCAGCAAGCAAACAGTATTAAAGTGAAAACACAACACAAAAAAAATCCCACACTAATTTAGAAGAAATGGAGTAAAATTTTATAAATGTTTTGACACCAAAAAGACAAAAATAAAATCAGTAGAAGAAGGGATATGCAATTTCTAAGATTTAAGGTAAGTGTACTGCATTAAAGCACAAAGCACCACTTGCGTTTATCTGGTTGTGCAAGACTGGGTAAAAGTCACAAGTCCTGGCTGAATGTGATGGAGTGAAGGCCAGATACAGGGACCAGACTAGTCTCACTGAAAATGTTACCTTCTAAAGTCCAACATGAAGAGTTACGTTTGCAGTGGAGGAGGTTGCAAGAAGCAGGGAGAGCATCACGATGGTCATCGCTGAAGCGCAAAGAGCAGACAGGGCATCACAGGCAGTAGTCACTGTAGCACGAAGATCCTGTCAGGCATCGCGGGTTGTCTTTGCTTGAGATTCGTGTTGGCGGTCACCTCCGCCTATCGATGCTGTAGCACAAAGTGCAGGTCTGGCATTGCCATTGTCACTGATGGTTGCAGTAGCGCAAAGAGTTGGGTTCACCATTGGTGGTTGGCACGGACGGCAAGATGTAGTACGAACGGGCCTGTTTGCGGTGGGAAAGAGCCCAAAACTTCAGGATGTCTCCTTTTCTTTCAGAAGGAGTTCAACTGATGCCACACCAAGGGTCCAGGACCTGAAGGGCTCCTCTTGGGAATCAGGAACTCACTCCTATAGAGGTCAGCAGGGCTCAGGAAGATCCAGTTGCAGATCCAGTAAGGTGCAGTGCAGCAGGTCAGCTGAGCAGTTGCATGGAGACCTCTGGAGTTTTTTGTGTCCCTGTAGATCAGAACGGGGGGCTAACAGCTGACCCTTGGAGTCATTTCAGTCTGGAATGAAGGGTGCAGGTCCAGTCTTCCTTCTCAGACTGTAGGGCAGGCCTCAAGCAGCGGGGCAGCAGGGCAGTCCTTCTTCTGTAGTATGCAATGGTCCAGAAATGTACTGAAAAGTGGGTCTGAGGGTCTCCTTTTTATACTCTGTGCCCACTTTGAAGTGGGAGAAACTTCTGGAGTTTTCCCTCTAGAGGTATCCGCCTCGCTGCCCTGGTCCCAGGCTTTCTGGGGGCATATTAGGCTAGTGTGAAGTCCTTTGTGTGTGAACAGGGCTAGTACCTTTAAAGTGCAAGTGGGGTAGGCGACAGCTCTGCACCCCCCCCTCCCCTCATCAAGCCAGTATGGCCCAATCTGCCAACATCCAGACATTCTATTGTAATGCTATCTGGGAGGAATATACAAAGGCCAACGGCCAACTACATCTAGTTATGTGACCTAGGAACAAGCTAAAGGCACCAAATGGTTAGAAAAGAAAATGCTGACTTCCTAAAAGTGCAAAAAGAAACAAGGTGCTTTGCCGGAACCACTTGCAAAAGTAACTTTATAAATAGATCAAGGCACTTAATTTCATGGAAGAGATGCAGCAGACACCGTGGATGCGCAACTGAAATTGTAACATGGAGAATGGCTTTTGAGAACAACCTTCAAATGAATCCTTTGAGGTACTGCATAGTACATCCCCAAAAGCCTAATTATAATTAAAACTAAAGTGTTCCTGCCATGCTTCTCGTGGATCAAGCCATAATTGGATTAACACTACAATAATGTTTCTTACTATAATGGACCCAAGTTTATTCAGTTCTATGTGCTGAGGAGATCCCAATTCCAAGTGGATCGAAATGCATTGACAAGTGTGACTAGGGTACTGTACAAGAGACTTTTTGAAAGGAGCAGACTCACGAAAAAGTGGGCTTCGTTCGAAAAGGAACTGTGGCAACCACTGGTTTGATAAAAAGGATAGAGTGTGCACCTAAAGTTATTAGACTACGGACATTTAACTGTATTATGTTTCTGTAACAAATAGAACTGGACTCAGTGGTCTTTCATATTATTGCAATTAGTTTTATCTAACTAAACACTTCTCACACACAGTGGTTTCGGGATTGCACAATTTAGCATGTCGTCTGTTTGCACTCAATACGGTTATGCCGATTTATGTTTTGCCATTAATGGATAATGATGTGTATGAGCTTTCAGTTTCTTTGTTTTAAATGATTTGCAATGGATTGAATGAAACAAGAATAACTAGTCTGATTACGAAATTATGGGGCACATTTACAATATTTTGGCATAGGGCAGCGCTGCAAGCCTTCTAGCTGTGCTGCCCTACATCAAAAGAAAAGGACGGGAATACACCATATCTACAAGATATAGTGCATTCCTGTCCTTTCTGCCAGTGCCGGCGCATAAACTGCCGATGAATGCCAATGCAGGCACCCTTTTACCATGGTGTAAGGGTGTCGGTGTTGTTGGCATGATTACAAAAACAATTGAAGGAGGCGTTTTCCTCATTCTATGTGTGCTGCAGAATACAGCACATGTGGAAAGAGTAAAAAGTGAGGAGAAATGTAAACATTTCTCATCGTTATGCCTGCTTTGGGAAGGCGTTAGTTTTGGCACTGCCCCAGATTTACGCTATGTTGTAAATTTGGGTCAGTGTCAAAAACCATGGGTGTTGCGTGGGAACACCGACAGCAACACCCATGAAACGCCCCTTCCACACAGAGTAAGGCATTGCCTTACTCCATATTTACAAGGCTATGAAAAGCCACGCAGGGTGGCTTTGCGTGGCCTTGTAAATATGGGTTGGCACACTGCGCCTTCAGAGTGTCACAAAAGTGCCACTTCGGCAGAGTAAAAGTGCAGCAGTGGCACTGTAAGTATGCCCCTATGTGTCTTGATCTATTTATAAAGTTACTTTTGCAAATGCTTCAGGCAAGGTACTGGCCTGGGGGCATATTTACAATATTTTGACCTAGGGCAGCGCCGCAAACCTTCTAGCTGAGCTGCTCTACATCAAAAGAAAAGGGCAGGAATGCGCCGTATCTACAAGATATGGCACATTCCTGTCCTTTCTGCCAGCGCTGGTGCACAAACTGCAGCCAGTGCAGGCACCCTTGCACCATGGTGCAAAGGTGTCTTTGTTGTTGGCATGATTGTTTTTGTGCAGAAATGGGCAACTTCCTGCACAAAAACAATCAACGGAGGCATTTTCCTTGTTCTATGTGTGCTGCAGAATGCAGCACACATGGAAAGAGACCAAAATGAGGAGAAATGTAAACATTTCTCCTCTTTATGCCTGCTTTGGGAAGGCGTTAGTTTTGGCGCTGCCCCAGAATTATGCTATGTTGTAAATCTGGGGCAGTGTCAAAAACCATGGGTGTTGCATGGGAACACCCACAGCAACACCCATGGAACGCCCCTTTCACACAAAGTAAGGCATTGCCTTACTCCATATTTACAAGGCTATGAAAAGCCACGCAGGGTGTGTTTGCGTGGCCTTGTCAATATGGGTGTGGCACACTGCATTGTTCGGAGAGTCACAAAAGTGCCACTCCAGCAGCGTAAAAGTACCGCAGTGGCATTTTTCCTACTACCTTAAATGTTAGCTGCTCTAGGGCAGTAGGCGCCTAACGGCCTCCTTCAATGTGCCCCTTGCCAAAGCACTCCCTCTCCCCTTGTTGGGGAGGGATCCAGCATCTTTGCCCCGGAGTCTCAGATTCCCCTCTGAGAGAGTCCACAGTGTTTAAGGATTCACATATAGCGGAAAAGGCCTTAAAACGGCCAACTTGAATGTGCCCCTTGCCAAAGCACTCCTTCTCCCCTTGTTGGGGAGGGATCCGGCACTTATCCCCTGGAGTCTCAGATACCCCTCTGAGAGAGTCCACAGTGTTAAGGGAATCTCGCATAGCGGAGGTTTAGGAATGTTTCCATTATCGCTGGGAACTCAGCACCTCACACTGTGAAAGGCGCTCTCTTTGTAACCTTTTGATGATCCCTCTAGGCTGATATCTTAACCCTATGATGTACTTCGGCGACCGAGCAACCTTTGGCCGATGACCGGTGGAGTTGCTCTACGCAGCTATTGAGGAGTTTGGCTCTGGTTCCCCCCCTTGGCCGTCACCTACCCATCCGTTCGTCAGACACTGTTTCTTTTCTAGTCGCCCCGTTGTGTTCCCTACCTTCTCTCCTCTTTCCTCTCTCACTCTTTTTCTTCCTTTTCTATTCCCTCCCTCTCTTACCCCAATTCTCTCTCTCCTGCCTGCTTTTCCTTTCCCCATACCTGATCCATGCCTCTATAACTCTTGTTTCTCCAGCAATTACGTACCTGAAACTGTTGTAACTAAGTAACTATGTTCTTGAAGCAATTGTGCTTCCTCATGTAAAGCGCTCTGATACCTCTGGGTTTAGCCAGCTCTATATAAAACTTTTCAAATAAAAAACAAATAAAATCAAATAAATTGTAAAAATGCCCATTTGTTTCTTTTTTGCTCTTTATAAGTGGTCCAACCTAGCTTGTATATAAGGATCCGCCCTCTCTTGTCTAACTAACTTCCTAAAAGTGGCATTTTCAAAATTGTGACTTAAAATCTGACTTTACCATTAAAGAGGGTTTTAAATTATAATTCCTCAGACACAAAGCATGATATTCTCACCTGCCCCCACACAAAAGTTATCACTTATTAAATGCCATAGAGTAACCCAATATTTTCCCAAGAGGTAGCCCTTGCAATAGTGAAAAACAAATTTAGGAGATTTTTACCATCACGATTTATGAAACTTAAAAGTACATGGCCAATGTTTTAAATACAATGCACCTTGCCCCATGGGCAGTATAGGGCCTACCCTATGGGTGACATATATGATTTAAAAAGGAAAGTTTAGGCCTGACAAAAAGTCTCTTTTGCCAGGTCGAATTGGCAGTTTAAAACTGTACCCACAGGTTGCAATGGCAGGCCTGAGCTAGGTGTTAAAGGGCTACTTAAATGGGTGGCACAATAAGTGTTGCACGCTCCCTAGTAGCATTTAATTTACAGGCCATGGATACATGTAGTACCAATTACTAGGGACTTATAAGTAAACAAATGTGCCAACTGGGTGTATGCCAATTTTACCATGTTTAAAGGAGAAAGCACAAGCACTTTAGCAATGGTTAGCAGTGGTAAAGTGTGCAGAGACCTAAAGGCCAAAATTGACGGCTACAGAAAACAGAATGGTTAAGGCAAAATTTGGGGATGATCCTGCAGAGAGGGCCAAGTCCAAATTCAAACATCAGGTTTGTTGAACAATCTTTAGGGCAAAGTGAATGGTTTAATGATATTCCTATAATGTTTGCAATATAAAAAATTGGTACTGACCTCACAAAGCACTATTTTTGCCTAGATGACAGCTTTTTTTAGGGAATAGGTTAGAGGTATAATGTGTGCCACCGTAGAGCTCTAGTGAATATTTATGAATCACAATTTGAGGAACTCTGTATTTATGAAAATATTATAGAGCAAACATCAAGATGTTGAGGTGTTACATTGATGTTGTGCTTTGTGTATAGAAATAGCTGATGCACTCAAGAAATTTCTCAACCCGGCTAAACAGACAGAACAAACTCCTCAGGTACACCTTGACATATCATAAAGAGGAGGCCACATGTTTGGACTTGGTTAGTGACACTATGATTGATATCTTTGAAACCATACGTTTTTCCAAATCTACAGGTTTTTAATTTGTTTTCTAATGTCACTCATTTAATCTATATGAGAGTTTGCCAGCTGGACAAATCAGGGTCTATAATTGCAATTGCTACTACTTTAGTAACAAATGACTGGATTAGCTACACCCTAAATGTTAGTCAAAGAACGTTGAAACAGTGGTGACTAATCCAAGGAATGCAATATTTAATCAGTACATAGGCCTGCTTTAGATCATAGGGCCAGATGTACGACCATTCCAAATTGTGAGTCGCAAATTGCGAGTCGCAATTTGGAATGTACAGCAGTGTCAGAGACACCGATTGCGATTCCCAATGGGGTCGCAAAATGCGAGGCTCATGAATATTAATGAGCCACTGGCAATTTGCGACCCCATTGGGAATGGCTGGCCCTCCCAGGTATGGTGGCCTGCTGGGCAGAGCAGACCTCCATGTCTGGGACTGCTTGTCAATAAAGCATTTTTTTTTAAAATGCTGCCCGTTTTCCTTAAAGGAAAACGGGCTGCATTTAAAAAAAAAAAAAATGAAACGTTTTTGTTTCATTTTTTAAGGGCAGGTAGTGCCCCCTGGGACCACTGCCTGCCCTAAAAAAAATTTTTTAGAGCCAGTCACAAAGGATAAGGGGTCCCACGGGGACCCCTTCCTATTTGCGACTCCATTACCACCCTCTTGAAGAGGGTGGTAAATTGCAAGTGTTTTGCGACCTCAATTGCGGTTGCAAAACGTTCATATATGGCTAGAGACTCGCTATTAGGAAGGGAACACCCCTTCCTAATAGCAAGTCGCAAAACACTATTTTGCGAGTCCCAATTTTTTGCGAGTCGCAAAATAGTGTTTGTACATGGCCATGTAGGTTTGCGCACGCAAAAACTGGTCATACATCTGGCCCTTAGTCTGGTTGTTACAACTGTTAACTCTCCTTCTATTCAGATAATAAATATCCTAAGTGTTAGAGTTTATACTCTATGGCAATTCAAAGAAATAATCCTTTGCCTAAACCAAAATTATTTTGCATGCATATGTACAAATAACAGGCTTATGGGGCGCATTGCTACACTAGTTTCTGTCAGATTTAACAAAAGAGCTTTTGAACCCCGAACTAAAATTTGTGAACTAGGAGATAAATCAAGGAAGCTGCTTGCTTTTTTAAGTCAAGTCATCAACCAAAAGACCTCCGCAATGCAACGGGTGAAATATGTAATCAACGATCCCAAATTCTTTCTATATTTGAAAGATACTATTCAGGATTATATCAGGAAGAGCGGGGGAGTGATGAAGCTGCTATTTATGATCATCTTAGGGATAGTAATCTGTCTGAACTAGATCACAGTAGCAATGCAGTACTGAATATTTAGTTTACACTAGAGGAGGTCTTAAATACCATATTGAATTTACCACTTGAAAAGGCACCCAGGCCTGACTATATTCCTGTGGAAATATACAAAATGTTAGCTAATATAATCTCCCCACTATTCTTGAAGCATTTAAGGGAATTCAAACTACTCTTCAATCTCCACTTTTGTGGCATGAAGCCATCATAGCCATATTTGCAAAAAAGATAAAGACCTTCTGAAGTGTAGTTCATACTGCCCTATATCACTCTCTAATGTAGACTCAAAGATATACACTAAACTACTAGCCAATAGGATAAATAGGATAATTAGCAAATTGGTGTCAGATAAACAACACAGCTTTATCCCTGGCAAAGACATCACCATTCACACTAACACGATTACTACACTAATACAGAGTAGACACTCTACGCGAACCATCTAATATTATTTTACTTGACACTGAGAAAGCATCCGATCGGGTTTCTTGGCAATTTCTCTGGGAATTCCTAAAAGAATATGACATCAGTTCTTATTTTATTAATCTGATTGGAGTAATGAACAAAACACCCCAAGCCAAAATACGCATACAACAATAATTTACTTCCTCTATTCCAATTACTCAAGGCACACAACAAGGCTGTCCACTATCACCAGTATTGTATGCTCTTTAACCCTGGGCGTAGTTCGCGTAGTCGCGCTACGCGAAGCTACGCGAAGACGTCGAAGCGCTACGCGAGCTTCGCGAGCGTGCGTAGCTGCTTGGCGTGCCCGTTCGCGATGCGTTTTTCTTGCTCGGGAACGCGTTGTTCGTGTTCGGGACGCTGTTTGCGTGCTTGGGGGCGCGAACTTACCCATGCGGTCGCCTATGGGCGCGGCCATTTTGGTTTTCACTTGTCCCGCCCGTTTGCGATCCCTTATTTCCTGTTCCGGGTCGCGTATAGCGTGCTCGCGATGCGCATTCCATGTTCGGGAACGCGTTGTACGTGTTCGCGACGTTTTTTGCGTGCTCGGGGAGAAATATTGCGCGAACTTACCCATGCGGTTGCGATGGGCGCGGCCATCTTGTTTTACCACTCTATGCTATGGTTCTGGGCCTGCTTTTCTATCCTCCCTCAATCTTTGCAATCCTTAGTTTTTTACACTGTTTTTCAATTTTTCTTTATTTCTTACCTATCTCTCTCTCTGCCTAAGTCTATATTTTGCATTTTTTTCTACTTTTTACTGTGTTTTTTTACTTTTCAACTGTTTTATATAACTTTCTTCTTTAAGCTCTTACTTCTTCCCCTAACTTTATTTTTCCCTTCTAACTTTTCTTTTTCACCTCCTCCCACCCCAGAACCATGGCGAAGGGTAGCAGCAGCGGGTCAAAGGGCAAGGCGCGTGCGCCCAATCGCCGCCTGCCTTGCGGCAGACTGCGCCCCGCAGGGGTGCAAGCCCGCCAGCTGTTTACGGAGGAGGAGGTGGCCGCCCTTGTTTTTTTTATTCAGCGCCACCTCCCCTTGACCTTGGCAGCAGGCGGCAGGCCAGGCTCCGGTTACCCGACCCAGGAGCGTCACCGCCGGTGGGCGAAGGTGCGTCGGGCAGTGTTTTGCTGTTCCGCGGTCCGGCGCACCCATAACCAGCTGGCCCACCGGTGGTCAGACATTCTTGACCGGGAGCAGGACCTGTTGGACCTGCTAGGTGTCGAGGTCGTGGGGCTTGGTGAGTAGCCAATATATATAGTAGTATAAGTATTGTGATTTGTGTATACATTTTTTACAAATAACAAGAATAATGCTGCTTACATTGCAGGTAAATTACGTTTCAAAATCTTCTGTGATTGTAGGACACAGGTGCTGGGCGGTACTCTTACTTTTTGCAACTTTGCGCTCGCTTGTCATTATTATGTAAGAGTTTACTTTAGAGAACTTCAGTTAGGTAATGCTATTGCTAGAGAGACTGTAGTCCTTCCTTTGTCCTCCTGTCAAATAGTGGTGGATGGATTTGATACTAGGTTTAGTTACTATTAGTTGATCATTTTTGAGCGGTCTGCGTGAGGCATCCTCTGTCACTGAGTGCTGCTTACCCCAGTCCTTAGTAGAACCTTTTGTAGTTTGTTTAGTGAGTGGTACTGGTAAGCTTAGCTTAGCAGTGTCAGTCAGCTGCAGAACATCAGACGCAACCAACCAACAATTTGGTGTATGCATTATGCACTGACTTTATGCATGTGTCCTCCTTCTCATCTATGCATTTTTGATGGAAAAAAAAATGGAAATGCAGGCTTAATGAACAATTGGCCCGCCTGGAATAGGTGGGCTAGGTCAGGTGGTACTTAGGCTTAGTTAGTGTTCTGGATTTTATTTGAATCAATCAGAATGGAACACTGAATTAGTGTTCCCAAATAAGTAGACTGTCCGTGAATCCCGCAAGCCAGTAGTCGATCGGATTAGATAGGTCAATTTTATTGCAATTTTTGTTTCCTAAAACGTTTTTTGAGCGGTTTTTTTAGATAATTTATTTGTTTCACAGCAATCATTAATGTTTGTGTCTTTCTTTTTCTTTATTATATCTTACATGATCACTGATCTGCAGCACCCAGGGGCAAGAAGACGGGGTCCGAGTCGGCGGGACAACCACCAGAGGACCGCTCCTCTACCGAGGGCCCTGCTGCTGGTCCCAGTAAGTCCTCCAGTGGTTATATTAACAATTATATTGCCCTAACTTTTACTGGACCTTATTTTTTCAGAACTATTAATTCTGGCTCCACTCCCTAATTATATTTTTTACAAAAGATTCTTTGATCTTGACTTGACTATCTGTTTCTAAATTCTGGTTATCCCTGCCTCTAAGTTGTAACTGCCTCTGCTATGAATGTCTGTACTCTGTACTACTACTATTAGTCTGTCGCTAAGCTTGCCCAGTTTGCATTGCCACTCTTTATTGTACGGTTTTGAATAAAACTCAGATTGACCAATACTAATAGCTCTAGCCACTGAGTCCAGTCCTTTCGGTTGTCCTCTTCTAGGCTTCTTAATCTTGAGGCTTTGACAATTACCACAAACAAAATGCACAACCAGATATTTGACTATTTTTGATAGGATATAGTACATACTACTTGGATTCTGCACAGCCCCATGCAGAACTATGCACAATGAAATAGGATGTTGGTGATGAGAGTTTGGAACTTGGACGTTCCTCACACCTCAGTCAGAAGTGAACCCACAATCCCCTGAACGACTAGCTAGTGTCTCATTAGGTCCCCGAACCCCCACCCGAAGATACCCAATGATTATGATTCCACAACCCAGAACATAACACACTTTCGCTCACTCACTCGTGTAAGTCCACCACCACCACCACACCAAATACCACAGAGTCTATGTGTAAGTTCAAAAGGTTTATTTTCAAATGACAACCTCTGTATGTTGTTGTTCTATAAAATTCAGTGTACTCCAGCCAGCTCCAACAGCAAAATGCATAAGATTAAAACAATAAAAATTGTTGCAACAAGTGCATGATGATATAAGACAAAAGATATGTGTGAATTCTGGGCGACTCCTCACCGTAGAACGTAGAATTACTGGTTACATGCATCATTCATAAGCTCTGCAAATCTCTGGTTCGTAGAAGGGAATCCTCTGCCTGAGAAAAATGGTGCGTGTTAATGCAAGCATTTGTCAGTCCTGCCAAAAAACTGTAACATGTTACCTATGGCTAAGTAATACGGACTAACGGAACTAGAATAACAAAGTGGCTTGTTTTCCGACCTCTTGTACGCAACGCTCAGACAGTAGCTGTATGTGCTCATGTGGGCTCAAAAAGGCGTCTTACTGTTACTGCACAACAAGCTGCGAGGTAACATGCGCAAAAGACATGAAGCGAAAAATGGTTGCATGGCTCAGGCTAACTTTGCAAAGAGTAGAGTATAGTATAATAATGACCCTAGGGACCATAATAACACTACTAGTGTCTGTCTACTGACTGTACTCTAGTACCCGATTTGGACTATTGAATGTGATTTATAATAATAATATGTATTAACTTTTTTTCAATCTTGCTAGTGAAAAAGAATAAATAGGGGGAGGTGTACAGGCATCTAAAAATGTGTCATGTTTTTTCTAGGCGTACTACCGACCACCAGTGCCGGTGGGGCCAGCGGCGATGGCGTTGCGGCCATTCCGGAGGGGGCAGGAGATGCAGCACCTGCAGGAGATACAGGGGGTGAGCCAGCAGCAGTGGCGGGCGGTGGTAAGTTATATTCATGACTTATTGACATTGCACTAGCTGGAAGGGTGTGTGGAGTGGACTTCACTCACTGTACTGTTGTTGAGACTTATTAGGTATGAAGTTGTAGTGAACATTATACAACGGTTAATAAAGAAGACACCCTTTACTTAGCATGAGCAATGCAGTAGCAATAGCATTACCAGCGTGACTTCATTAACCAATGGCCTCTTATATCTGACTCCAACTCAGCTGTGAAAGTTTTATGGAGGAGACTAAAAGTCAGATCAGATGACCTTGATGGATGTGTTGAACAAAAAGGGAAAGAAGGGTGGAAGGAGGAAGGGCGGGCGAGATTTAATATGACGACTGGCAGAGAAGGATACGTTGGAAGCATGGATAGGTGGCTGATAGGAATCAGATGCATGTGTTGTTGAAGGATGGGTGGGAGGTGAAAGAAGAATGGATGCCTGCCTGGGTGGAAGACACAGTATGGGTGGATACTGTGGATAGCAAGAATCATCAGCGGTGTTTGGGTGAAACTCAAAGCCAAGGCAAGCAACGGAGTGAGTGGACGCATGCGTTGTTGTTGGTGAAACAAAGTAACGTTTGTGGAGAGATTAAGAAGAATGATTGACATTTACTTAGAATGGATGGATGCCTGTATGTATTCATCATAGACAGCATAGGTGGAGACTGTCACGGGATGCACAGTTTTAGGGAATGTTAAAGAAACCGCGCCAGCGTACCAAAGCCGATGTGGGGAGGGGCAGGGTGGGGGTAGTAGTAAACAATGTATTACGCGGGCAAATACAGGTAACTTTACTGTAACATACAAATAAATAAAGTGAATTTCATTGTGCGCACTGCACCGCCAAATGCGATGCAGTGTGCGCAACAAAATTAGTTTCATTTATTTATATGTTTACTTACCTGTAATTGGCTGTAATCCATAGTTTACTACCCCCATCCTGCCCCTACCCACGTCACCACCCGGCCAAACTCCCCGAGTCCCACCAACGACCGCTACTGACCTTATGTCGTTGTCCCATATAAAAGCAACGATCATTGGATCAGATATATAATCTGCCTTTTTGTAGTAGCCAAGGCACTGTGAAATTGAGCAATTGCCCTCCATGTAACAGAGAGAGTATGGCCAGTGCCACCCGTAATAGAAAAATACGAGCTTCCCCACCTGCAAACAGTAGTAAATCAAACTAATGTGACTCTGCGTCATGACTCGTATGTTTGTCTTGGGTTCAAGCATAGATGACCGAGCTGGCAATGCCGGCTACAACCAGGTTATGTCATTTCCCTAAACTAGAGATAAGAAGAACACTGGTGTACTGTGTACTGGTTGGAGTCCATAGTGCTAGTATAATGCCTGAAACTCCCACAAATGTTAGAGGCCGAGGAAGTGGGAGGATAGATAGATTATTACCACAAATGTTATGTACTGTGCTTCTTGCTAGTGCTACTGTGCCATTATGTGTTGAATTAATTTTGTGTTACTGTTTAGGTAAGAGTACTGGTTACAACAATATTTTTTTTCTTTCTTTTCCCAAGACAAACCATCGCGGAAGGAGTTGGCAGTCAGGGCCCGGCGCCGGAAACTGGAGGCCATATGCCGGGAGTACCGGCGGCTGGTGGCTCAGGCGGAGGAGGAGGAGGAGGCGGCAGCAGCTGCAGCCTCGTCCGATGCCCCGGGCCCCAGCCAGGCCCCAACTCCAGCGGTACGGCGCCGCGGTCTGATAGCCACCCGCCGCAATTCATTAGCAGCCAGCACTGCTGTCCCCCATTGTGGATGCCACTGCAGGGCATTCCGCAGGAAGATTCTCCTCCGGATGGCACGGCAAGAGGAGCAAATGGAGGAGCGGGTGAAAATCCTGGTGGACAAACACCTCAAAGCCCGCCGATTATAACATCGAGGACCCTGTTGCTTTGCCCCTTTTTATTCCTTGTTTTGGTGGGTGGGAATTGGGCGTTGGGGTTTCGGGACATTCTTTGGACTTTTTCATTTTGGACATTGGTTGGGGTTAGGGAGAGGGGTGGGTCAGGTGTGGGATAGTTTATTTTTGTTAGGGTAATAAATTATATTTATACTTAAACATACAATGTTAATGTTTTGTGGGGGGTTACTGTTTTACGAATTAACGTCACATTGGTTTCCTTGCTGCTGCAGGGCCGCAGCCAGTGTTTGATTTAAATAATCTGCCGATGATGTATAACAAACAGATAGATGCGGTACCCCTCACTGAGTTATTTGTCCTACTAGTATTCTACCTCCCACCAAACTTATCTTACCTGTGATTGATGATGACTACGTTCGGCACAGCGATGGCTGCATGGTTTCCATAGAGAATGTAGAAGATGCCATGGTTGTGGTGGTAGTAGTAGAGTAGACACTGGCAGTAGCATTTGCTAAAAAAATAAAAAAAAGAGACAGTCACTTGCCTGAGAAAAACTGTGGGAGGAGTAGTCGAACGAAGTAAAATACAGTACAGAAGACGACTGCCAAACAAACAATATTGCAGTTGCAACTGCTAAAGTCAAATTAAACATAATGGTGGCGGGGACAGCCTAGTACAAGAAGTTATAAACTGCAGTTGTGCTGTCGAGTGAGTCACTTAACTTAACACAATCGTAATTCGTAACCTTTACTGCTGTGTGGTAGGAGTTTGATGATTAATCCAATCAATGACGGCAATTAATTATGATGTACTACTATTAGCCGGTGACGGCTTGCACAATGCACATAGACTGAGCATGGGTGGCCAAGCAGAAGAAGCTCCTCGCCCTGCCTTGCAATTGAATTAGTGTTGCTTTCACCACATCTGCCCCAGCAAGCGTGTGATCAATTGGTGTACATTTTATGTAGTCACATCACACCTCAATATAAATCACAGCCCGGGGGAAGAGGGTTAGGGTTTGATGAATGGATGGGAAGGGGGTTTGGGGAAAGGTTTGAAAATGAAAAACAGTACGCATGGACAACAAAAGCAAAGCGCAATCTTGGCAGACGACCATGATCTTATCCAAAAAATCAATAAAGCGAGAAAAGGGAAATGCATGCGTTAATGATGATGAAGATTAGATAACTTGATGGTTAATGAGTAGTACTTAATAACTCCTACTAGACAATTAGACAGTACAGGGCACCAGTATATTCTATGCAATTTGCCTTGCCTGTAATATGCCCTCAGAGACACAAATTCCATGTTGTACTGGGCTTACTTGTAAAGATAGCAAAGACAATTAAAAAACATTTGTAGGGATCAATTAGCAAACAAACACACAACACACAGTCCTAATGATTGCAGAGAAAAAAGGATTCAAATTAATTAAAAGATGAATGATGAATGATACTAAAGTTACTGTATTATCATGCTAAAATTGTGGAGTTGAATCTCGTCCTTCCTCTTGGTCCTATCTTCCATGGACGCTCCGCACATCAATCTTGGTGGCCTTCCTGATGCCGATTGGTAAGGTAAATGTGAGTTGTGTCTCCCAGTATAGCAAGCACAGGGTAAAGGCCGGCCTGTAACGTCTAGATGGAAAAACAAAAGGGGTATTGAGAAATCAATGAATAAAAAAAAAACATCATTTACGGTGGAGTCCAAGAAGAGAAGAGAGAACACTTTCAGAGTGAGGCGGCTTGGATATATCGTGTAGATTCTGTTTACAGCATTAAGCTACAACAACAACAGGACATAACAGGCCCACCACAGCACCAGCCCGTGACCCAACCTCCATTTACCTTAATTTTTGACATAGCCAGACAAAAGGCATACACAGCAACTTAGCATTTTCCTAATTAAGTGACAAAATCAATGCGCCGCTGTCAGTCATCACTACACTCGACTAGACCACTACATGGACATGTAGGTCTGCTGTGTTTACTACTTTCTTGTTGAATTGTTGTGTTTATGTTTACCTTATGCCACTTCATGAAATGCAGTTAGTCCTTGAATCATCTCCGATCCAACTGAATGACTGCGCGCGAAAAGATAGTATGGTCATCATCATGGTGTGGTACGTGTTGTCCAACTACAACTCAGTCTGTATTGACTCCGATTAAGTCCATATTCCATATTAAAAAATTGCAACAGATATTGGCCTGCACCTGCAGTAGTAGGAGTACAATTTGGTTATTAAACAACAAGAAGGGAAACATTGACTGTCACTGACTTACTTGAGTCACTTTGTAGATTAACTAGTAGAGTAGAGTTCGACTTCATGCACAACATCAACAACAAACAACAGCAATCGCTCAGAGTCTGCAAACATCCAATGCATTCCATCATTACCTGTCTTGCTCTTCTCTTTGGCTGTCAGATCATCAGATGCCTAGTTCTGACATTTTTTTTTTTTTTTTGCGGGGCAGTGGCCTTATCATTACTTCAGTCCACATTCATTTTGAGTGTTAGGCGCTGTTTCGGTTTTCGTCTTATTCATCTGTGGCACTTCTTTGTCACAGTTTAAGTTGCTTCCCATGGTCAGCACTGTGATGATGGGCCGCGGCCTGTGTAGTGCTCATTGCTGGTCATTTGAGTTTGCACAAATGTCAGCAAGTTTCTTCGAAGAGTCTCTTGTCTTTCTCTGCCAAGTACCTTCTGTCCTGACAGTGAGGACCTTTGGATGCCTGCTGAGGCTGTAGCCTTCGGACACTGATGAGTTTCGGCTCGAAAACAAAACGGAGGATAGCTATAGTAGTCACGTTTCACTTCTAATGGAGGCGGGACTGGTAAAGGCAACATTTCTTGTACTAATGTCTGGCTTGATGGAAATGTACTTGTGCGAGACAGGAAGATGAAGCAGGACTCTGAAGAGTGGACAGTTAAATGCACAGACGTGCAACTCCAATAGGGAAATAAAAAGAAGACGGTGGTGATGGTTTTGTTGTGATTTGATTTGAACCAGAAAGACAGATACACAGACACATAAAGGAAGGAAGAAAGCAACAATTTGAAAGCCTAGTTGTCAGGGAAGAGGAGCTCGTCCTCAAACTCTGGTGGTTCGGACAGAAGTAGGTCCTGTAACGCACTATTTACGTCATCCAAGTCGCTCTGCTCTTCCTGCTGTGATTCACGTATTTTGTAATCCGGTGGTATAAAGTGCTGATTCATTTTGATCATGGTTAACCTCTCCACGCTTTGGGCCGAGAGACTGGTCCTTTTCGAAGTTACAATGGCACCAGCAGCACTGAAAACACGCTCAGAAGAGACACTTGCGACAGGGGAAGCGAGATACTTTATCGCCAGCCTGCTGAGCACTGTCCATTGGCTTCTTTTCCCATACCAATACACCAATGGGTTTCCATCCATGAAGACCTCTGTTGGGTCATCCAGATAGGCCTGGACCATCCGCTCAATGTTAAGGGGTGCTCGGATGTGCTCGGCCGGTTTTGCCTTTGCATCAGCACTGGACTTACCATACCCCTGCTGTAGAAACCAATCAGTTGCACATTGTGCTGTGGATGATCCTGTTCTTGATGTTATTGTTGGTGTAGGTGACTGCTGGGAGGCAAATGCACTGCCCTCAGGCTCTGAAGTATAACTTGACTCTGGATGCCCTGTAGTACTGGTTATGGCCTGGGGTGGGGGGCCTGTAATTAACAGCCGTTCGCTTTCGAAAATAGTTGCTTCCTTAGCTATCAAAGTTTTGTAGTTGGCAACATCCACTTCCGAAAAAGGAATTACTGCCTTACTGTTCAGAAATACTTTGTACCATGGATCCAAAATTGTGGCACTAATGTAATGTGGTTGTGACAAAATTTTATTTTTAATCCTTGTATTTTCCGATAAGCGAGCGGCTAAGGTCTCCGCCAAATGATATGCGTCTTGTTTGTCATCCACACCTGCGTACGTTTCAGACACATCCTTCAGCTGTTGCTCTAGCATGTGCAACAATGGGATAGCTTGGCCCATAGTACAGTCCTCCCTGCTGACTTCACGTTTGAAGATCTCAAAAGGAAGTAGCATCTCAGTCAGGCATTTAATGAGGTCCCATTGAGCCATCTCAATGGTCATGCCTCTCACAGTAGGTTCCCCTATTCTTTGCATGACATAAGCATTGAGTGGTATGTACAGTTCAAACAGACGATCAAGCATGTAATAAGTTGAGTTCCAACGTGTTGGCACCTCCTGGATGAGCGCTTTGACTGGCAGTTTATGCTCACGTTGAATGACCCTCAGCTGCTTCCGGGCTTTAAAAGAATGGCTGAAATGTGTGCATATTCTTCTGCAGGTGACCAGTAAGTTGCTGACTTTTGATTCATTTTTCAAAAAGTCTTGAACAACAATGTTAATGCAGTGTGCCAAACACGGGACCCTGAAATAGCCACCATTGCGCATGGCCAAAACTACATTACTGCCGTTGTCCGTGACAACAAAACCAATCGTAAGCCCTCTTGGGCGCAGCCACTCAAAGACCTTGGTGTTAAACTCTTCCAAAATGTTTGCAGCAGTATGAGATTTCTCCATGGCAAACATGGCTACAGTTGCATGTTTGCGAGTGGCATGAAAAATCTCTGCAGTATCAACACCAGCAGATAGCTGTTCTCTAACACCCACAAAACTGATCCAGTGTGCAGTGATGCACATGTAATCTGTGGCTTGGCAACTGGTCCACATGTCTGTAGTCAGGTGGATACTGTGAACAGCACTCTGCTTCAAGGCCTTTCCTAGCAATTCCAGCACGTCGTGATGTAGTGCTGGAACTGCAACTCTGGCAAAATAGTAGCGGCTGGGAACATGCCATTTTGGGCAGATGGTTGACACAAATTCCACAAAACCCAACCCTTCAACAAAAGAAAAAGGAGAAGGTCCAGTGCTAACATTTTAGCCAGCTTCGCATTGTACAAACGTGCTATTGGGTGGTTGCGTTCGTACTGCCCCTCACCCCCAAACATGCTGATAATGGTAGGCTGCATGGTTTTCCTTTCTCTTAGGCTCAACGCACTTTTTGGTAGTGTGGACCTGGTACTTTGGTGTCTCCGGCTGACTCTTACTCTTGTGCCACTGAGATGTTGCTGAAGATGTGTGCAACGTTAAGACTGCACTGCTGGGGTCAGGGACACCTTGTGTACCACTACCAGAGAGAATGTCTCCCTGTCCTTCCTCTTCCACCGTGATCGGTTCTTCTTCTTCTACTCCTTTATCCCCACCAACACCAATGGTTGCAGTTTTTTTCTGTCGCGAAGGTGGTCCTCCCAGCTGATCAAGTGGTGTTTTTCAGATGGGTCATTTGGCCTCCGGTACCATAGTTTGTACCAAGCTTACCACGACTAACAGAGGTATTACAAATGGAGCATATAGCAATGTTCTCCTCCTTTTCGCTAACCGTAAAGAAGTCCCAAACTGGGGAGCTTAACTTTGGCCTCCTGCTGGAGGTGCCACTTCCAATGCCGGATGATCTGTAGGGTGTGTGTTGAATTTGACTCTGTGCTGCTGTACCACTACCTACTCCTACAGAGGTGGTGGTTGTGCTGGATGTAGGTCGCTGCCGGGCCTTTGCTAATGCAAATATGGAAGCTGTAGGTCGTGTTGGTGTTACCTGTGGAGGTATGCGTGCTACATCCCTCGCAGCGATTTTGGATAGAGTAAGAATGTTGGTCTCCATCTCCTCGGGGCCGGGAGTGATGTTCGTGATGACTGGCTCGTCGTAATCATCATCATCATCTTGCTGTTCTACATCGACCTCCATAAGTGTAAGGCTTTCTGGAACCTTCCTTTTCCCTAGCTTGGTCTTGGAACGTGGCTCCCTCTCAGACTCAGTTTGTGGCTTCCAAGTGGCATCTAGATCATCAGAAGGGGGCTTGGCGAAGAACTCGATGGACTACCCCTCCTTTTCCTTGCTGGGGATTTGGAAGACAATGGATCTTCTGAATGAGTGGCTTCTTCTTCTACCTCTGCATGAGGCTCAATTTCCTGAACTGCCCCTACTTCAGGAGGAACAACAACTACTATTGCGGGCGGTGGTTGCGGCTGTTGTTGTTGACCACTTATCTGCTGTGTTTCCTCCTGCGTTGATTGGGTACTACTTTGAGATAGCGATAAGTTTATCTCCGGCTCAGCATCACTGCTTTCCACCATTAGGCTGGCTACCTCTTCCCCACTCATGTGCTTGGCCCTGGGTTGGTGGGTTGGGTCCACTGATGCGGATGTGCTGCCCCCAGCTTGCCCCCCGGACACCGCTGCTGCAGGCGCAATTATTTTTTCCCAAAAAGGTACTGGCCGGCACACCAGACTTCAGTGTCACTTGCTTCTTCTGTTCCTTCTTCTTCTCAATAGCAACTTTCTTGGTACTGGAGGACCTGGTACCTGCTTTCTTTGGGCCCATCTTCTTCAGATGTCAGCAGCACTCAGTTGCAGAGATGTCTGGTCAGGTCACACGTCACGTTGTGTGTCCAGCAGCAGGATGTCTGTCTGGAAGTGCAACAGGCAATGATGAGAGACACACCTCCTCCTCAGTCTTTGTGCACCTAAAAGCAAAAAAGCCAGAACATCAGTCAAACATAGCACAAATCAAACAAATAGAATATAGAACTTAGTGTGTGGTGGCCTCAATTATTAAATTTCAGAAACTCTGCCAACAACAACACACAGTGTAGCCATTTATGAGACGTTGACAACAAGGCCAGGGCTTTCCTGGCTACTGTACACTCTGGAAGAATAAGAATATTAAAGAACAAAAACTAAAATGTACTGGAGCATGTTTGGCCTAAATTTGTGCATCACGTGGGATGTATTATATAGCAGCATCAGGGAGCTGCAGCTGGCAATGGGGATGGATTTGGAAGCAGTAAAACAAGAGGAAAAATGGAAAGACACGCAGGCCTATGTGGCAAAAACAGCACACTAATAACTACCACAACAAAATGGCCCCCAGAAACATGGTGACTCACAGGCATAAGGCACGGCAAACAATGAACTCAAGCAGGCCTATATATGGGCAGACAAAGGATGCCTTATAAAACACACACAGCTTTAATGCAAAAACTAAAATCCACATGGCTAAAAACACTTTGGAAAGTTAGACAACCACTACAACAACACAATTATAATTACACAGTACACACGCAAAAAAGGCATTTATTTACCACACCAAATAAGTGAAATAGTCAGACCCTCCAAAAAAACCTACATTTCGCAATTCAATTGAATCTATTCAATGCCATCCATGGCCTAAATGATGCCAAAATTCCACAGACTACACAGAAACAGTTTTATGCACCCATGGTGACTACCTCTGGGCCTACTGGCATACTGGGCCGCAAGCTTGGAGGCCTATGGCAAAAGCACAGTGGCTGGTTTAACAAAATGGCCGCCGCCCACATGGCCAGGCCACCAAAAATAACAAAAAGTGAAGACAAAGGACAGGACCAGGCAGTTGGAGACTCTGGGCACCTTGCTACCTCTTGGAAAAAATTGTAAAACAAAAAAAAAATGACTCCTTGCTCACCAAACTACATCTAAATGACAACCTGAGGAGTTTTTGTGCAAAATGAACTAAATCAACATTTTCGAGAAGGTTTAATGATGCTCGAGAGATATTGTTCGCCAGATTGTAAATTCTGCGTGTTCGGCATCGCGATCGTCACAAATTGTCGTTATCGCGAGCGCGAAAACGTACATTGAGCGCGCGAAGAAGATAAAAAGTGTAAGTCCGCGTTGTCGCGCAGTGCGGACTTGCCCAAAGTCCGCGAGCTGAACGCCCAGGGTTACCTACTGGCTGAAAAGGCCTATTTATTTAAAAAAAAAACAAAAAAAAAAATACGCCCTAAAAGCCACATTTTGCAAATCAATCAAAGGCCATCCATGGCCTAAATTATGTTACAATTCAACAGACAACACAGAAACAGTTTTTATGCACCCATGAGGATGACTACCGCCGGGCCTACTGGCACACTAGGCCGCAAGCTTTGAGGCCTATGGCAAAAGCACAGTGGCTGTTCACACAAAATGGCTGCCAACACATGGACAGGCCACCCAGAACAACAAGAAAAGGAACACAAGACAGACAATGCAGGCCTATGGCAAAAGCACAATGCCTGGCTTTACAAAATGGCCACCACCCACATGGCCAGGCCACCCAAAATAACAAAAAGTGAAGACAAAGGACAGGACCAGGCAGTTGGAGACTCTGGGAAACTTGCTACCTCTTGGAAAAAATTGTAAAACAAAAAAAAAATGACTCCTTGATCACCAAACTACATCTAAATGACAACCTGAGGAGTTTTTGTGCAAAATGAACTAAATCAACATTTTCGAGAAGGTTTAATGATGCTCGAGAGATATTGTTCGCCAGATTGTAAATTCTGCGTGTTCGGCATCGCGATCGTCACAAATTGTCGTTATCGCGCGCGCAAAACGTACATTGAGCGCGCGAAGAAGATAAAAAGTGTAAGTCCGCGTTGTCGCGCAGTGCGGACTTGCCCAAAGTCCGCGAGCTGAACGCCCAGGGTTACCTACTGGCTGAAAAGGCCTATTTATTTAACAAACACCCAAAAAAATAAAATACGCCCCAAAAACCACTTTTACCAATTCAAAACAATGCCATCCATGGATGCCCGGCCTACATGATGTTTAAACTTTAAATTCAACAGACACCACAGAAACATGCACCCATGGGTACCTCTGGCTCTAGTCTGGGCCTACTGGCTGAAATTCCAATCAAAGAAAAACAACTAGGCCCCTGCCGAAACTACAGGCCACAACAATACATTTTAAAAAATATGGAAATCCCCCAAAAAATGTAGGTACAAACAAGCCCCAATCAAACAAACAAGTACACCAATTCTCCAACTTACTTGTAAAATCTCAAATCCAAGAGTCCTCAAATCCAATCCAATGATATGATGCAGCAGACAGACACAAAAAGTGATCCTTCCAGCTCCAAATCCAAATGAAAGTGAACAGCACATGGACAAAACACTGGGAGGAGCCTGCTGGACAGGAACAGGAAGTTTGAGAATCAGGGGCACTTCCTTCCTCTTGGAAAAAAGAAAAAGGACTCCTTGCTCACCAAACTACATCTCTAAATGACAACCTGAGGAGTTTTTGTGCAAAATGAACTAATTCATCATTTTCGAGAAGGTTTTATGATGCTCGAGATATATTCTTCGCCAGATTGTAGTTTCTTCGTGTTCGGGATCGCGATCTTACCAACACTGCCGCCGGAAGTCAGATCGCGCGTCCGAATGACGTGTTCGCGTTCGCACACTCTCGCGGGATCGTGCGGCCGGATTCCAAATCTCGTGGCGCCCGCGAACGGATAGGAAGTCGCGTCGGCGAACGCAGAATCACGGTAGGTCGTTACCGCGCGCGCGAGAACGTATATTGAGCGCGCGAAGAAGAAAAACAGCTACGCTACGCCGCAAATTGCGTAGTGCACGGTAACTTCGCGTTCTACGCGAATCGCGAAGTTACCGCAACTTCGCAAGCTTCGCGAGCGTAGCGTAGTTCACTGCCCAGGCTTAATGCTCTTTATATGGAACCATACTTAAGGAGTCTTCGAAAGTATAATCCACCCTGCCCCAATATAACTGTAGCATCTCCTTTAATGGTCTATGCTGATGATGTACTGGTGTTTTCTCATTGAAACAGTATTATTGAGCCAGAAGCTCTTAAATTTAGCATGAAGCTCAATACTCACAAAACTCAAATTGTTTTTGCCGGTGGGGCTACCTGCCCAAATTCACGGGTAACTGCTAAGGCCAGATACTTGGGTATAACAATAGCATCCACATTACAGCTCTCTTTTGAATGGAATTATATTTCTCTGATACATCAGATTAAAGGGCTGTTAGCTAAATGGATGCATATCTTAGTTTCACTAGTTGGGGGGAATTAATCTGGTTAAAATTAATATCCTACCCCAAATTCTATACTACTTTCAAGTTCTGTGCTTTATATTCCCAGCAAATACTTTAAAGAGCTTGGTACTATGGTCTTCAAATTTATCGGGCAGGTAAGAAAGAAATGAGAGCTTGTAGATTCCTGAAACTCCCTATTGCTAGAGTTGGGAGGGCTTCTCCTGGCTGATGAATATATTATTGGGCAAGCATCAGCAACGATATTAAGTTATTGTATGAATATAGCTCAGACAATTGGGTATACATGATATTTACGAAAAACAATATAGATAGCTGGGGAGCCAAGTTTAATAACCAAAGATTTTTTAAGAAGGTTAGTCTGAAACCGCTCTGAATAAAATTCCCAAACTGCATACACACACTATCCTTCTGGACAATCCTAATTTACCAAAATGTTTTACATATCAATATTTTAGAACTTGGCATCAAGCCGGGATTACCTATTTAGGGGACCTGTCCAACAGTCATGGTTTTACATCATTCTCAGATATTCAGACATAATTTTCTTTACATTGTAATGAATTCTTTAAGTATTTGCAAATAAGAGCTTTCTTACTTAGGAGCTCTATCAGTGTAGCAACAACAGTGGCTCAATCTGTTTGCCAAAATGATTTTCAGTTCTAACAAGTCCTCTATTTCTGATATTTATTCATGCTCAATGCAAGATCACCAAGGCCACCTAGCATTATAGGCAAGTAAATGGTCAGCCACCCTGGTGGGGGTAACTACAGAGCAAGAGTTGGTTTAATCATTAAGGCTGCCAGACTACGGGGCCAAGTGTATTGTACCTTATTTGATTTCTACATTACTCCTTTCAAACTCTGTAAATGGTATAATACACCTTATTGGTGCCCACACTGCTCAACTGAGGGGGCCGACCAAATACATATGTTTATTAGTTGGCTTAGACTTAATTAATTATGGACTCAGATATCTCAGAAAATCACACAAATGCAATAGACAAGGGTCACACTTACTCCCAAAAAGATTTTACTAGGCGTTAGAACAAAATATTGGGGGGCAGATTTACAAGCTCCTTGCGCCACTTTTGCGTCACTTTTAACATGGGAAAAGTGACGCAAAAGTGGCGCAAGGGGCTTGTAAATCTGCCCCTGGGTGTTTTATATACTGACCGTTGCTAGGTTGATGTCTGCAAAAAAATGGAAATCAGAGACTCCAAATATGAGGAATGGTGGAGGAAAACTACACAAGCTTATATGAACTTGCACGTCAGATAGCCAAGATGCACAGCACAATTGCAAAATTTTACAAATTTGGAAGGAAATAAATGACTTTTTAATGATTTGAACCAAATGAGTATATAATTATACAAACTATTAACCCCCTGTGAAATGAATGTGTATTTTGTTGTGGAACTCCCTTCGCTAATTGAATGCTTTCTTTGTACGGTTACATATTCCTTTTATTTTCTGTTACATATGCTCCAAAGTAAAAAAAAATTGAAAAAATGCAAACCATATTTCTACCAAACTTGTAATAGGCATTTAAAGTCTATGGGGGTCATTAGGATGGCTGACGGACTTTCGTCCTTCTGCCATCCAATCATATTTGGGACCACCCACCTACGAGGAGGCGGTCCCACAGGGCAAATTAGGATGCGACTGCCACCGTGGCGGTCGCATTGCCCATGTTTTGCATTGTGGTCGGAGCTGTGCTCTACAGCACCCGCCGCAAGCCAAAACAGACACCCCACACATATCCCTGCACTATGTGGAAGGCACCATGCGGTGCCTACCATATGGTGTAGGGATATGTAGGGGGGCACCATAGGTGCCCCCCAGGGCCTATGTCCCTGGCCCAGGGGGTTAGGGGGGCCCGCTACAGGCCCTCAAATCCGTTTATGCCTGCCATTTTGCTGCGGGTTGACCGCCGCAGAACGACTGGCAGAAAGGGATATTGTAATCCCTACGGCAGTGCCTGACAAGCACCACCGCAATTCTGGGATTACAGAGTGGTCCGACAGGTGGTCGGATACAGCCCACCTGTCGGGACTGTGGCGAACACCGACCGCCATCCATCAAAATGCCATTGTTATATGGTGGACGGAGATCCCTGGTAAGATGGCCGAAAGACCGCCACCGACAGCATGTCATGGCGGTCCTTCGGCCATCGTAATGAGGCCCTATATTAGGCTTCAGTTTTGGTTGGAGAATCGTTCTTTCACTGTCTTTGGGGGGAGCTTTTGTGTGTTTGTTGAGCAGAGTATGTAACTATACCGATGAGTAACATCACTTGCCATACATTATCTGGGGGAGGGTAAGTGGTGACCAGATTTTGAAAACTCACTGGTGTCCCTAATAATAAAACTATTATTCCACAATCATTAAATGTCATCATACATTAAGATAAAGACATTGAATGTATGAGGCATGAGCAATCCATCAAAACAATACAAAGTACACACTTATCTGAAGAGACATAAAACATAAGTAGCTCTTGTGCAGGAGGCACACCTCACCCAAGGGGAGAATATTAGGTAAAAAAAAAAACAGTATTGGGGCAGGTGTTTGCCTCATCTTCCTCTGACTTTGTCAGAGATGTCCTAATATGGGTGTGGTCCAGTGATCCCGTCCAAAGCACATAGATCAGTAGGGACATTAGGTCCTAATCGTTTAATGTCTGATGGGCAAGACATATTGCTGGTTATTTGATTGCCCAATGAGAAACAAGTCCAATGTTACGTTACACTATCACAGGTGACAAAGTTGATTGGGGAGCTTTCAACAGCATATGTGATGTGAATTTAGACAGGGCTCAGCCCCTAGCAACTTCTATGGTGAGAAAAATATCACTGGTGCAAGGTGGATGGGCAGGGACATGTGAAACGGTGAACACCTTGTGACTTCAGCATCCCAAAAACAGCGAATACTCGTACTATTCCCTACCAATCATCTGCGTGTGCAGATAGACATAATATTATGTTTAGATCCACAATAATGAAAGGAAGAGAGATTGAGCCTTCCCTCTTTCTCCAACCAGCTATGCAACTCAATACACAAGAAGGACTTGTAAAGGGGGGTAATAACTCAAAACATATTTTATTGTTTATATGATTCACCCTATAAGGCGTGGGCCAGCCAGTCCCATCCTAGTTCGAAAAAAGACATTCTTTGCCTTTGAAAGGAGAAGGAAAGATCGAAAACCCCTAGACTTGTGAGAGAGGCAAGAAGTGAAAAATCTTAACCGGATTTGGAAATCCCGAAGGGGTGTAAATACTGCCTTCACCCACTCAATGAGTGGCATGCTTCATCATAGGGCCACTGAGACTCCCTGGTGCAGACCAACATCCAGAAAGGAGCACTGAGAAAAAAAGAATATAGAAAAGAAAGAAATCTTACAATAGGGATCCCTCACGCAGAGAAAAGTTCTAAAACTGTCTAAGTGGGTATCCGCTATCTTTATTATGGATCCCATTTGGGTATTAAGGTTATATGGGAAAGTAACGACCCCATTACCCTTTCTGCCGTATCAACATGTTTCTGCCATAAGTAGCCGCCCGAAAGGGCCGATGGCATTCGTCAGGATACCGATCCCTACAAAAGGTTCGAGATACGTGCCTCCTAGTCTTGTCACTATCTGGTAGGGCATCCACTCATATGTGGCTATACTTCCCCTTTTGGTAGACACACACCATCTGTGTACCTATAAAGGAATAGCAAATACCAAAGTTAAAATCCAATAGTGTTAGCTATTCACCTCCCCACCATCGGCCTTTCCATGATTCCACCGACTACCTGTTTTTAAAATTGTGTGTCCCACTTCATAAAGAGGAATATAAAAGTATATGTTATTAAATGTCATATAATTATATTCACATTTATATCCCAAGTTAATCAAAGACCACCATGCGAACCATTATCAGTGACCTAATCTCTCCACACGTGCTCAGTAACTCCCCGTGGAAGACTACTCACCCGAGTCTCATCAATGATGTTCCTAACTCGGGGACAGAGTGGGAACCCTGTCCTGTAGTCACACTCTGCAATAAAGCATCCTCGCTTTATATATTGTCGTTGTCTATGAAGTGCTTATGCCAAAATAACATTAATCCATGCCATAGTCAGATATTCGTATCAGGGAAGCCTACTCTAGGCAGCTCCCCTATTTTTTAATGTGTCACAACTACTATGTGAGCAAAAAGTAAAACATACAGACAGAGACAACTCACAAACATAAAAACACTTGTTCCAAGTTAGAAGGCTACTCAAGTCAAATTTTTGAGCTAATTGTGCTGAAGCTCCTACTGGTCCTCCCCCGGTCATGAGTGATGGCTTAGACTCGGGAGGACCGAGGGGAGCTGGAGACTGAAGAAGGATCTCCGATATTTCTCCATTTATATTTTGCCGTTCGTCCGAAATGGCATACATACAACGTACTATGTCATATCTAAAAGACGTAACACAATCGTATTTTTCCTCCTCTTATACTCATTAAGGGGAAATGCCGTATGAGTTTTGTAAAGCACCTAATCCAGGTAGAGCACTTTGCAGAGCACGCCAACCAAAAGCATACGATGTCCACAATCAGCCTTATTTACTTCCACTTAATCGTGCCATAAAGTATTGCCTAGGATAATCACACACTAATTTCACCTCTTCCGCCCCTCCATTCCTACTTACTATATCAAGGTACGAGAGTCTCCTATTCGGCCACTCTAGTCCCTCCAACGGTACCCACGTTGTGAGCCATGGCTGTCTAAGTACTACTGCATTTCCGTGCACGTGTGCCAGAGGGCCCCTCCCTCTCCTAGCCCAACTGTGGATAGTATGACAGGGGGGCGGCCATCTTAGACTAGGTAAACCCTCACTAGGGCCCTTCAATTACGCTCAATATCTGAGTCTTGCCCACATGTACTAGTTTTTAGTGTGTATAAAGTGAGTATAAAGTATATACACAATCTTATCAGGCCTCACACATATAGTATTCAGCATATACATTACAATACCCATGTGATTAATCGTACCTACAATAGCTTGGACAGTGGCGGCCATCTTATAGTGGGATCGTCCTCCCTAGGGCAAATCTTATTGCAATGTGTGGAGCCGTAACCTCGTTCTTTTTTTGGTTTTCATAATGATATTCCAAGACACAGATTTGAAGTAAACCCATATAATCAGTAATAACCTCATGTATGGCCATGTCAGACTGGGGGCTATTGGATGAATCATTCTATGAACCTCACATGAATCAGTAATTTATCTGGGGAGCAACATATTTGTATCTCCCATATAAGATAAGACTTGCTTATCTAACTTCAATTCTGTAGATAGCGGGCTCTATGTGTTGCCATACGCAAAGACTCCGGTGTGTTGATGTACCCCTCAATAGTGAGTCACTCATATTCAGTAATTGATACCGAGGTATGGCATCATTTAGTCCATTTTCAGCACTCCTCAATCTGTGGACCCATCTTTGTTCACGAAGGAACAGCACTTTCAGTTTCATCCCTGGCTGTTGGGGCCATAAATGGTTTGTCAATCACTACCAATTTTAGATCTTTCTCAGTATGCTTTTTCTCTGCGTAATGTGTGGTGAGTTTGGTCATTGTCTTTCCACATCTAATATTGCTCATATGTTCAAGTATTCTACCTCTGACCCGTCTAGTGGTCATACCTACATATTGCAAGTTACACGGGCATGTGATCAAGTAGATTGCATTTTCTGTGTTGCACGTTGTGTGATTCCTCTACTCCCAAGGGTATCTCAGTCCCAAGTCGACCAATTTTGTGTTCATAGACAGTGGGCATGCTTTGCAAGAACCGCAGTGGTAATGTCCGGTAACCCGGGCGAGGGCTCCATTTGTAGGGAGCCTATGCTCTCTTCCTTTACCTAGTAGTGGTCTTGTGTGTACTAGCGTATTTCTAATGCTTGAATTTTTTTTGTAAGAGAAGAGTGGGCTCTTGAGATTCAGGCCATTGGTGTTCAAAATATGCCAATTTTTAGTAATGATCTTCTTTATAAATTGGATGCTGAGCTAAAGGTTGTTACGCACACATTCCTCTCTTCTTTTGATTTTACAATTGTCTCCAAGAGCGAGTCTCTGTTGTTATTTCTTGCACCTTTCTTTGCTCTTTTTACAACATGTTCTGGATAGTTTCGTTCATGTAATTTCACATTTAAGGCATCTGCCTCTTTTTCAAAGTCATGTATGTCTGAGCAGTTTCTCCTCAGATGAAGAAACTGTCCATATGAGAGGTTCTCCCTTAATGACTTGGGGTGGAAGCTGTAGAAGGACAACAAATTGTTCTTGTCTGTAGGTTTATGGAAAACTAGTAGTGATAGTGGAGGTAAAGAACAAAAATGGATCTTGACAGCTAAGCCAAGCTAAAAATTCATTTGCTCTTGGAACATCTCCATGCCAGATAAGAACGACATTGTCAATATAACAATGCCACTTATGGCACTGCTATAGGGGTTTTGATCTGAGTAAATGTATTCTTTTTCAAATTGTGATACATACAAACAAGTTACACTTGGGCAAAGGGACTACCCATGGATGTCCCGTGGGTTTGTAAGTATAGAGTGTCTTGATATTGGAAACAAATCCTTGTTAGTGCCAGTTCAGCTAAGCCCTAATTAAGGGACCTTGGAGTTTGAAACTCCCACTGTTCTGCATACAGAATGTTCTCAATCACCCGCAGAGTATCCCTCTGGGGGATATTCGTGTATAGTGATTCGATATCCAGCTCTATTAACAGATCTTCTATCGGGATGAATTCAAGGTCCTTGATTAAATTCAATACCTCCCTCGTGTCCTTTAGGTAGGCTGGTATACTCTGACCAATGGTCTGAAATAAAAGTCACAAAATTGTGAGAGTGGTTCAAAGATAGAGTCAATCCCGGACACTATGACTAGAAAGGCAGCCTCTTTTTGACTAATCCACCCATTGACAAGTGCTTCCTACAAAATGGTATGGATTTCTTTCTGTAGTCGTTCTGTGGGATCTCTTCCCAGGATTTCATAATTCCTCCTGTCTCCCAGCAGACGGAGGCACTCTTGGTTGTATGCTTCTGAGGTCTGAATCCCAATAGCACCACCCTTATCTGCTGGTTTTACTATGATTTGTTGATCTTCCTTCAATTCACTCAAAGCTTCTTTTTCTAGTTTCGTTAGATTACTGTATGTTTTCTTTTGGTTTAGTTCTGTTGAGTTCTCAATCTCATGAATTACTGCCTGTTCAAAAACCCCAATTTCAGGGGGAACCTGAGCGATTGTGGGGACAAAGGTTGATCTTCTATGGAGTCCTGTATCGCCCTCTAGTGTGCTGTTTTCACATGTATAATTCGCAAAGAAAACACTAAGGGGCCGATTACAATCTCGTCCGGAAGGCACTCCTACCGAATCGGTCCCGGAATGCTTTCCATATGACTTGAATCTGGTGAGTCCGACCGAGCGATTTGGATGTATCCAGATGCTTCCGGATACGATTCGGTTGGACTCCCATTGATTTCAATGGGAGCCTGTGTTCCGAAAGACAACATAGGCTCCCATTGAAGAAAGGGGTGGCTGGGGAAAATCGTGCACCCTGTGGCGGGCAACCCATGGTGCCTGCCACAGGGTGCATGGCTGGAAAGGGGGGCCCCTTGGGTACCCCCACGGGCCTGAATCGGAGGGCCCCAGGTGAAGGGGGGCCTGCTGTGGACCCCCAAAGACAGATTCCGGCAGCCGATTCGTTCCAGAGAAACCGAATGGGAACGTCTGCCCGAATCGGTCACTGGAATCGCTCGCGCAGAAACCGAGTCCATAGAGCTGTACGATTCGGCTCCAAAAGACGCGACCTGTCCAAATGCCTTTCCGAACCAATTCGGACAGCCCTACCGGTTTACGGGCATCGTAATCGGTCGTTGGGAACTGTGTATGATTCGGTCAGAAACAAGGGTTCTGAATCGGATTCGGCAAACCTGAATCCGATTTGAAGCCCTTCTGAATGGTATCATAATCGACCGCTAAGTCTTATGTTCCTAAAAAGCCAAACTAGTTCACATCTGAGTTTGAACATATCCAATTGGTTGGTAGGGACAAAACCCAGGCCTTTATTGGGCTCCACTCAATTGAATGTCGGTCAGATTCATAATCAAACTGTGTCCATGCTGGGGCCCGGTTGAGCCTCTCTCGACATGCTCCGAGTGACCCGTTGGTGCAGGTTTTCCCACTGAACTCGCTGCCCCTTCTGTCTGCCCCTGCCTCTCCCTCTGCTTCTTCCTAAAAAAGAGTTCTAATTAGGAAAGTACTGATAGGGTTGCAGAGGGGGGTACATTGGAGGCTGGCCAAATCCTGGGCCTGGTGGTGGTTGTTGAAAATGTTGAGGGGCCCACTGAAAGTATCCCCTCCCTCTTGGGCGTGGTCTGTAATCCATATCACTGCTCTCACTCCCTGAGCTGGAGGAATCCACTATCCTCCTTCCCCCCATATTTTTCTTGGAGTTGTGTTTACTTTTGTTTGATGTATTTGTCATTCACGTATGGGTAGACATTTTCCCGTGAGTATTTTTTTTTAGGTCTTTTTGTAGTTTGTTTATTTTTGAGCTGGTCAAGTAGTCTTTGTATTCATTGGCATGAGTATTGGCTTCTTCTAACTTTTTAAAAAAAATAGTAAGTTGAACTTGTGTCTTTAAATTGTTCTCTGATGTCTGTATTTGTATGAGTAATGCATCAGAGAATTTTTTGGCTGTATTTATAACTAAAATAAGCCAATCTCTGGTGCATCTCACCACTATGAGTGACCAATCCTTGCGGAAGGAGGCATCTTCTAAAAAGATGAGTGGCTCATTTACCACTAATAGTCCACGTGGCCCTTCATTCACTCTTAAATATTCAGTTAAAATGGCCACATGCAATATAGTTTTAACTTGGGTTCTTTTCAGTTCCGTCAGAGTGTCCCAACCCTCTACCATTGTCAGAGCTTGGGCAATAGTGGACTCTCCAAGAAAGGAGGGCCTTGATAAAATGGAAGTTACTGCATCTTCACCGTATGAGAGACCTGGATCCTCCATTTTGATATCTCAGGCAAATCTCTACAGTTCTACTCCCTTTCGGCTCAGCTGCCGTATGAACACTAGATCCACAATAATGAAGGGAAGAGAGAATGAGCCTGCCCTCATTCTCGCACCAACTATGCAACTCACTACACGAGAAGGACTTCTAAATTGGGGTCTAGAGTGGCCGAATAGGAGACTCCTGTACCTTGACATAGTAAGTAGGAATGGAGGGGCGGAAGAGGTGACATTAGTGTTTGATTATCCTAGGCGATACTTTATGGCACAATTAAGCGGAAGTAAATAAGGCTGATTGTGGACATCGTATGCTTTCGGCCGGTGGCGAGCTCTGCAAAGTGCTATACCTGGATTAAGTGCTTTACAAAACTCATACGGCATTTCCCCTTAATGGGTATAAAAGGAGGAGAAATACGATTGTGTTCTGTCTTTTAGATACGACATAGTACGTTGTATGTATGCCATTTCAGACGAACGACAAAATATAAATAGGGAAATATCAGAGATCTTTCTACAGTCTCCAGCTCCCCTCGGTCCTCCCGAGTCTAAGCCATCACTCATGGCCGGGGGAGGATCAGAAGAAGCTTCAGCACAATTAGCTAGAAAATTTGACTTGAGTAGCCTTCCAACTTGGAACAAGTGTTTTTATGTTTGTGAGTTGTCTCTGTCTGTATGTTTTACTTTTTGCTTACATAGTAGTTGTGACACATTAAAAAATAGGGGAGCTGCCTAGAGTAGGCCTCCCTGATACGAATATCTGACTAGGCATAGATTAATGTTGAGAACAAATGGCAGTGGTTATAAAAAGAACAATCAGCACCTCCGTAACGTTTGCAGAGTATTAGATAACCTCGTATATATGCGTGCTCAATACAAAACACTGTGCCACTTATCCAGTCTTGCCCCGTATGAGAAAAAGTGAGATTCCCCTCTATACATAAATTCAAATTATACAATGTAGAGCACAGCAAAATTATTTTTAAAACTGACTCTGTTGTCAGTCAATTTTAATTTCAAACAAGCAAATGGAGAAAAGCAACTCAGTGCACAGACGAATATGGTCCAGATACAAGACAGTACAAATAGAATAGTATCCATATATAAAGTGTCAATCAAGCTTATAGTATTGTTGAACTGTAGTAATCACGTTGATGCAGACAGCCGACACGTGTTTCGTCGTGTAGACGACTTCTTCAAGGCTGTAAAACAAGATGCGAAGTACAACACAAATGCAATAAAGATTGTATTAAGAAATAAAATAATTCTCTAGTGTCAAACACTACATACTAGAGTTAATTCATTGAAAGTCTAAGAAGGATAGAGACACAACAACCTCAACCATATTACCAAATCAAAATCAATACACCCTGAAGTGGACCAAGGGAAAAAGTGAGCGAAGAGAAAGAATAAGAGAAAAATCCCACAGCCAAATTATTACGCAAGGTCTGTGTAACAGAGTTTAGAGATGAAACAGACGCACCCAAGGTGAAATAAGACCTGAGAGAATTATAGTGGATTTAAACACCAAAACCAACATTACGGAAATGGTGCAAATAATCATAGTAGTGCACGAAGTTAATGGGTACCTCGAACGCGGACTAGGTAGACATGAGTAAAGTCCGATGGGCCTGATTCACAGAACTAACTTACATCAAAAACGTAAACGTAAACGTAAAGTTAGTACTTTTTAGGTATTCACAGAATACACTTACTCATTTTGGTATTCACAGAATAGTACTAACTTTACGTTTACGTTTACGTTTACGTTTTTGACGTAAGTTAGTTCTGTGAATCAGGCCCAGTGGGCCTGATTCACAGAACTAACTTACGTCAAAAACGTAAACGTAAAGTTAGTACTATTCTGTGAATACCAAAATGAGTAAGTGTATTCTGTGAATACCTAAAAAGTACTAACTTTACGTTTACGTTTACGTTTTTGACGTAAGTTAGTTCTGTGAATAAGGCCCGTAGTCCTCTAATCATTTCGTAGAGAAATAGAGTTCAACGATGGGAAGAATCGCAGTGTCAAGCATCAAGTATAGAGATAATACTGTAAAAAAATATATAGAAATAATGTTTTCCAATCCAAGTAGAAAAATATATATGTATTGTTTTTAAAACCCGATAAGATCAACAATTATGTTGTAAAAAGAAAAGAAAGGGGGAGCTACTGTATTTTGACCCCCAACAAGTTTAAGTTAATATTCAACTTCTTAAAATTCTGCGACAGTCCTCTCATTGAAGTGACTAACAGAAGACATAATCAAGAATGACTATGTGACTAGTACCGAGTAGAACTTAGCCTGTACCAACTCTATAGAGAAATCGACTAAAATATATTACATAGAACATAAATCAAACTAGAGAGGTTCTTCATACCTTAAAGACGCTTGGGAGGAATATGCCTCGTATGGTACACGAGATTGAAGGTACGTAGCTCGGGGGCACAATACGTATTAGTAGATATCTGAAAGTTATTGGTGCCCTTATATGTCAAAGTAGAAACAGGAGCAATCTGCAAGGATTCAGAAGATAGTAGGCATTAGGAGTAAACCACAGATGCCCACTAGATCTCATTTCAAAACGCTGATAGGTAACTAGGAAGAAAGCAATAAACCAAGTATATGTCAACCAAGGGTAAAGTTTACAAAGGCTAAACATACACTTCAAGGGGAGCGGGAAAAAAGAGAGTTCCCTATTCGTTAACTACTAATTCAACCCACATACCTTAAACATAGTTAGAGTCGGAAGACTCGTAGAAATATATGAAAGCTCACCAATGTATATTAGCATCAGTGGCCAGTGAATGCTCCAAACGGGAGGCATCCTAAATTCAGCGAATTTGTTTATGGGAAGGCTGGAAAAAACTTATGTTTGGTCCAAATGTCCTGGCAGTATGATTAACCATGTGATCTACTGGGGGCGATATATAGATGATATCTTGCTAATTTGGACTGGTACTGTGGACATGCTGCATGATTTCTGTACTTTCCTGAATTCCAACAATTGTAACATCACTATTACTTATCAAAATAGCAAAGAAGAAACTTCCTTTTTGGACTTAAAACTTTATGCCAAAGATGGTAACATTCTATCGGCCCTATATAGGAAGCCTACTGGTTGCAATGCAGTATTACGGGCAGATACTGCACATCCCAAAGCACATATAGAATCGATACCTTTTGGGGAACTAACGAGATTAAGACAGAACTGTAGTGAAGATGCAATATTTAAGATGGAAATGGACGAGGCTATTACATGTTTCAAAGCTAGGGGATATAGTCAGACGACAGTTGATAAGGCCAGGAACAAAGCTTTGGGTCTCAATCGGCAACAACTATTGAGGAATACAAACAAGACACAGAAGGGTTCCAAAGTTAAGGACAAAGTTTCTCTAATAACCCCGTACAATTCGGCTAGTCATGTGCTTTTTAGAATTTTAAATAAACATTGGCACATTTTACAAGTTGATCCTATTGTTAACAAGGTTATTACTACGAGACCAGCTGTCATTTATAGACGGGGTCAAACCCTTCGTAATATCCTTTGCCCTAGCTTTTACAACCCCAAGAGACCTAAGAGAGATACACATTGGATTGGATCTCCACCAGCCAGTTTTTATAGTTATGGACACTGCAATATCTGCCCCTATACTCTAAATAAAATCAAGAGTTTTAAATACAACACCCGCACAGAGTACAGGATAAATACATTTATGAACTGTAACACCAAGTTTATGGTATACTGTATCATATGTGTATGTGATCACATTTATGTGGGCAGTACAATCAGACCGGTTAAAGAAAGAATACAAGAACACATACGGGCCATTAGAAATGTAAACACCAACTACTCCCTGGCCGTGCATTTTGATTCAGCCCATGGGATAGCAGATTTGACTCATGTACGATTTCATGGGCTAGATATGGTTCCTGACAATCCAAGAGGAGGGGATAGGGTACACTGCCTACGCAAGCTGGAGGCAACTTGGATAAATAAACTGAGGGCAGTTGACTGTGGTCTCAATATAGACAGGGAGAAGTCGGTATTTTTTGAAGGATTGATGTTCAACGTTTAAATGTACCACAATATGTTCTGTTGCATTGATCTGGATGATTTTATATCTCTTCATTACAAAGAATAATAGTTAGATCTGACAGAAATGTTTGAAATGTATCCCTTTCTGTGTACCAACAGATGTATACATTGATTATGGTCCCATTTACAATCTGGACCAGATTATCCTGTTCCCAACTAATTTGTATAATAATTTAAGATGATGTTGCTTTCTGTTAATTTGGAGTTTGAATCGAAAAATTTGATGTGCAAATTATCTGTCTGTTTTATATCTTGACCGTATGTTTTATGTCATATTCATATCGATATGTTTTCACTTGAATTGAATTATGATACCGTTTGTCGGACTACTACAGGTGGGTTATGGGTAACACCCACTTGAATCACACCTCCCTGTCTTTCCTGTAGGTATCCTGTGCATGTCATATGATTCCTCTCTGTTATACTTAACACCTAACTTAGGATAATCTACCCATGTTTTCTTAAACCGCTTTTTCCTTTTCCTCACTGGATTTCTTTACACATTTTTACATATACAAACATTTGTTTACAACTCTCAAAGTGTGGCCTTTTGTTTCCAAATCTTAAACACTATGGGGCATATTCACAAGGAGCCATTGCCGAATTAACGGCACTTTATCGCAGCCAAAGTCGTGATAAATTTACCCCCCCATTGCCAAGCCGGTGTAAACAGCCCACAGCACAAGTTTACCCGCGATAGCAGCCACAAAAAACAACGCCACAGAGGACCATCCCAAATATCGCTAATGAGATGCAGACTAGGCGTTCCCGTGACAAAATCCGAGACAACAGCACACCTCAACATTCACAACGACCAGCCACATCCGCGATAAAAACACAAAACAGGCGATAAAGCGCGTTAGCACCAGGAAATCTACACCTGCTCTGACCTGGTGTAAAGTCGGACTGCAGCCAGCACCACAAAAGGGAGCACAGCCCAGGGCCACATCCGAAGGGCAACAGATGCCATGGAGCCACTCATCATGCAGCCCGGACACCCAAGAGGGCCACAACACCCACCTCCACCACCCCAGGACCCCATCCCACACCCGGAACACACCCCCCCCGGACCAACACAGACGCAGCGCAGCCAAAGACAGCGGAACCCCAGGAAACGTACCAGCCGCACAGACCCAACATCTGACAATGTCACCCCCCACCACAGGCTGAAAGGGACAACCAACCTATGCATCCTGACCATCATCGCCTAACAGGCCTACGGCAACAACACAGTGGCCAACCAACATCCCACCCCACACAAAGATGATGGCGTGGCTGCACCTGTTGGCCTCTGGGACCCCCCATCCAACACCCGCCAGAGTCGGAGGAGTCTCACAGCCAGCCACATCCAAGTCCCCCACACCTGTCCTGGACATCACCATCACCCTGGTACCCCAGTCCCCATACGTACAACACAATGCGTAGGATCCGCTGGAGACCAAGCAAGGACCATACGCCATAGCAGGATGCACGCACATATTGGGGGCAATACACAGCACACATGTACTACCTGTGCCCCCTGGTGACACAGCACACAACCACCGCAACAGGAAGCACACGTCTCACACCAATGTGCAGGCAACAACAGAACACCGTGGAACACCCAACAATGTCGCCTTCAACTACACAGCCAGTGTGCATGATACCTTCATCCTCCGACAGTCCATCATCAACCAGCGTTCCCAGGATGGCAACAAGGGAAATGTACAGCCCCTTGGCAATATACAAATGAACACCCCACACAGCTCAAATCCACAACCATGCAACTCACAACTCTGGCAATGCACACGTCACAAAATCACATACAACAGGCACAACAATATGCCCACCCACCAGACACGACAGAACAACTTACAATGTCCACATGGGCAAGCCCTGAAAATGAGCCAGCAACGGCATGGCACCTCAGCCACATAATAGCCGAATGTGAGGAGAGGTGGCAACCAGGCATGTGTGAATGATGCAGTAGAACCATGATTGGGAAAGTACACAATGCCAACAGTGCCGGAGATGTGCTGGACACCTCGCAGTATGCAGAACACACCCATATCCATGGCGACATACACCGCTTGCGTATGGAGTGTAGTGGAAAGTGGACGCCACCATGTCAACCCAGCCAGTGGGGGACCTAGTGGAAATGTTGCCTGTTACGCCCCCCCTAAGCATCAGCGGAGTGGGATGGCCCGGCGTACGCCACGCCAGCGTAGGGGTGTGAATAAAAACCACATAGGCCTGGACGTGGTCCACTTCCGGAAAGACCCACATTTCTGCCAGGGCGGCGCCTCCCACCTCGCCATGAGGCCGATGCCATCCTCGTGAGCGGAGTTGCCTGAGATGCCATGAGCCTGCCGGACCTCGGCACGCTGGTCCACGAACCCGTCGGGCCAGCCCCTGCGCAGCCAGGCCACACTGATCACCTTCTGACACCGGCGTGTGTCAAGGAGGGCCCACCACGTGCCGGCGCAAGCCACAAGCCCGAGGCCTGAGACCTTGGTAGCCACCTCACACCATCAAGGCCGCCACGACACCGGCCCGCTTTATTCCTTTTTCGTTGACGTACTCCACTGCCGCCCCCGGCCTACTCTACGGACCAGTAGGTCCCACATGTGGAACTGTGTCTTGAGTCACGAATGGCAGTGACCCCATATCCCGGCCAGCGGCCACAGCACCAGACCCCCCCTATCAGTGAGGCATAGTTACATATGGGCATCTTGCGACACGTGGTGCCACTAACCCTGTTCAACGCCAGCCGGCTACACGTGATGCCACTAACCCTGCTCAACGCCAGCCGGCTACACGTGGTGCCACTAACCCTGTTCAACGCCAGCCGGCTACACGTGGTGCCACTAACCCTGTTCAACGCCAGCCGGCTACACGTGGTGCCACTAACCCTGTTCAACGCCAGCCGGCTACACGTGGTGCCACTGAACCTGAACAAAGCAGGTCGGTGGGGCCATCCAACCTATGCCGGAGACACACGGTGAATGGGCCGTGCTGACCGCTGCCTCGGGCCTACACCACGGTCAGGTAGGTCACACATTTGGAACTGAGTCTTGATTACACCATGGCAGTGAACATTATTTATGGCAGAGAACAATTCACAATACACCCTCCGATATGGTGGCAACAAGTCTGTGCATGGCATCACAACCACACGTGTCTGTGGGCCTACGCGGACCACTGCCCTCGGCCTATGCTACGCACGAGTGGTATCACGGATTTGGAACTGAACATCGGTAATTCAAAAGGAAGAATACATTTCTTCGCACGCACGGAGGGGCGTAAGAGGATGACACGTTGCAGTCCGGAGGGAACAGGATCAGCGTCACGGAGGTGATTGAACACTACCGACAACTGCCACTGTGTCACTAACTCTGTGCCTCGCGAGCTAACGACCCATGGCTGTGGGCCACTGCTGACCGCTGCCTCCGGCCTACACTGCGGTCCAGTAGGTCACAGAGGCTTGATTTGGCAATGTTGGAGTTCACATCTGTGTACCGGCATCATCACAGACTGCATCCCCCTCAGCACCTGTGCCACTAGGTGTGTTCCCCGACATTCATGGACACTCACTGGCCGTACATTGGTGGTGAGGAGGCTATGGACTAGGGGCTAGTTTTCATCCTCATGTAGCTGGTACAGAATTGTTGGTGAAAACGAGGGTTGCGCTTTCCACTCCTCCATTTGCTGTTTCCAGATAACATCAGACCTTCCGCATCATGCCCTGGAGGACAGCTTCCACCGTCCCCCGCAACCCACCGCAACATACACCTCGGACATTGATGGGGACCCGCTCAGGTCGCATGGCCCATCTGACTGCCCCGCAAGTCACCGTCCCGTGGCTGGGTGCCTGTGCCGGCCGTAGTGCATCCAGGGCCACTAACTCTGTGCTGGTCAGGTCTGGGACCCCTTCTTCTGAGACATTGAATGGCCTCTGTAGCGATGGTCTTGGGGTCATCAACGCCATGTGTCTGTGGCCCTGCGCTGTCCGCATCCTCCGGCCTCAACTGCGGGCCACCAGGGCCCACACATAGCATCGAGTCTTGACCGGCCCGGACGTCGCATCACCGCAGGAGGCACACGCCATCACCGCAAGGACCACCTCCAACTGCCATCTGCCAGAGTCGAAAGGGTGGTCCTGACAGACCTACGGAGTTGCTCAGACCTGTTGTGGATGCCATCATTGGCCTGATACCCTGCTCAGCACTCCAGGTGCCAGTGACTCAGTGCACCGCAAGCCATTGTCCGTTAATGATTGTGTTTTGTGCTGTTGTGAGGTTGCGCAGCAATGTCACCTCATGCAGTGGGGTAGACCTGGGACTATGATGAGGAAGATGTGTCAAGTGTGTGGACGGGAGAAGGCACAGACAATGGGAGGGCAGGAGGCAACAGCCCCAAGGCAGGAATGCAGACTGGTGGTGGTAGTCAAGCTACACACCCGGATCTATTACTGGGTATTGCGCTGTGGACTGCTGACGCAACTTTCACCTCAGGCAGTGTGGGAGACCTGGGACGTTGATGAGGAAGTTGATGCAGGTGTAACACGCCCCACTGCATCTGCATCAGGACTAACCAGAAGGGACACAATCCTAGCAATTTCCTCACATGAGCGCGCTCTTCTCTAGTGCCCATACCTCAGTGCACTGCAACTCACGGAACCTCCTGACTGAATATTGGGTGACCTCTGTCCTTACTCCGGATCCCTCCATGTTGCTCTGCATTTGACTCTGTTATGCTGGTGTTTTCTGTTTCCATTATGCTGGTGTCCACTGTTCAGGTTGTTGCCAGCACCAAGCACTCCGTGCGGGCTGGCTTATACTCACCCCATACACATCCAGCACAGGCATCACTGTACATGTGGCCCTGCCAATAAAGGGGCCGGGTGCACGTGCCCGTAGCCAGTTCAACATGATATGTGCAAGTGTCTCTGTGGAGGTGTGGGTCTCCTTTGTGGGGTGTGGGGGGTCCCTGAAGGGTATTGGACACCCACGTATGTGTTCTAGTTCGCATTCCATGGGTTCGGCAATACGCTCACCTGTTGGGCCACCTCCTTTTGGCGTTCTGCCACCTGGCATTGGGGTGCCATGTGTGGGTGGGTGAAGTGTTGTGGGGCAGCCGTGATTGCGGGTGCTTCATGCTGTGTGGTCTGTTGCAGGGGCTGGGTTCTCCTCTGAGTAGCTTGTCTGCCCTGGTTCTGGTGGTGGGTTGTGTGGGATGTCCATGGGCTGTTGTAGGGCATCGGTGTCTGGGCTGTGGTGTTCGTCTCGGGCATCACTGATGGGTTGTCTGTTCTGACCTGCTGGAGGTGTTGTTTGTCCCTCTGCATTGTGAAGGGGAGGTCCATGTTGGCATTGTGTTGGCGCCTTGTTCTTGTCGACATGCAGACTGTGTGACAATGTACATTGTGACTGTTTGGCCGGTGGTGGCTATTTGAGTTGGGACAGTGTACATTTGGCCTACATGGCTGATGTGGGGTTGTAGGGGTAGATATGCATCTCACAGTTCCCTGCTCTGTCCGATGTGATTGTTCTGTTTCTGTGCCTGGGTGGACCCAGTTGTGTCCCCTGTTCTGCAATGTGGGTGTTGCACTTTGTGCCACATTGTCATGGTATGTGCTGTGATTGCTATGTGTGTGTGCTGCAGTGTGCCACGGGGATGGGGGACATGTCCCTGGGTAATTGTGGGTGTGCAGTGTGTTACACCTCATTGTGCATGTGTGGCATTGTGCCCATCACCCACTGTCCCCCCAGTCCCTGTTGGATCCTCACCCTGTTGTTGTTGTGTCAGGTCCTGTCGGGCTGTGTCCGTACTCCCTACTCCTTGCACCCTCTCCACACTGATGACTGTGGCCTGGGTTTCCTCCTGCTCCTCCTGTGAGGCTGGACTGCCACCTCCTGTCGCCGTTGCTGCCTTCCTGTTGGCAGTGGGTTTGTACCTGGTTTAGGTTGTCAGGTCCTGCCGGCGCCTCTTGGCCTCCTGGATTGGCCTCCTGGGCACTGCGACTGCATTCCAGGTGGTCTGCTTGTGGGTCAGTTGCTGGTAGTGTTCTGTTGCCTCCTTGGCCTTGTTTTCCTGCGGTCTGCACCCCGTCTTCCTCTCCCTTTTCTCCTTGGCCTTCCCCGGCCCCGTTGTTCCTTGTTGGTGGTCTGTGGGGGTTGTGGGGTTCGCGTTGACCTCTGCGCTGGGTCAGGGTGCATCCATGTTGCTACGTGCTTTGGCTTGTTTCTGGTGCGTTGTGTCTGTGGTTTTTATGGTGCAATTTCCCACCAGACGCGTGGGATTTGCAGGCCTGAGGCTGCTTTTCGCTACTTTTTGTACCGCGATTGGCCTCATCGCATGATTTCTCGCGTTGGCGTTTCGCATTTTTTAGGCGTGGCATTGATTTTCACGCTGGCATTTGACGCGTTATCTGGTGACTATCGCATGGTACCGCCTTGTTGTGAATTCCACGTTGACACGGGGTTATTTTCCCGTGATAGGCTGCGTTATTGAAAGTTGCGTTACGCTACTCTTGCGGTAGTTATCACACGTTCTTGTGAATATACCCCTCTGTTGAGTATTGTCTCGATTGACTATACAGTCTTGAGACCATTGCGCTTCTGTATATCTTGGTGTACTGGACCTTCGGTTCCATTTAAACAAAGGGGTTCTCACTATTTCCATCAATATATGCTCTTATGTGTGCAATATGCACTGACGGGGATTAGCCATTCAGATATATATATATGTACGAATGTACTATTTTCTACTGATTACAAATATAGCTCACTTATTTAGAGCACGGGGTTGTTTTCGCGCTAGTCGATTCATACAGCTCCTTATTATAGAGCTTAAGTAGGCTTCCGTGATAGACGGTCTATATATCGCTTGGAGCTCATTTTATGCCCAGACATACCGTTTTTTGGGCTGCACGTCTAAATACTTATTTGTTTTACGTGATTTTGCACCAGCCATGTAGTTTTGCTGGTAACACAGTATAGGACTATAAACACTCCAAGATGGTGCTGGTTTTAATCGTTTTTTTTCAAACAAAGTATCTCCTCTTTCTATGTCGATGCGCTTTTACACGCGCCACCGGGATTATTTAAACTGATGTAGGGATCCGTATACTCGAGGATTTCTCTTACCTGAGCGGGACAATATTTACGGAACTGGTAGGTTTCTCTACATATTTCTTATGACCCACAGGGACCGATAATGATCTTGTTAAGAGGCTACACAGACATAATCAATACTGTTGCATGTGTTTGCTCACATTCTGATTAGGAGTGTATAACTATACCTCCACTCAGGTTATCTTGTTGGGTACTGATTTACTTGGGGTTTTTTGCTGGGTACTGATACGTTTGTTTAACCCCAATTTGGCCCATGGGGATTGATTGGGATCCTGAGAAGAGCCCGTGAGATCCAGCAAGTGTTACTGCTCGTGGTTATTTATATTTAGACATGTTTCACTTAGGTATTGCATTAGCTCCGGAGACTATGCGTGGGCTTTACTGTGTTCAAAATAATGGTTTACAAATGTGTACAACAATTCTCACTTTGCTTAATTTAGGGTGCCTCCCATTTGGAGCATTCACTGGCCACTGATGCTAATATACATTGGTGAGCTTTCGGATATTTCTACGAGTCTTCCGACTCTAACTACGTTTAAGGTATGTGGGTTGAATTAATAGTTAACGAATAGGGAACTCTCTTTTTTCCCGCTCCCCTTGAAGTGCATGCATAGCCTTTGTAAACTTTACCCTTGGTTGACATATACTTGGTTTATTGCTTTCTTCCCAGTTACCTATAAGTGTTTTGAAATGAGATCTAGTGGGCATCTGTGGTTTACTCCTAATGCCTACTATCTTCTGAATCCTTGCAGATTGTATGAGGAACCTCTCTAGTTTGATCTATGTTCTATGTAATATATATTTTAGTCGATGTTTCTATAGAGTTGGTACAGGCTAAGTTCTACTCGGTACTAGTCACATAGTCATTCTTGATTATGTCTTCTGTTAGTCACCTCAATGAGAGGACTGTTGCAGAATTTTAAGAAGTTGAATATTAACTTAAACTTGTTGGGGGCCAAAATACAGTAGCTCCCCCTTTCTTCTCTTTTTACAACAAAATTGTTGATCTTATCGGGTTTTAAAAACAATACATATATATTTTTCTACTTGGATTGGAAAACATTATTTTTATATATTTTTTTACAGTATTATCTCTATACTTGATGCTTGACACTGCGATTCTTTCGATCGTTGAACTCTATTTCTCTACGAAATGATTAGAGGACTACGGACTTTACTCATGTCTACCTAGTCCGCGTTCGAGGTACCATTAACTTTGTGCACTACTATGATTATTTGCACCATTTCTGTAATGTTGGTTTTGGTGTTTAAATAAACTCTAATTCTCTCAGGTCTTATTTCACCTTGGGTGTGTCTGTTCCATCTCTAAACTGTGTTCACGGACCTTGCGTAATAATTTGGATGTGGGATCTTTCTCTTATTCTTTCTCTTCGCTCACTTTTTCCTTTGTTACACTTCAGGGTGTATTGATTTTGATTTGGTAATATGGTTGAGGTTGTTGTGTCTCTATCCTTCATAGACTTTCAATGAATTAACTCTAGTATGTAGTGTTTGACACTAGAGAATTATTTTATTTCTGAATACAATCTTTATAGCATTTGCGTTGTACTTCACATCTTGTTTTACAGCCTTGAAGAAGTCGTCTACACGACGAAACACATGTCGGCTGTCAGTATCAACGTGATTACTACAGTTCAACGATACTATAAGCTTGATTGACACTTTATATATGGATACTATTCCATTTGTACTGTCTTGTATCTGGACCATATTAGTCTGTGCACTGAGTTACTTTTCTCCATTTGCTTGTTTGAAATTAAAACTTGACTGACAACAGAGCCAGTTTTAAAAATAATTTTGCTGTGCTCTACATTGTATAATATAGATTAATGTTATTTTGGCATAAGCACTTCATATACAACGCCAATATATAGAGGGATGATGCTTTATTGCAGAGTGTGACTACAGGACAGGGTTCCCACTCTGTCCCCGAGTGAGGAACATCATTGATGAGACTTGGGTGAATAGTCTTCCACGGAGAGTTACTGAGCACGTGTGGAGAGATTAGGTCACTGATAATGGTTCGCATGGCGGTCTTTAATTAACTTGGGATATATATGTGAATATTATTATATGAAATATAATAACATATACACTTTTATATTGCTCTTTATGAAGTGGGACACACAATTTTAAACACAGGCATTTGGTGGAATCATGGAATCGCCAATGGTGGGGAGGTGAATAGCTAACACTATTGGATTTTAACTTTGGTATTTGCTTTTCCGTCATAGGTACACAGATGGTGTGTGTCTACCAAAAGGGCAAGTATAGCCACGTATGAGTGCCCTACCAGATAGTGACAAGATTAGGAGGGTACGTATCTTGAACCTTTTGTAGGGATCTGTATCCTGACGAATGCCATCAACCCTTTTGTGCGGCTACTTACGGCAGAAACATGTTGATACGGCAGATAAGGTAATGGGGTCGTTACTTTCCCATATACCCTTAATTTGAATCTTTTTTAATCCTACCAAGTGGGATCCATAATAAAGATAGCGGATACCCACTTAGACAATTTTAGAATTTTTCTCTGCATGAGGGATCCCTATTCTAAGATTTCTTTCTTTTATATATTCTTTTTTCTCAGCGTTCCTCTCTGGATGCTGGTCTGCACCAGGGAGTCGCAGCGGCCCTATGATGAAGCATGTCACTCATTGAGTGGGTGAGGGCAGTATTTACACCGCTTTGGGATTCCCAAACTGGGTTAAGATTTTTCACTTCTTGCCTCTCTCACAAGTCTCGGGGATTTCGGTGTTTCCTTCTCCTTGCAAAGGCAAAGAATGTCTTTTTTCGAACTAGGGGGCCCATTAGGATGGCGGGCGGATCGCCCCCGCCGGGCTGGCGGTAGCCACCGCCGGCCCGGTGGGGGCGATCCACCCGCCATCCATGCCTGAATGACCCCCCGCCATATTAGGATGGCTGGGGGGTCCGCGGCGGATGGGAAGACCGTCCGACTTTTTTACACCGGTCGACTCGTTGACCGGGCAGAAAACGGGCGCAATATGGTGGCGGTGTCTGCAAGACACCGCCATCCATATTGCGATGCAGCCCGTGATCAGCCTTTCCATGGCGGCGTTGCCGCCATGGAAAGGCATATGGTCTTTGCTGTTGGGGGCCCGTTGCGGGCCCCCGGAGTGTTGGGGGGGTGGTGGGTGCACATGGGGGGTACCTGTGGTACCCCCCTACATTGGCATGGACAAGGTGGCAGGCACCGCGCGTGCCTGTCACCTTGTGCATGCCAATGCACAATGTGCATCCACAGCATTGTGGCGGGCGGTGCTGTGCGCACCGCCCGCCACAATGTTGTGGATGGGGGATGCCACCGTGGCGGTGGTATCCTAATGCCCACAGCGGGACTGCCGCACCTCTGGCGGACGGTCCCATTCACCGTTACGGTGGCGGGCGGACTTTGTCCGCCCGCCATTGTAATAGGCCCCTAGGATGGGACTGGATGGCCCACACCTTAAAGGGTGAATCATATAAACAATAAAATATGTTCTGAGTTATTACCTCCATTTACAAGTCCTTCTCGTGTAGTGAGTTGCATAATATTCTGTTTGCCACACTTACACGCAGCAGAACAAACTGAATGTCTCTGCATGACAGTCTATGACCACAACCAATTACTTATGGGGTTGGTTACGGATAGGCTTAAAGCTCGCCTCTCCATGTGGCAACTCCAGTCCTGCAGTCCTTGGAGACCCAACATTCAGAGCAATGATTAGGTAGGAGATCTAACACTGCTTTCCTGAAAATATTGGGACTTCTTTAATGTCATAACTGAGTGGGAAGCATTTAAAGTGGTGTTCCGAAGTCATTGTAATAAAAACTCATGTGAGATCAGAAAAGAACACTTGCGGGAGATGACCATTTTGGAAGATCAACTCTGAAATTTTGAGCTTACAATTGTAAGGAACCAAGCTTTCAATTAACAATGCTAGGGACTATGGGCCTTATTACGATAGCGGTCGGACAGCCCTTCTGTCTGACTGCTGGGTTACAATCCCAGCGGTCAAACCCACAGCGGTCGGGGGGAAGACCGGCACCCCTGCCAGGATCAGTGATCCCGACGGAGTGGCGGTGGGAATCATACTCCTGAAAGACAACGGTGCCGAGGCAGGCACCGCCATCAGGATTACAATATCCCTTTCCAACAGCCTTTTCATGTCGGGAAGACTGCCATGAAAAGGCTGTCGGAAGTCGTCCATCATGTGCCACTGTAAAGTGGCCCTGGGGACACATGCAGTGCATGGCACATGGTCCATGGATGTGCAGGAAGTGCTCCTTATCATGGTGGCATGTGCTGAGGCCCTTTTCCTTGGCCGCAGCACGAGCCGCCATCTTTTTAATGTTTACCTCTCCCCGTTAGCCCCGCTTATTGAACAACATGGGGTAAGTGTCATCTCGTATGCTGATGATACTCAGGTAGTGTTTTCTTTCAGGGATATATCCGAGGCAGCATTCTCTAACTTTAGACATTGTTTAGTCGATATTTCAGCATGGATGACTGAGAACTGTCTGAGACTGAATACCGACAAAACAGAGGTTCTATTTTTCAATCAGCCATCTCCGCCCCATTCGGACGTATGGTGGCCACCCGAGCTCAACCCCCCACCTCACCCTGTGCCCTCGGCCAGGAACCTGGGGTTCAAGTTTGACTCCGCCCTCTCTTGTAAGACTCAGATTAGTCATGTCTCCTCTTTATGCTTTTGGAAAATGAAGTCCCTACGGAGATTTCTCCATCTATTACCCATGGACTGCAGAAAGACTGTAGTTCATGCACTCATTATGTCTCAGTTAGACTATGCCTGTACTTGGGTCTGCCTGACTACCTGATTAGAAAGTTACAGACTATACAAAATGCGGCCGCCAGGCTCATTAGAAATATCCCAACACGACACCACATCTCCCCCCATCTACGTAGCCTACATTGGCTGCCAGTAAAAAGGAGGGCAGAATTCAAGGCGCTAACCCTCGCCTACAGGGCATTTAAAGAAACGGGCCCCCACTACCTGAGAAAAAGACTCCGTAAATATCATCAGACGAAGATTCTGAGATCTAATCACCAAGTACTTCTTGCTACTCCCCGTTTCAAAAAAGCCAGATTAGGTGGCGGGTCTTTTACGGTAAGAACTGCCCATCTTTGGAACTCCTTACCCGAGTTCATAAGGAAGGCCAATTCGGAATCTGCATTCCGCAAACTCCTAAAAACCTGGTTTTTTAGCCTCCACTAGTATCTGGACCTTTTGGCAGTTTGCTTCCGCCTTCTGTTCTCCGCATTTAGCGCCGGGACACCTCCGTTGGAGGTAGCTGTGCGCTCTACAAACTTCGAATAAAATGAGGAGCACTTTCCAACCGCCAGCACGGCGGTCACATTGTAATGCGGCGGCAGACCGCTGCCTGCTGTCGACGGTCTCCTGTAATCGGCCCCTAAGTAACGCTTTACACTAAAGAGGATAGGGCCGGGAAAATGCTGGCTTGCCTCATCAGACCTGAAGCAGATAGGCACTCAATAGCAAACCTTGAGACATCACTGGGGCAATATTACAAACACAATGATTAGTCTATCTGGTGTGCCCAAATTATTATAGAAACATGCACAGAACAGTAGCAAAGGCATTGGATACAATAATCTCAAAATACAGCAATGAAGCAGATTTGCTTCCCACTGACATTCGATGACTCAGAAGTCTAACATCTTCTCCTGACTATACTATACAGGAAATTAGGAAAGCAATAGCTGTGTTGGTAAAGGGCAAACCCCTAGAACTTACGGAATACCACCAAAGTTCTGTGTGACCTAAAAAGACAAGTTATCTCCCCAGCTGCAAGAAATGTGTACAGCGATGCTTGAGAAAGGAATGCTGCTGGCATCAACTCAGTAATAGTGTCCATAATTAAACCCAGAAAAGACCACCCTCGACATGGCATCCTTTTGCCTGGTGTTAATTTTAAACATCAATTATAACATAATCAGCAAGATGATGGGTAATTGGCTAATGAATATACTGCCCATGATCATAAACCCTAATCAAAAAGGGTTTGTCCCAGGCCATAATACGTTCCCGAAATCAGCAATAGTGGCAATGGATTTAGAAAAAGATTGTTGGTAATACATGTTTGATATACTGGGAGATTCCATCAGGAGATGGATATTCATCCTATATGCATCACCAATTGCTAGTCTGAGAACAAGTGAATACATTTCAGAACCATACTAGGTTTTCAGAGACATGACACTGGGTTTCCACTGGTGGTCTTTGTTCTTCCAATTGAACCTATGGCAGCTGCAATTCTGAGGCAGAATAAGGGACGGGGTGATGGACTAAACGGGGTGAACCACATGATATCACTATAGGCCGATTTTTTACTGAAATATTTGTGAGTTTTAGAACATGGCCGGGTGACGACTGTTGACACTCTGAACATTTTTGGTAAAATTTCAGGACTACACCTTAACTAGTCAAAACCATGTGTGCCACTCACAAGATGGGATACAAGGCATCAAGCCCCAATAGCACTGTGTGGGTAAAATATGTATTTCATTAACTTGGGGTACATATATTTCACAAAGAATTTCAATGAATATACAGTAATTTTTGGGAGAGCTATCAGAGGGATGACAGGGTCTCTACAGTTCTGAAAAAACCTTACCACTCTCAATTTAGGGTAGAATCCTCCTCACCAAAATGATGATACTGTCATGGCTCATGTACTAGTTCTCAAACATACAATTGCCAGTGGCCAAATCATTCTTTAAATTACTGGACTCTATCATCACAATCTAATCTGGAACGGGTAACATTGTAGAGTGGCACTCTGCTCACTATAACTCCTCAATGATGAGGGAGGATTGGGGGTGTTGAATTGTGGACTATGTATGTGGCATCATCACTGGAGTAGTAGATGGCCAGGTGAATTGGCAGAAATGCTTGCAATGGAAGACAAATATCTACCGCCACACTCTGATGCCAACAGGATAATTGTTATGCTCCTGCAGAGAATTGCATTCCCATGATTGATTAGATTGTCCAAATGTAGCTGGAGTTGATACTGGCTACAGGCACTGACGCTAGCTGACTTGTCAATCTGATGACTCCCAGGATTGCAACCACAAAGCTCAAATGTGCTAGACATCTGGACTAAGATGGGGGTAAAATGCCTGTGAGACCTATATGAGATGAGCATCCTCAGACCTTTCCACAAGCTAGTAGAAGAATGAACGTCAGTAAAGGGTCAGTTCTTGAACTATTCAAAAATGTTGTCCAAGATAGAGAAAATCTGGAGTGAAGGATATAAGGCATCCTCCACAGAGATGTCCAACATGCTGACATTGGTGACATGGAAGAAGACAGTGACAAGCCCTTAGACGGCACTACTGAACAACCAGAAGTAGCCACTGACACATCTCAGAGATAGATGGAGCAACAGATATATAGAGAGAAATTATGAATGGGGACTGTTTACAGTGGGGAGATACATACTTAAAGCATTACCTGAAATAAATCCAGTTTAATTATCTCCATGAAGTGTAGTTTATTCACAGGAAAATAGCTCAAATTTATATTCATTTTCCAACCCTGACAGAGTTACAATCAGACAAAGACAGAATTCTATCACATGACCTGGAAGTGATCTGTAATAGCAAAGCAAATATAGAATTGCTAATTGAAGTAATTGACAGAGAGGGCCTTTTTCGACTAGAGGTATGCCTGCTGGGTGTAATGTCATCCTCCAGAATGAGAAAGATGAGATGTAAATTCATTGACCTCATGTTAATACTGGTGAAATGGAATTTCGTCATGAACTGGAAATCCACCTCAACACGTACCATTGAGAATGGAGACAGCATGTGACACACTGGGGTGAGATAGAAGGAACAGTCCTGCACAGGGAGAGACAAAGAGGCACCACAAGGGCAAAAATCTAATCATTCTTCAACACACAAATGATAACTGACTGCAGTGAAAGGGATCCTCTTCATCTTCAGTAAAAGAAAACATCTGCAACAGATGCCAGCCCCGCCTTCCTTACATAGGCCTCTCTCCCCTCCTTCAGCCCGACTGCTGTCAAGAAAGACAGGGTTATTCGCCTCACTGATCTCAGCACCATTTGCCCTCCCAGATGGGGAGTTATTACTATAAGTATAACAAATTAGATGGCCTATCAAGAAACGAGCTAACCAGTCAAACAACATACAGATCCACCGCTTTCAAAGGGTAAGATCGAGAATGAAGGGATTGTGACTGACACCAATATATATTTTTGTTGGATTGAAATTTTAATGTTACATACTATAAAGACTTGCTAAAGAGAAAAGGAATTATTTGATAGAGCAAATAATACATTGGTTACAAAATGCAAAAATAATAATGGATGTATTAAAGAAAAAAAGATTGGACAATGAAAATAATTGTAAATTTAAAAGAAATAAACTATTTAAAACAATGAGAACATGTTATTCAGAAAGGGTTATCTACATACTTTATACTTAATAAATACAAACAATTTTTACATTTTTCATCATTAAAATATATTTATTTATATTTTTAAATAGTTAACATAATTTAATTTATATTAACATTAATCTTATAGGGTTTTATTCCCTACCTCCATTGTTGCCCATGTGTGGTTCTGGACTTACTAATGTTTCTTTTTTGACGGTTCGCTGAAAGAATATTGGCAACTAAAATATCCCCATACCACAATATTGAGTCATAAATATAGATGTCAAAAATATCGACATCCTATATTTATAATGGTAAGATACAAAAATATACAAAAAGATATAGACGTCATAAATATAGTTGTACAAAATATCGTTTATATATATATATATATATATATATATATATATATATATATATATAAATAAAATAAATTAATAAATATTAAATATATTAAAGAATAAAATTCATTTAAAAAAATAAATTAGATTTAATATGCATTTTAACAAATATAACAAAGTTAAACACACATATATAATAATTAATATATATATAGATAGATAGTTAGATAGATAGATTTACTTTGAACCAATTATTAAACTAATACTTTTAATGTATTTTATAATTTTAAAATATATTTTTTTAAATAAATAATTCTATATATATATATATATATATTACAAAAAAAGAGTTGCCTCTAGGTGGGATGCACTCCCAGGTGGAAATTACGCCAAAGCAAGGGCACACGCCATGAACAAAGTCCTTTTCTGGTTAACCTGCCAGACGCGTTTCGGGCCAATGCCCTCTTCAGTGGCAGACCATGTGACGTGCCGGCATGCGGCAACCACCAGTAAATCCCTATAATAATAACGCTCAGGTGAACCACCTGAAGCAATGCTTCCTGGGACTGGTGGTTCAGTAAAACCCAAGTGGGTCACCGCCGGCACTCACAAAAAATGTCTTAAAAGGATTGCCGATGTTCGCGCCGGCACCCCTGCATATAACAGGCACCTCCTGTTCCACAGTTAGCTGCCCCAATAAAGCAGCCGCGGACCCGCAAGTGTTTCGCGGTGGTGCAATCCGCGACCAGGCAGGCCGCTGTACAAAATACAAAAAGAGTTGCCTCTAGGTGGGATGCACTCCCAGGTGGAAATTACGCCAAAGCAAGGGCACACGCCATGAACAAAGTCCTTTTCTGGTTAACCTGCCAGACGCGTTTCGGGCCAATGCCCTCTTCAGTGGCAGACCATGTGACATGCCGGCATGCGGCAACCACCAGTAAATCCCCATAATAATAACGCTCAGGTGAACCACCTGAAGCAATGCTTCCTGGGACTGGTGGTTCAGTAAAACCCAAGTGGGTCACCGCCGGCACTCACAAAAATGTCTTAAAAGGATTGCCGATGTTCGTGCCGGCACTCCTGCATATAACAGGCACCTCCTGTTCCACAGTTAGCTACCCCAATAAAGCAGCCGCGGACCCGCAAGTGTTTCGCGGTGGTGCAATCCCGCGACCAGGCAGGCCGCTGTACAAAATACAAAAAAAGCATTGCCTCTAGGTGTGATGCACTCCCAGGTGGAAATTACGCCACAGCATGGGCACACGCCATGAACAAAGTCCTTTTCTGGTTAACCTGCCAGACTCGTTTCGGGCCAATGCCCTCTTCAGTGGCAGACCATGTGACGTGCCGGCATGCGGCAACCACCAGTAAATCCCCATAATAATAACGCTCAGGTGAACCACCTGAAGCAATGCTTCCTGGGACTGGTGGTTCAGTAAAACCCAAGTGGGTCACCGCCGGCACTCACAAAAATGTCTTAAAAGGATTGCCGATGTTCGCGCCGGCACCCCTGCATATAACAGGCACCTCCTGTTCCACAGTTAGCTGCCCCAATAAAGCAGCCACGGACCCGCAAGTGTTTCGCGGTGGTGCAATCCCGCGACCAGGCAGGCCGCTGTACAAAATACAAAAAAGAGTTGCCTCTAGGTGGGATGCACTCCCAGTTGGAAATTACGCCAAAGCAAGGGCACACGCCATGAACAAAGTCCTTTTCTGGTTAACCTGCCAGACGCGTTTCGGGCCAATGCCCTCTTGAGTGGCAGACCATGTGACGTGCCGGCATGCGGCAACCACCAGTAAATCCCCATAATAATAACGCTCAGGTGAACCACCTGAAGCAATGCTTCCTGGGACTGGTGGTTCAGTAAAACCCAAGTGGGTCACCGCCGGCACTCACAAAAAATGTCTTTGTTCATGGCGTGTGCCCTTGCTTTGGCGTAATTTCCACCTGGGAGTGCATCCCACCTAGAGGCAACTCTTTTTTTGTATTTTGTACAGCGGCCTGCCTGGTCGCGGGATTGCACCACCGCGAAACACTTGCGGGTCCGCGGCTGCTTTATTGGGGCAGCTAACTGTGGAACAGGAGGTGCCTGTTATATGCAGGGGTGCTGGGGCGAACATCGGCAATCCTTCAAGACATTTTTTGTGAGTGCCGGCGGTGACCCACTTGGGTTTTACTGAACCACCAGTCCCAGGAAGCATTACTTCAGGTGGTTCAACTGAGCGTTATTATTATGGGGATTTACTGGTGGTTGCCGCATGCCGGCACGTCACATGGTCTGCCACTCAGAGGGCATTGGCCCGAAACGCGTCTGGCAGGTTAACCAGAAAAGGACTTGTTCATGGCGTGTGCCTTGCTTTGGCGTAATTTCCAACTGGGAGTGCATCCCACCTAGAAGCAACTCTTTTTTGTATTTTGTACAGCGGCCTGCCTGGTCGCGGATTGCACCACCGCGAAACATTTGCGAGTCCGCGGCTGCTTTATTGGGGCAGCTAACTGTGGAACAGGAAGTGCCTGTTATATGCAGGGGTGCAGCGCAACATCGGCAATCCTTTTTAGACATTTTTGTGAGTGCCGGCGGTGACCCACTTGGTTTTACTGAACCACCAGTCCCAGGAAGCATTGCTCAGGTGGTTCACCTGAGCGTTATTATTATGGGGATTTACTGGTGGTTGCCGCATGCCGGCACGTCACATGGTCTGCCACTGAAGAGGGCATTGGCCCGAACGAGTCTGGCAGGTTAACCAGAAGGACTTTGTTCATGGCGTGTGCCCTTGCTTGGTGTAATTCCACCTGGGAGTGCATCCCACCTAGAGGCAACTCTTTTTGTATTTTGTACAGCAGCCTGCCTGGTCGCGGGATTCCACCACCGCGAAACACTTGCGGGTCCGCGGCTGCTTTATTGGGGCAGCTAACTGTGGAACAGGAGGTGCCTGTTATATGCAGGGGTGCCGGCGCGAACATCGGCAATCCTTTTAAGACATTTTTGTGAGTGCCGGCGGTGACCCACTTGGGTTTTACTGAACCACCAGTCCCAGGAAGCATTGCTTCAGGTGGTTCACCTGAGCGTTATTTTTATGGGGATTTACTGGTGGTTGCCGCATGCCGGCATGTCACATGGTCTGCCACTGAAGAGGGCATTGGCCCGAAACGCGTCTGGCAGGTTAATCAGAAAAGGACTTTGTTCATGGCGTGTGCCCTTGCTTTGGCGTAATTTCCACCTGGGGGTGCATCCCACCTATAGGCAACTCTTTTTTTGTATTTTGTACAGCGGCCTGCCTGGTCGCGGGATTGCACCACCGCGAAACACTTGCGGGTCCGCGGCTGCTTTATTGGGGCAGCTAACTGTGGAACAGGAGGTGCCTGTTATATGCAGGGGTGCCGGCGCGAACATCGGCAATCCTTTTTAAGACATTTTTTGTGAGTGCCGGCGGTGACCCACTTGGGTTTTACTGAACCACCAGTCCCAGGAAGCATTGCTTCAGGTGGTTCACCTGAGCGTTATTATTATGGGGATTTACTGGTGGTTGCCGCATGCCGGCACGTCACATGGTCTGCCACTGAAGAAGGCATTGGCCCAAAACGCGTCTGGCAGGTTAACCAGAAAAGGACTTTGTTCATGGCGTGTGCCCTTGCTTTGGTGTAATTTCCACCTGGGAGTGCATCCCACCTAGAGGCAACTCTTTTTTTGTAATATATATATATATATATATATATAGACTCCATGTTTGCTCCGGTTGAGCCCACCACCTCCAAATCAAAGGGCGCGTCGGCGTTCATGGACCTCCGAAACTCGGTCCGAAATATGCACCACTCTTCCAGAAAAGGAAAGTCGACGCCGTGTCGTTTCGCCAATTACTTTATTGTCAGCTGATAATGTCGGACGCGTTTCGCCTGCCCAGCAGGCTTGCTCACCAACAAATAAATAAAGTTTTTCTGTGAATTTTACTGAAAGTGCTTCCGTGTCACATGTGAACTACAAAAAATAGATAGTGAAAGCAGACTCGTAGTTTTCTTTAAATAGATACCCACATTATTACGAACATTGTTGCAACAACGCATGGATATACACTCAATTAAAACAATGATAAATGCATAGTGATACGATCATGCTTTACATAATAAAAATTGCAAAATTGGCAAACTTCATTACTGCCAAATCGAAATATATTAATTAATCAGTTCATTGCCACAGTTGGCTAAATTACTTAAACAGATCGTGTTCCATTTCTCATATATATATATTTTTTATAAATTTAACGAGCTACATGTTCATGCTGCTTAAATGTAAACATATAATGTAAAAAATCTATTCTGCTGAGTCCAGCCCAAGTGGGCCTTTCTCTAAGGATCTTCTTTATAGAAAACATACACTCTTGCTCCCATCAAACTAGTGCTAATCGTGGATGTGAAATTTAAAAACCAGTTAAAAACCACAGGGTCAGGGGGACATTACAGATGAGTGTGGAGATCTTCCTCCATGTTGAGGCCTGTAGGGATCTTAGTATTTAGTTTAATAATGTAACTTGACTCTAGCCTACGCAACGTTTTCTGACGGTCTCCTCCCCTTATACTCAAGGGCACAGCATCAATCACAAAATACGTAAGACCACCCACATTTTTGTTATGACATTTCTCAAAATGGCGAGCAACGGGATACGTCTTGTCACCATTTTTAATGGCTCGCAAGTGTTGCAGTACTCGTTTATGGACTGGAAGAATAGTACTCCCCACGTACTTCAAGCCACAAGGGCACTGAAGTACGTAGACCGCAAATTCCGTTTTACACAAAAATTGCCCCTTTATCTTTTGTTCATTTTTTGCAAAACCCAAGGGATAGCTCACAGTATTTTTACCAAAGGTACAGGCTTTACACTTCGTGCACTTAATAAACCCGTCCTTTCTAGTAAGCCATGTTTTACTAGACTTCGTTTCCGTTCTCATGGGTAGCATGTTGCTAACTAACGATTGTTTAAGAGAACGAGCGCTTCTGAAGGTTATTTGAGGTTTCTTTTGAACCAATTTACCTAAGATGGAATCATTATGAATAATATGCCAGTGTTTATACAAGATGTTCCTTAATTCCTTCTGCTGGCTATTATAAGTGGTAATCAACCTACATTGTGGGTTCTCTGTGTTGGTCCGCTCTTCCTTTTGTTGACTTTGAAGAGAATTTCCTCCCTAGATTTCTGTCTTGCCTTCCGAATTGCTTCACCAATACACTCTTGGGAGTACCCTCTCATACCAAACCGAGTTTTAAGGCATTCTAGTTCTACTTTTAAATCATCACTGGTACTACAATTCCTCATTGCTCTAAGGCATTCCCCATAGGGGATACTTCTAACCAAATTGGCCGGATGAAAACTCAATGCATGTAGCAACGTGTTTCCATCTGTGGGTTTGCGGTAAAGTTTAGTATGCAATTTCCCATTGTGAATATACACTGTCAAATCCAGAAAGTTCACATTTGTTCCACTAATGTCACTCGTGAATTTTAAATTCAAATTGTTAGTTTGTAACTTTTTAACAAAATTCCTGGCACTGTTTTCATCTCCCTTCCACACCACAAATAAGTTGTCTATAAAGCGACTCCAATGGACCACATTTTCTTGCCATTCTTTCTGCCATAGGGATTGGACCACCTGCTCCTCCCACCAGCCCATATGCAAATTAGCATAGATGGGGGCGAAGCAGGTGCCCATCGCTGTCCCACACACTTGATGATAAAGTTCTCCATTGAACAGAAAAAAGTTATTTTCAAGGCAGCTAGTGATCATAGTTAGTAACATCTGCGTGTGATGCCAGAGTTTCACAGGGCGACATCCCAAAAATGTCTAACAGCATTCAATCCGTCCTTATGGCGGATACTAGTGTACAAAGTTGTGACGTCAATGGTCATCAGAAGAAACTCTGATTCCCATGGAACGTCATACACTTTACGCAAAAATCCCCGGTGTCCTGAATGAATGAAGGAAGCTTCCTTACCAAGGGACCTAAAAATGAATCTACAAATTTAGATGTGGCTTCAAATGCACTATTAATAGCCGAAATAATCGGTCGACCAGGGGGATTTGTAATGTTTTTATGAATCTTTGGGATCAAGTAGAACACTGGGGTAGTGGGATTAGTTATTCTCAAAAGGACAATTCATTTTGACAAATCAAACCCTTCCTGTGCCACTCTAATAGCAATGTATTATACATCTGAAAACTGGTATTCATTTCATCTGTTTTCACTTTAATATAATTCACTCTATTCCCTAGTTGCTTATATGCTTCAGTAAGGTATTGCTGCCTACCCCAGAGAACCACATTCCCACCTTTATCAGCATTACGAATAATCACATCATCATCATGAAACAGTTTAGCAACCAGACTGTAATACTCTTTCGTCTTCTGAGTAAATGGTTTTTTCTTTGCATTTATTCTTTGACACAAACTCTTAACCTCATTAACCACGAGATCATTAAAAACATCTACAGAATCTCTTGCTGTCAATGGTGTGAACTTGGACGTAGGTTTAAACTTGGTAGTGACACTGCCACTTAAATTAATGTCCTCATCTTGGGCCAACTCAATCACTCTACTTGAGGTACTCAATAAATCTTGCGTTTCAGGTATGGCATCTCCCGCCTCATTACTCAGTTGCAGTTCTTGTAGCTCCACCATCAAGTTCATATCATCAACTAACAAATTTCCTTCATCCTCCTGTGTGCTACTCGACCCACATATAGCTGGATTTTTGGGGGTTACTGCAAAGTATTTTTTCAATTTTAATGATCGCACAAATTTAAACACATCCACCCTCGTTGTAGTGTAGTCCATGTCAATTTTAGGACAATAAGAAAGTCCCAATTTCAAGATTCTTTTTTCTCCTTCTGAGAGATTGATCGTCGTGAGGTTGACAATTGTTGCATCACTGTCATCATCTACTTGTTGGCTTTGGATTTGGGCTTCTCTCCTGATGTTGCATAATTTGGCGCCTTTGCGCCTCTTCCTCCTTTGCCTCTTGCTCTTTGGGGTCTGAACTCGGCTGGGGGTCTTGGACGCAAATTGAAACGTCTTTCCTCCCTTAAAAAACCAAACTCATCGATAACTGATGGAATTTGTAAAGATCTTAAATTGGAAGGCCCCTCTTCCAAATCGGAATCAGGCTCAGAGCTTTGTATACTACTTTGTTCTGACTGCTGTACTTGCTTTCCTTGAGCACCATTGTTCATCCGCTGTCTTCTCATGTTTTCAAACTTCTTAGCGAATGTATAAATTTGCCCCCGGTCATAATCGATTTTATCCCGCAGGAACTTCTGCGCTTTTCTCTCTTTAATAGTTGTTTCCAATTTTCCAAGACGTTCTTTCATCTCACCCATAAATTTCATGATCGGTTCTTGATTAGTTTCTTTACTGAGCATGTCCATAATTTGTTCTATTTCATCCAAAATCCTTGCCCGGTCAATCTCGGCATACTTAATTAAAATCACTAACATTCTACTTGAAGATTCCTGATTGTTCTCGGCCCACTCTTTAAGCATGTTCGGATTCGGATCTTCATAAGTGGGGGCCACTAAAATTCTAAGCCCACGAGGAATTCTCTTGACTTCCAAATAGCGATTCAGTGATTTTGCCTCCCACCATTTTGCCAATTCAGACCGTTTTAATTTTTCCAATCGTTGCAGGCGAACCGTTACATCCGTTAATTTTGTATTTATACTTGCTGTTGCCATCTTCTTGTTGCCAATCACTAGGTTGTCACTAAAAATCGACAGTGCCGCTTCCTCCCGTTCCCTTACTTCAGCAGCTGACATAATGAATGATTTTGATGTCCGCGTAATAAGTATACGCCAAGAAACGAACCGCCAGTGACCACAATCACTCAATGCGTGTGATTTCACTGACTTTCCCTTTTCCCAACTCCGTCTCGTCAAGCGCTTACCTCGGCACTGCCCACATACTCCTCGGGTCCTCCGACTCTACGGGGTGCGCAGCTGAGCCTTCGGGCAGCCACTTGCTTCTCCTTCAGGTAGCGATCCCGCTCTCCTGCACTCACGGATTGGGGGGGCGGTGGTATTCAGACAGACTCCACGTTTGCTCCGGTTGAGCCCACCACCTCCAAATCAAAGGGCGCGTCGGCGTTCACGGACCTCCGAAACTCGGTCCGAAATATGCACCACTCTTCCAGAAAAGGAAAGTCGACGCCGTGTCGTTTCGCCAATTACTTTATTGTCAGCTGATAATGTCGGACGCGTTTCGCCTGCCCAGCAGGCTTGCTCACCAACAAATAAATAAAGTTTTTCTGTGAATTTAACTGAAAGTGCTTCCATGTCACATGTGAACTACAAAAAATAGATAATGAAAGCAGACTCGTAGTTTTCTTTAAATAGATACCCACATTATTACGAACATTGTTGAATTGATTTTTTACATTATATGTTTACATTTAAGCAGCATGAACATGTAGCTCGTTAAATTTATAAAAAATATATATATATGAGAAATGGAACACGATCTGTTTAAGTAATTTAGCCAACTGTGGCAATGAACTGATTAATTAATATATTTCGATTTGGCAGTAATGAAGTTTGCCAATTTTGCAATTTTTATTATGTAAAGCATGATCGTATCACTATGCATTTATCATTGTTTTAATTGAGTGTATATCCATGCGTTGTTGCAACAATGTTCGTAATAATGTGGGTATCTATTTAAAGAAAACTACGAGTCTGCTTTCACTATCTATTTTTTGTAGTTCACATGTGACACGGAAGCACTTTCAGTTAAATTCACAGAAAAACTTTATTTATTTGTTGGTGAGCAAGCCTGCTGGGCAGGCGAAACGCGTCCGACATTATCAGCTGACAATAAAGTAATTGGCGAAACGACACGGCGTCGACTTTCCTTTTCTGGAAGAGTGGTGCATATATATATATATATATATATTCACTGAAAAAACTGTAGGTTTCAGACATGTTATAGTTACAAATTAGCATTTAAAAAACCTTTGAAATTCACTGAAAAAACCATAGGTTTCAGGGACGTTATAGTTACAAATTAGCATTTAAAAAACCTTTGAAATTCACTGAAAAAACCATAGGTTTTAGGGACAGTTATAGTTAGTTGGACATTGCACTCGTACAAAACCCGTGAAATTCCCCCGTTATAGTTAGTCCAGCTAACTATAACTCGCGCCCCGCAATGCACTGCTGATGACGTCACATATTACATCACTCATGACATGGTCAGTGGCATCACTGATGACATCACTGATGACATCTCAAATGACATCACTGATGACATCACTGATGACATCATCCAGTGACTGTGTGTTTCTGTAAAGTTTATATATTTTTAATATATATAGGAAAAGACGTATTGAAGAATGAGTGGGTGTGTAAGTGTCTGTATGGATGATTTAGTAGGTGCGTGACTGACTCTATAAGTGAGTGATTTAACGTATCTTACTGAATGCATGGGTTAGTGACTAAACTGGGTGAATGTCTGTATCCGTCTGTCTGTTGCTGTGTAAGTGGCTGCATGTGTTTGTGAATAGCTACATGAGTGTCTATATGAGTCTATATGAGCTTGTCTGAGTATCTGTATGGGTGCCTGAGTGTTTGTGTGGGAGGGGTGTGTGCAACTCTGTGCATAGATGTTTGAGTGGGTGATTCACTGGGTGGATGGTTTCAAGAGTGCAACTGTGATAGACTGTATGGGTGGGTAAGTGTGTGTAAGAGTGTGTTAGTGAGTGAATGTATGTCCCAGTGGTACATGTGTGAGTAACTACATATGTGAAAGGCAGTATATATGTGTGTTGGAGTATATAAATAGCTATAAGCGAGAGTGAGTGATTGTGATAGTGGCTGTATGGATGAGTGTGTGCTTGTATCAGTGATTGTATAAGAGCGTAAGAATGTGCTACTATTTGTATGAGTAAGTGAGCTGGTGTGTGTATAACTGTATAGGTGAGTAAATGGTAGTGTGTTTAATTATTTGCATGACTGACTAGGTGTGTGAGTACCTCTATGGATGAGTGGCGGTGTTTGAGTGTCTATATAGGAGTATGAGTGCATATGATAGTCCTGTACTGAGTGACCGTAAGTATGAGTGACTGTACGGGTGAGTGAGTGGATGTGTGCGTAGACCTAAGAATCAGTGAGTGGGTATGTAGTTATTGGTGTTGGAGTGTCTATGGTTTTGCGAATGGCAGTCTGTAATTTAGAGTGGGTGTATCAAAGGTTATATTAGGGTGTGAGGAGGTGCATCAGATTATCACGTGGATGATGTCATCAGTGATGTCATTTGAGATGTCATCAGTGATGTCATCAGTGATGTCACTGACCATGTCATGAGTGATGTAATATGTGACGTCATCAGCAGTGCATTGCGGGCGCGAGTTATAGTTAGCTGGACTAACTATAACGGGGGAATTTCATGGGTTTTGTACGAGTGCAATGTCCAACTAACTATAACTGTCCCTAAAACCTATGGTTTTTTCAGTGAATTTCAAAGGTTTTTTAAATGCTAATTTGTAACTATAACGTCCCTGAAACCTATGGTTTTTTCAGTGAATTTCAAAGGTTTTTTAAATGCTAATTTGTAACTATAACATGTCTGAAACCTACAGTTTTTTCAGTGAATTTCAAAGGTTTTGTAAATGACAATTTTTAAATGTATTAATTGTTATATAAAACATTTTCATACTGATTTCCAAATTTTTTAGAAACATTTTTTTTTTACATATTTTATTTTTTAAATTACATTGTAATTACATTATACATTACATTACAAAAAATACTTTCTCAGAATGAATTACTTTAGTTTAATTACTTTGCACATAGGCAATAGACCTTTAAGTACAGTAGTTACAGTTGTTGCAATGGGCAACACATTTTCAAACACAATGCAACATTCAGCTCAATGTGAATTTCTAGTTAAATGCAATTAGTTACTTTATGGATTACTTTTCTAACCACATTACTGGATGCTAGATTCAGTCCTGGGACATCTCCTGTAAACAGTTGAGTAAAAGCGTTTTGGTTACAGTCGTGATTTTTAAGGAATATTATTGTACTTTAAAAGTTCACACTTAGAAACTTTTTCTCATAGAATCACCAATGTTATCCTATGGAAGGAAATTCACTTAGAAGTTAAAAACTGTTATCGTTACTTTTTCTTACTCAGTGTTGGATCCTGGATCCAGCACTGGTGCATCTCCTGTAAACAGTTGAAAGAATGCGTTTAAGTCATACAGGCGATTTTTTAGGAATATTTGTAGTTTGTGAAAATCGACACTTTGAAACTTTTCTGCTGAAAACCAGACAATGGATTCCTATGGAAGGAAATTCAAGTTACTGGTAAGTACGGTTAAAATTACTTTTCAGGATCAGTACTGGGCTGAAAGATGCAGCACTGAGGTCTCTCCTGATAACAGGTGAGTAAATCGGAATTCGTATTTCGGCTGATTTTAGAGGAATATTTTAAAGTTCCAAAACTCCACACTTAGAAGAATTTCCAAGTGAAACCAGTCAATGTTAGCTTATGGAAGGAAATTCAAGTTACTGGTAAGTACGGTTAAAATTACTTTTCAGGACCAGTACTGGGCTGAAAGATGCATCACTGAGGTCTCTCCTGATAACAGGTGAGTAAATCAGAATTCGGATTTCGGCTGATTTTAGAGGAATATTTGTATGTTTCAAAAATCAACACTTAGAAACTTTTTCAGCAAAAAGCAGGCAATGATATCCTATGGAAGGAAATTCAAGTTACTGGTAAGTACGGTTAAAATTACTTTTGAGGATCAGTACTGGGCTAAAAGATGCAGCACTGGGTTCTCTCCTGATAACAGGTGAGTAAATCGGAATTCGTATTTCGGCTGATTTTAGAGGAATATTTTAAAGTTCCAAAACTCCACACTTAGAAGAATTTCCAAGTGAAACCAGTCAATGTTAGCCTATGAAGGAAATTCAAGTTACCGGTAAGTACGGTTAAAATTACTTTTTAGGATCAGTAGTGGGCTGAAAGATGCAGCACTGAGGTCTCTCCTGATAACAGGTGAGTAAATCGGAATTCGTATTTCGGCTGATTTTAGAGGAATATTTTAAAGTTCCAAAACTCCACACTTAGAAGAATTTCCAAGTGAAACCAGTCAATGTTAGCCTATGGAAGGAAATTCAAGTTACTGGTAAGTACGGTTAAAATTACTTTTCAGGACCAGTACTGGGCTGAAAGATGCATCACTGAGGTCTCTCCTGATAACAGGTGAGTAAATCAGAATTCGGATTTCGGCTGATTTTAGAGGAATATTTGTATGTTTCAAAAATCAACACTTAGAAACTTTTTCAGCAAAAAGCAGGCAATGATATCCTATGGAAGGAAATTCAAGTTACTGGTAAGTACGGTTAAAATTACTTTTGAGGATCAGTACTGGGCTAAAAGATGCAGCACTGGGTTCTCTCCTGATAACAGGTGAGTAAATCGGAATTCGTATTTCGGCTGATTTTAGAGGAATATTTTAAAGTTCCAAAACTCCACACTTAGAAGAATTTCCAAGTGAAACCAGTCAATGTTAGCCTATGAAGGAAATTCAAGTTACCGGTAAGTACGGTTAAAATTACTTTTTAGGATCAGTACTGGGCTGAAAGATGCAGCACTGAGGTCTCTCCTGATAACAGGTGAGTAAATCGGAATTCGTATTTCGGCTGATTTTAGAGGAATATTTTAAAGTTCCAAAACTCCACACTTAGAAGAATTTCCAAGTGAAACCAGTCAATGTTAGCCTATGGAAGGAAATTCAAGTTACTGGTAAGTACGGTTAAAATTACTTTTCAGGACCAGTACTGGGCTGAAAGATGCAGCACTGAGGTCTCTCCTGATAACAGGTGAGTAAATCAGAATTCGAATTTCGGCTGATTTTAGAGGAATATTTGTATGTTTCAAAAATCAACACTTAGAAACTTTTTCAGCAAAAAGCAGGCAATGATATCCTATGGAAGGAAATTCAAGTTACTGGTAAGTACGGTTAAAATTACTTTTGAGGATCAGTACTGGGCTGAAAGATGCAGCACTGAGGTCTCTCCTGATAACAGGTGAGTAAATCGGAATTCGTATTTCGGCTGATTTTAGAGGAATATTTTAAAGTTCCAAAACTCCACACTTAGAAGAATTTCCAAGTGAAACCAGTCAATGTTAGCCTATGAAGGAAATTCAAGTTACCGGTAATTACGGTTAAAATTACTTTTCAGGACCAGTACTGGGCTGAAAGATGCAGCACTGAGGTCTCTCCTGATAACAGGTGAGTAAATCGGAATTCGTATTTCGGCCGATTTTAGAGGAATATTTTAAAGTTCCAAAACTCCACACTTAGAAGAATTTCCAAGTGAAACCAGTCAATGTTAGCCTATGAAGGAAATTCAAGTTACCGGTAAGTACGGTTAAAATTACTTTTCAGGACCAGTACTGGGCTGAAAGATGCAGCACTGAGGTCTCTCCTGATAACAGGTGAGTAAATCGGAATTCGTATTTCGGCTGATTTTAGAGGAATATTTTAAAGTTCCAAAACTCCACACTTAGAAGAATTTCCAAGTGAAACCAGTCAATGTTAGCCTATGAAGGAAATTCAAGTTACCGGTAAGTACGGTTAAAATTACTTTTCGAGGATCAGTACTGGGCTGAAAGATGCAGCACTGAGGTCTCTCCTGATAACAGGTGAGTAAATCGGAATTCGTATTTCGGCTGATTTTAGAGGAATATTTTAAAGTTCCAAAACTCCACACTTAGAAGAATTTCCAAGTGAAACCAGTCAATGTTAGCCTATGAAGGAAATTCAAGTTACCGGTAAGTACGGTTAAAATTACTTTTCAGGATTAGTACTGGGCTGAAAGATGCAGCACTGAGTTCTCTCCTGATAACAGGTGAGTAAATCAGAATTCGTATTTCGGCTGATTTTAGAGGAATATTTGCACAATGGTGAAGGGAGGGGGCGGGGCCTGAGGTGACATCTGTGCAAACGCGCCCCGTGGCGCGTTTTAAGTTGGGGGATTAAGTCTCCTTGAATCATGAGGGTCCCTACGGGCCAACTAGCCCACCAGGAACCTCCAGTATGCGCCAGGGGCTGCGTTGCAGAGACATTTACAGAGGCCACACCCCTTTTACACCTCTCTGCAACGCAGCTCTGTGGCGCTTTCTGGACGTACCTGTTGGGCTAGTTGGCCCCCAGGGACCCTCAGGATTGAAGAGGATTTAATTCCCCATCTTAAAACGCGCCACGGGGCCTGTTTGCACACATGTCACCTGAAGCCCCTCCCCTCCCTTCACCACTGTGCAAACGCGCCCCGTGGCGCGTTTTAAGTCGGGGGATTAACTCCCCTTGAATCCTGAGGGTCCCTGGGGTGCAACTAGCCCACCATATACCTCCAAAAAGCGCCATAGAGCTGCGTTGCAGAGAGGTGTAAAAGGGGCGTGGCCTCTGTACACCTCTCTGCAAGGCAGCCCCTGGCGCATACTGGAGGTTCCTGGTGGGCTAGTTGGCCCCCAGGGACCTCCAGTATTCAAGGGGAATTCGTTCCCCTCTGCAAACGCGCCAGGGGCGCGTTTGCAGAGTGGTGAAGGAAGGGGCGGGGCCTAAAGGGGCCGATCGTTTTTTTTTTGGTTTGTTTTTTTTTTCCCCCTGAAGGGGGGCTGTGTGGCCCCCCTTCCTTTTTCCTATTTTTAGGCCCTGGGGACCCCATCCCCCAGGGCCTTTCCCCTTTTTTTTTAATTAAAATAAAAAAAAAAAAACGGGAAGGGGGCCGCGTGGCCCCCCTTCCCTGGGCCTGTATTGGCCCCGGGGACCCCATCCCCCGGGGCATGGCCTCTTTGTTTTTTTATTTGGAGGGGGGCTGCGTGGCCCCCCTCCTCAGGCCATTTAAGGCCCCGGGGACCCCATCCCCCGGGGCCGGCCTTGCACTTTTTTTTTTTTAATTTTTGTTACTTTGGGGAGGGGGGCTGCGTGGCCCCCCTCCGTGGCCTCTTATGGCCCCGGGGACCCATCCCCGGGGCCTGGCCTCTCGTTGGGGACTGTGGGGGTCCTCAAACCCCCACAGTCCCGCCGGCTCCCCGTGTCCTACGGGAGCCGGCATTGCTTTACACATGGGGAGCAGCTAACATGCTGCTCCCCATGTGGAAAGCAATCGGCTTTGGATATTGGAAGAGAGAGCAGGTTTCCTGCTCTCTCTTCCAATATCCAAAGCAAGTTTGCAATGACAGGACGGGAGCCGCGAGGCTCCCGTCCTGTCATTGCAAACAGCAGTGTCCCGGGGTAGGCACCCGGGACACTGCAGGAGCCGGCCCTGGGGGGTGGTGGTCCCCAGGGCCATCAAGGGCTCCAGGAGGGGGGCCGCGCGGCACCCCTCCCTACATTTTGAAAGCCCCGGGGAGGTGGTGGTCCCCGGGGCTCTGGGGGTCCAAAACGGACCCCCATTTTAATTTTTCTTAGTGCCCCGGGAGGTGGTGGTCCCCGGGGCGTGTGGGGGCTGGAGCCCCCCACACAGGTTTTTTAAATAAAAAGAAGCCCCGGGGAGGTGGCGGTCCCCAGGGCTGCGGGAGGGCTCAGAGCCCTCCCGCACCATTATACATAAAGCCCCGGGGGTGGTGGTCCCCGGGGCTTGGGGGCCCTTAGAGACCCCCCACACATAAAATTAACCCCCCCAGCATGCCCCCGGGACTTGGCCCACCCGGGGCCAATTAACTATCGAAGCGCGAGAGACCACGCTTCGATTTTTTTTTTCGGCAGGGTTCGCGCTCCCTGAGCGCATCCTGCCGATTTTTAAAAAAATATATATATTTTTTTTTTGCCCAGGGGGTCCTTGTGGGAACCCCTGAGCAGACCTAGGGGGTCAGGGTGTTTCTACCCTGCCCCCTTTGTGCGCTTTGCGCACTTGTTTCTGTCCCTCGGTTCTACCGAGGGACAAAATGGCAGCCAACACTTCCTGGTTTGGAGTGTTGACAGCCAATTAACATAAAGCTCGTGCTCGGGAGGATCCGCGGCCCTAGATATCACTATCTTTTTACTTTTGATTTTCTCAGCAACTACTGAACAGATTTACACCATTTAACAAAAGGGTTCTTTCTGAACCAAGAACTACCTCTTTGCCAAATTTGGTGTAATTCCGTTCAGCAGTTCGAGCTGTAGCCGTGTCTAAAGTTTCCTATGGAAAATTGCATGGGGAAAACGCGTTTTGGGACCCCCCTTTTTCTCGGCCCCCGCTTGACGAATCCCCCGAGACTTTCAGGGTAGGAGCGGACCGGAGCGGGCCATAAAGTTTGAAAATTTTGCGAAGATACGTCAACCGGCAAGAGAGTTATTTCAAATAGAATGTCGCGGATTTCCTATGGATAATAGGTTGTAACTATAACTATCTACTGGCGACCGCCAGTAGATAATATATATATATCATGTGATCAAGGCCCTTTGAGGTCGAAACGCGTAATGCTGAGTGATTTTACTGGAGTGAAATAAATTTTAAATCTGCACTTACTTTGTGGTCCGTGCTCCTGTTCCTGCTCTGTTTGACAGCCTGAGCTAAGGTTGGAGTTCTTTGGATATATATATATATATATATATATATATATATATATATATATATATATATATTATCTACTGGCGGTCGCCAGTAGATAGTTATAGTTAGGACCTATTTTCCATAGGAAATTCCCAACATTCTATTTCCAATAACTTTGGCGCCGGTTGATGAATCTTCGCGAAATTTTCAAAACTCGTGGGGCGCTCCGATCCGCTCCTATCTTGAAAGTTTCGGGTGATTCGGCAAGCGGGGGCCGAGAAAAAAGGGGGGTCCCAAAACGTGTTTTCCCCATGCAATTTTCCATAGGAAACTTTAGACACGGCTACAGCCCGAACTGCTGAACGGAATTACACCAAATTTGGCAAAGAGGTAGTTCTTGGTTCAGAAAGAACCCTTTTTGTTAAATGGTGTAAATCCGTTCAGTAGTTGCTGAGAAAATCAAAAGTAAAAACACATATATATCTATGGCCGTGGAGGATCCGCGCACCCTCCCGATCACGAGCTGAATGCTAATTGGCTGTCAACACTCCAAACCAGGAAGTGTTGGCAGCCATCTTGTGCCTCGGTAGAACCGAGGCACAAGAAATCAGAAAAACAATCGCGAAAAATGCAAAAAGGGGGCAGGGTAGAAACACCCTGACCCCCTAGGCCTGCTCAGGGGGTCCCACAAGGACCCCCAGGGCCAAAAAAAGCATTTTTTTTTTTTTAAATCGGCGGGGTGTGCTTAGGATGCGCGGATCCCGCAGTGAAAAAAAAAAACGAAGCGCGGGCTCCCGCGCTTCGTTGTTATTTTGCCCCCGGGTGGCCCAAGTCCCGGGGGCATGCAGGGGTTAATCAAAAAAATATGTGGGGGGGCCTCTAAGGCCCCCCAAGCCCCGGGGACTGCCACCCCCGGGGCTTTGAATTAAAAATGGTGCGGGAGGGCACTCGGCCCTCCCGCAGCCCCGGGGACCGCCACCCCCGGGGCTTCTTTTAAAAAAAATTAAATTACCTGTGTGGGGGGGGGGGGTGGCTTGAGCCCCCCCATACGCCCCGGGGACCGCCACCTCCCCGGGGCACTAAGAATTTTAATGTGGGGGTCCGTTTCGGACCCCCGAGCCCCGGGGACCACCACCTCCCTGGGGTTTTGCACATGTTCGGAGGGGGGCCGCGCGGCCCCCCTCCTGGAGCCTGTGATGGCCCTGGGGACCACCACCCCCCAGGGCCGGCTCCTGCAGTGTCCCGGGGTGCCCACCCCCGGGACACTGCTGTTTGCTATGACAGGGCGGGAGCCTCGCGGCTCCCGCACTGCCATAGCAAACTGCTTTGGTTTTTGGAAGAGAGAGCAGGAAACCTGCTCTCTCTTCCAAAAACCAAAGACGATTGCTTTTCCACACGGGGAGCTGCATCTTAGCAGCTCCCCATGTAGAAAAGCAATGCCGGCTCCCGAGGGACGCGGGGAGCCGGCAGGACCGTGGGGGGATTGGGGACCCCCCCACAGTCCCCAAAGGAGAGGGCCAGCCCCGGGGGATGGGGTCCCCGAGGCTACAAGTGGCCCGGGAGGGGGGCCACGCGGCCCCGTTCCCCAAAATTTATAGGAAAAAAAATTTATTTAAAAAATAAAAAGTCTGGCCCCGGGGGATGGGGTCCCCGGGGCCATAAGTGGCCTGAGGAGGGGGGCAACGCAGCCCCCCTCCAAAACATTTAAATAAAAAAAAAAAGGCCATGCCCCGGGGGATGGGGTCCCCGGGGCCGATTAAGGCCTCGGGAGGGGGGCCACACGGCCCCCTTCCAATTTTTTTTTTTAAATATTAGGGGGCAGGCCCTGGGGGGTGGGGTCCCCAGGGCCAATAAATTAGAAAAAGAAGGGGGGCCACACAGCCCCCCTTCTTAAAAAAAATTAAAATAAAAGACCGGCATCGCGCCGGAGGCCACGCCCCCTCCTTGCAGCACTCTGCAAACGCGCCCCCTGGCGCGTTTACAGATGGGGAACGAATTCCACTTGAATACTGGGGTTCCCTGGGGGCCAACTAGCCCACCAGGAACCTCCAGTATGCACCAGGGGGCTGCGTTGCAGAGAGGTGTTCTGAGGCAACGCCCCTTTTTACACCTCTCTGCAACTCAGCTCTGTGGCGCTTAATGGAGGTAGCTGGTGGGCTAGTTGCACCCCAGGGACCCTCAGGATTCAAGGGGAGTTAATCCCCCAACTTAAAACGCGCCACGGGGCGCGTTTGCACAGTGGTGAAGGGAGGGCGGGGCCTGAGGTGACATGTGTGCAAACACGCCCTGTGGCGCGTTTTAAGTTGAGGAATTAATACCTCTTTAATCCTGAGGGTCCCTGGGGGCCAACTAGCCCACCAGGTACCTCCAGTAAGCGCCACGGAGCTGCGTTGCAGAGTGTTGTAAAAAGGGTCATGGCCTCTGAACACCTCTCTGCAACTCAGCTCTGTGGTGCTAACTGTAGGTACCTGGTGGGCTAGTTGGGCCCCAGGGACCCTCAGGATTCAAAGGGACTTAATCCCACAACTTAAAACGCGCCACGGGGCGTGTTTGCACACGTCACCTCAGGCCCCCCCTCCCTTCACCACTGTGCAAACGCGCCCCGTAGCGCGTTTTAAGAGGTAGTCTTAATCCCCCTGCCCTATTATGTACTAGGGACTTACAGAGGAGGTCATGCTAATCACAGGGGTACCCCAAAGCATAGTGTTCCCTAGTGTATGTAGGTGTTTTCACTGTATTCTAAGTGTCTTTTAGCATAGCACTGGCTCTGGTTAGTCAGAGTCAGTTACCACCAGTACCCGTCTGAAAAAGTTGTGGGCACAGGATGATTTTGCAACAAGGCCTCTTTCTGCTCCTCTGTTGGTTCTTTCTGCACATGTCTTGCTTCTTCCTGCTCTTTTCTTCGTCTTTGTGGACTTCTGTTGCTTCTTTCTGCATTTCTTTTGCTTCTTTCTGTGCGTTTTTTCTTCTTTCTTCACATGTCCTACCTCTGTAGGCATAGTTAGAAACTAGCATTTAAAAAACCTTTGAAATTCACTGAAAAAACCATAGGTTTCAGGCACGTTACAGTTAGAAATTAGCATTTAAAAAACCTTTGAAATTCACTGAAAAACCATAGATTTCAGGTACGTTATAGTTAGAAATTAGCATTTAAAAAACCTTACAAATTCACTGAAAAAACCATAGGTTTTAGGGACAGTTATAGTTAGTTGGACATTTCACTCGTACAAAACCATAGAAATTCCCCCGTTATAGTTAGTTCAGCTAACTATAACTCGCGCCCCGCAATGCACTGCTGATGACGTCACATATTACATCACTCATGACATGGTCAGTGACATCACTGATGACATCACTGATGACATCTCAAATGACATCACTGATGACATCATCCAGTGACTGTGTGTTTCTGTAAAGTTTAAATATTTTTTATATATATAGGGAAAGGCGTATTGAAGAATGAGTGGGTGTATAAGTGTCTGAATGGATGATTTAGTAGGTGCGTGACTGACTCTATAAGTGAGTGATTAAACATATCTTTCTGAATGCATGGGTTAGTGAGTAAACTGTGGGAATGTCTGTATCCGTGTGTCTGTTGGTGTGTAAGCGACTGCATGGGTTTGCAAATAGCTACATGAGTGTCTATATGGGTTATTGATTTGTTGTCTGAGTATCTGTATGGGTGCCTGAGTGTTTGTGTGGGTGGGGTGTGTGTGACTCCGAGCATAGATGTGTGAGTGGGTGATTCACTGGGTGCATGGTTTCAAGAGTGCATCTGTGATGGACTGTATGGGTGGGTGAGTGTGTGTTTGTGGGTGTGTTAGTGAGTGAATGTATATCTCAGTGGTACATGTGTGAGTAACTACATATGTGAAAAGTAGTATATATGTGTGTTGGAGTACATAATTGGCTACAAATGAGAGTGTGTTATTGTGAGAGTGGCTGTATGGATGAGTGTGTGCTTGTATCATTGATTGTATAAGAGCGTAAGAATGTGCTAGTATTTGTATGAGTAATTGAGCTGGTGTGTGTATAACTGTATATCTGAGTAAATGGCAGTGTGATTAATTATTTCCATGACTGACTAGGTGTGTGAGTACCTCTATGGATGAGTGGCGGTGTGTGAGTGTCTATATAGGTATATGAGTGCATATGATAGTCCTGTACTGAGTGACCATAAGTATGAGTGACTGTACGGGTGAGTGAGTGGATGTGTGTGTAGACCTAAGAATCAGTGAGTGGGTATGTAGTTATTGGTGTTGGAGTGTCTATGGTTTTGAGAATGGCAGTCTGTAATTTAGAGTGGGTGTATCTAAAGTTATGTTAGGGGGTGAGAAGATGCATGAAATTATCACATGGATGATGTCATCAGTGATGTCATCAGTGATGTCATTTGAGATGTCATCAGTGATGTCATCAGTGATGTCACTGACCATGTCATGAGTGATGTAATATGTGACGTCATCAGCAGTGCATTGGGGGGCGCGAGTTATAGTTAGCTGAACTAACTATAACGGGGGAATTTCTATGGTTTTGTACGAGTGAAATGTCCAACTAACTATAACTGTCCCTAAAACCTATGGTTTTTTCAGTGAATTTGTAAGGTTTTTTAAATGCTAATTTCTAACTATAACGTGCCTGAAACCTATGGTTTTTTCAGTGAATATATATATATATATATATATATATATATATATATATATATATATACATACATATACCAATAACATTAAATCTATTTAAAAAAACATTCTATTATAAATTAAAAGATTAAACTATTTAAAAATCTTTCAACTTAAATTTCCCACTCCAGTCAGTGCAACAGTAGGGAAAGAGTTGGATAGCGGAGGTGTAAAAATTACTGTTCCCACTCCAATCAGTGCAACAGGTGGGAAAGAGTTGGATAGAGGAGGCGTAAAAATTACTATTCCCACTGCAGTGATTGCAACAATAGGGAAAGTGTTGAATAGCGGAGGGATAAAATTTACTATTCCCACTCCAGTCAGTGCAACAGTAGGGAAAGTGTTGGATAGTGGAGGGGTAAAAATTACTATTCCCACTCCAATGAGTGCAATAGTAGGGAAAATGTTGGATACCGGAGGGTTAAAAATTACTATTTCCACTCCAGTCAGTGCAACAGTAGGGAAAGTGTTGGATAGCGGAGGGGTAAAAATTTCTATTTCCACTCCAATGAGTGCAACAGTAGGGAAAGTGTTGGATAGCGGAGGGGTAAAAATTACTATTCCCACTCCAGTGAGTGCAACAGTAGGGAAAGTGTTGGCTAGCGGAGGGATAAAATGTATTATTCCCATTCCAGTCAGTGCAACAGTAGGGAAAGTGTTGGATAGCGGAGGGGTAAAAAATTACTATTCCCACTCCAATGAGTGCAACAGTAGGTAGAGTGTTGGATAGCAGAGGGGTAAAAATTACTATTCCCACTCCAGTGAGTGCAACAGTAGGGAAAGTGTGGGATAGTGGAGGGATAAAATTTACTATTCCCCCTCCAGTGAGTGCAACAATAGGGAAAGTGCTGGATAGCGGAGGGATAAAATGTACTATTCCCACTCCAGTCAGTGCATCAATAGGGAAGGTGTTGGATTGAGGAGGTGTACAATTTACTATTCTCACTCCAGTCAGTTCAAAATTAAAAACAAAAAAATACCATCAACAAAAAAATATTTTTTTTAAAAGTAAATAACAAAAATATAAATATGTTGAAAATAAAAATATATTTAATATTAAAAATAAATGAATAAAAACAACTTATAATGTGAAATACATATCACAAATACCTACAAATATTATATTTAAAAAAATAAAAAAAATATTTTCAAACAAATAAATATTTTTTTTTTGAAATTATTACCAAAAACATTACTTATTACATAAATGTAGTCTATTTACTTCCTACCCTATAACACCACACAACTCACAACCCACATTGAAAATAAAAAAAATTATTTGCATAATTAACATAATTATTTTTCAATTAAACAAATATTATTAATTCAAAAACAAATTAAAACACATACAATTTAATTGACTTCCCAGCCTCTACACCTATAATCCCTACAACCCACAATTAAACTGTAAAAAAAATTAATTACACAGTTAAAATCAATTAAATAACTAATAGTATTTAACAACTAATTATAAAGTAAGTAAAATTAATTTACTCCCCACCCTTCACCCCTATAAACCCAAAACCCACACACAACAAAATAAAATTAAACAATTGCCCTAATTAATTATCAATTAATTAATTAATATTAATTATCAACTAATTATGAATTGTTTAAAAATAAATCACTTCCCACCCTTTACCTCTAAAAACAACACAACCAGCAACTAAAATTAATTGCACAATTTCCGTATTCAATTGTCAATTAATTAAATAATATTAATTAACAACTAATTATTAATTAATTAAAAATAAATTACTTCCCACCCTTTTCCCCTATAAACCCCACAACCTGCACCAAAAATTAATTACACAATTACCATAATTAATTTTCAATTAATTAATTGATAGTAATTAACTAATTATTAATTAATTAAAAATAAATTACTTCCCACCCTTTACCCCTATAAAGCCCACAACCTGCACCTAAAATTTACCCCCAAAAATTAAAAACACAATTATGATTATAACATCTCTATTAAATAAATATTAATAAATAAAAAATAATAATTCATTTATTATAATTAAATTACTTCCCACCCTATTCCCCTATAAACCCATAACCCGCTACGGAAATAAAAACCCCAAAATGTAATTGAAATAAAATTAATTGCTACTGAAAATTTAACACACATATTAAAAAACATAAACAATACTTTTATAAAAAAATTACATCACATACATTTAAAATATATACTAAAATACATAACACTAATTAAAAATTCGATATTTTAAACAACTATATTCTTGCAAACGATATTAATGACTTTTATATTTTTGAAATCGATATTTCTTACCTTAAAGTCGATATTCATCATCACAATATTCTTGCTGTCGATATTTCTGTGTCACGATATTTAAAACTCGATATTAGTGTAAGTCAAAATTTTAAACTCGATATTTTGACTGAATACCTTTTTTGACAGTAGTAACATAGGGCCTGATTACGAGTTTGTTGAAAGGCACCGCCATCGCTTTTTCGGCGCTCTTCTCACCCGCTGCCTTGGCGATCCGACCGCCCGATTACGATCCTGATGTGAACTTGGCTATAAGATTGCCGCTGGACAGCTGCCATCGCGAGACTCCTGCTACCACATTGACGGCTTGAAAGCCATAAGTGGGTCTTGCAGGCAGTCCCACCAAGGTTCCCGCTATCCGGATTATGATTTGTCTTTCTCAAGTTTTTCCTGGGTCCCACTTCGGAAACTGGGTCGAACTCCATTGTTCAGGTCTCTCCTGTGCTGCTGCCACCAGATAATGAAGCTCTGCAACCCTGTTGTCGCCGGATGCAAAGGTAGTCTTCACAGTCACTTCTCCTATAGAGTGCATTATAACAGTTCGTTATATTTAACATGCAACAAAACATACAGTACACATTACCTACATATACATTACGACACATACACAACATATATATGTGTTTCAGATTTACACATGTTGTATTTACCTATCTCTCCAGTAGCAAAACGTCACTCCATCAGGACACCACCGCCAAGAGACCGCCAGCCCATCGGGAACATCGTAATACGGCGGGCAGGAGACAGCCAAGCTGGCGGTCTTCTTTTGACCACTGTCGCGGTGGTACAGCAGTGAGATGGCCAAACTTGTAATCGGGCCCTTACACTCGTAAATTTTGGCTGAACACCCTTATTCAGGAGGTGGAGACGTGCAAATCTACTATCTTGCGTGATTTTACACTCAGATTTTGTGAATGGCATGAAAGAGTAAAGCTACTCAAAATTGTGAGAGTAAATTACATGCGTAAATTACTCACAAGTGTAAGTTATCTTTGTGAATAACCTCCCTAGAAAGGATAGGTAAGGACGGGGTGTACTTGTAGGATTGTTAAAGCATTTTGTACTACATTTAGTAGTACGGCTAAATGTACTACAAAATGTAGCACTACTAAACATACTACAAAATGCAGTGCGTGAATGGGCCCCCAGGTGTTCTTATTGTCTAATTTTCATATTCCTACCCCTAGTTGAATTGCGACAGTGCCATTTACTGTGCTCTGTTAGCATTATTTGTTTCGCTCTTCCTTTTTATCTTATTGTTAATTGACGCAATGAAATAAATATTTGTAAATTGGTGTGGGATGTCACAGAGTCCTGCTTTAAAAAGAAGATGTCATCAGTGAGCTGTAGGGCATATATGGGGAGCTGAACTTAGATTATCTACTTTTCTAACTCCATTCCCAGAATATTTGGGGAGATCTATATAAATGATAAAAATGTGGACAGTCAATATTTTTGCATGTATATTATTGCACTTGTGTTTCTTCAGTATTTGTTTTATGATCCCAGTCAAAGAGCAACCGTCATCAAAGCGAAATATTTATTTCTGTTTTAGCTCTCATTCTCTGACTCTCATTATCTGAATCGTCTTTCTCATCCTGCTCTTAGGGCCTAGCTAATATTCGAGAAAATGTCTGTGCCTTGTACGTTCACAAAACAACAAAAGAACTATGGGGCATATTAGCAAGACCCACGTTAAAATTATCTCCATTTTAGCGGCAGGAAACTGCCGCTAAAACGGCGATAATGGGCTTGCTAATATGCGTTATGGAATTCCAATAGAAGCCCAGGTTAGATGTGCAGGACATCTAACCTGGGCTTCTATTGGAATTCTATAACGCATATTAGCAAGCCCATTTTCGCCGTTTTAGCGGCAGTTTCCTGCCGCTAAAACGGCGATAATTTTAACGTGGGTCTTGCTAATATGCCCCTATATTCCCAAATGGAGGGCATCACATCTTATTATACAATAAATTAAATGGAGGCATTTTCCATTCAGAGGATAAGATCAAAACCTCAGGCAAGACAGAGACCATTAAAACAAAGAAAAGTATTTATTTTACCGAGCAGGTCACAGTGTCCCCTTTTCTGAATTCCCTGTAGGCATTAACCAGAAGTGAACAGGCCAGATCCTAAAGTGCCTTTTACTCTTCAACTACTTGGACATTGGTCCCAAGATTTCTCAGTAAATAATAAACAGGATTTAAGTTTGTATATATTAAATGGAAACAAAGCTAAATATGGCTTGAACAAATACTGCATGCAGGCCAATATCATTAAACATTATAATACAAGACAACCTTGGTTAGCACGTCCATTTAGCATGAGTCGTAATCTTCAAACGAAAAGCGTTTCTAGAAGAAAAGAGAATATTTTTATAACAGTGTCATTCTTTGAGATTCCTAATAGTTTCTGATAATCTACACACTTAAAAGAGATTTGATTAAAAAAAAAGTTGATTCTTTTTCTGCCTTCTGAAAAACTGTCCATCCACGCAGGCTCGCATAATATCTCAATTCTTATTGTTGATCTGTCAAAAATAGATATTTTAGTGAAAGCCATATTTACAGAAGTGGGAAAGTCACTACTGCTTGGGCATAGTTTGGTATTATTATGATTGTTTTATTATATGGTTATGTTATTTTTTCCCAGCGCTCACACTGTGAACCAGCAATTTCAGAGAGCTAATTGAATATGGTGGATGTTAAGAACTGAAAAGTCACATTGTGAAGTCTGGCAGTAAACTAATAGGGCCAAAAGCCACAGACATGGCTTCCAAAAGATCTACTGGCATTTCCTCTCTGTTTTTCTGGTCTGCTTTAATGTTTGTCATTTAGTAAACTCTACAATCTGCAAGTCCACTGAAGATGTTCCACTGTTGTAATCAAACGAAGATTAGACTCCAGAGTATCTTAGGTAGTATTTATTAAGATGGTAAGATCAGGATGGTAAGATCAAGATGGTAGAAAGAGCCCCACCAGGAGCAGCCTTCCTGCTGCTCAGCCCATACACCAGCTGCCAACCTCACTCATCCAACATTCCACAGCATCATCACGTACCAACATTCTACACCACACTCACACTGGCTGAGCAGCAAGCATAACACATCTCTCTTCTTTACAGTGAACAAGAACACAATGCAACGGTCCAAGGAGAAGTACACAATGGTGAAAGGTACATGCACAGAAATACCATGAGGACCCATTGCAAAGACCTGGAGATGACTAAAGGGCATACAAGTTAAGATCAAAAGCAAAGAAAGCAGAGTACAATGGGCAAGCAAGTTAACATCAAAATGCAAAGAAAGCACAGAAGAACATAACAATTGACTTGAATGTTAACATAAGATAAGAAATTGTGAAAATGACAATGCCCACCCATTTACACACATTATTGAAAACAAGGAACTGGGCAAGATAATAACAGTCTTTAGGAAAGCAAAAAGACTACACTTACCCACATCTTCTCCCTTTCCTCACAAAACCAAACAAACCCGCATTCTACTACACCACACATAACTGACCAAACCCCTTATGCCACAAACATACCAGCTGGCCAGACTGAAATGAACGTGAACACACAGGGAACCAAACCCCAACAGTGCAGTTGTGATCACCCCACAGCAAAACAAATACACTAACATGAGACCATCCCACAACCACACAGGAGTGGAAGAAATGCGTGAAAAAACACGCACACACCACTCAACTATAACGCCAATACAAATGGGTGTTACCTACAGTCAACCACCAGCAACATAAAGGTGGAAGACGCGATTGACCCCTACCCAGTCACTCACACACCATACCAACAGGGTGATATGCCTCAATCACCCCACACCCACCAAACATAGTGGTAGATGAGAGAGGCTTAGCACCTAAAAGCCTTCTCACACACACACCAACACCTGCACACACCATACCAACAATGTGATATGCCTCAAGTACCCCACACCCACCAAAAATAGTGGTAGACCAGAGAGGCTTAGCACTTAAAAGTCTTCTCACACACACCACCAACAGTGAGGGATCCACTTACCACACAACAACACCAGGGTGGTAACCCAGAGTGACCTAACACAAAAAGTCATCTCACACACTACACCAACAGGGTGACTTACCCAAATCAACCCATACCCACAAAAATAGTGGGAGACCAGAGAGGCTTAACACCTAAAAGCCTTCTCATACGCACACCACCAACAGAGAGGGATTCACCAACCCCCACAACCACGCCAAGGTGGTAACCCAGAGTGACTTAACATCAAAACATCAACTCAAACACCATACCAACAGTGGGTGATTCCTCCCACATCCACACACAAGTGGCAACACTGAGTGACTTTATGCCTAAAAGTCAACTCACACACAACAGTCATTCTAATGAACAAACATTCTGACTGTAAACTTCCAAAAACACAGCACCAAAAGTGGTTTAAGCAAAGAATGACACCCCTTTTTTTTATTGTCTCCATTACCTAAAGGCCAATCACTTTCAAGCGTGATCGTTTCAATAAAAAGGGCTAGCAAAGTCATAGTCCGGGGATGACAGCATTCCCGGGGTATGCTCTAACACTGACCGCACAGTATAGTAGACACTCTTAAAAGCGAAGAAAGCAGTACTACTTCCAAAAGCGAGGATGTTGCTTCTCCTAGACACCACCATAGAAAATCAAAGCTTGAAAGCAAAAAAAAAAAAAAAACGGGAGTCGATCTACGACACAAAAGAAAGCGCAGCCCTCACCAGATTTCCAAGGCTACGCTGAAACCAAAAGCTCAAACAGCACTTAACCTCAAACGCGTGTTCATCGGCGTGAGTGGAATTGAAGATCAGGAGAATTCTCAACAATCACCAGGAGTAAAGATGGCGGCATGTAGGTAGCACGTAAGCTAGGAGCGTCCCGGGTGGCTCCAAGCACACACTTGCTGCACAGCAAAAGATCTCCTCACCACTCCGCAAGCCCCCGTTGCCAGGGATCGCGCTGGACACACCGCTCGAGCGAAGACAGGTGAGCGAATAAATTTCAAAATGACTTAAAAAAAAAAACATGCATAGCGGTCGATCTTTTCCTCAGGAGAAGAGAACGATTTCCTCAGTAGCACCACCAACCTCACCACTTTTCGTCTCGCAGCCGGTTCAGGAAAACACAAGGGTGGGTGTAAAACTCCTCTTCCTTGTCGCTCTTCCCAACACGGACTCTGGGGAAGTTACAAACAGCTGCAAATGGTCGACACAACTCCCCAGGGACGTAGATCAGTTTCACCTGTGCCGCGAACACAGAGAGAACGCTGGTCACAACGCAATGGCCCACATCCACTCAAAGTGCTGGAAACACGGCTTATACAGTGACAGTGTATTACTCATGAACACACACAAAGCTGGAAATTTCACAGCAGGTTGTCCCAAATCGCGGTTGCAGCAGACCGGTAAAAAGTGAAAGGTGGGACAGCTTAATTCACCACAGGTCCACTCCAACAAGTCCAGGATGACACAGCAGGATCTGGCACCCGGGTTGGGGCCGCCCGGTCTTAAGATCACTGGTGGGGCGCAGGGCTGCTCTGCTAGATTGCTGTTATACACATTGCGCTTAGTTCAAATAGGAGGTTCTTCAACAAGAAGTTGCTCCAGCATTCAAATTCCAGTAGGTTATGTTTCAATTAGTCTTAGCTTCCACCATCCAGTTCTCACACGCAGGGTCTTTTAAAAATTGTCGCCAAAATGTTGTAATCAAATGAAGATCCAACTCCAGAGTATCTTAGGTAGTATTTATTAAGATGGTAAGATCAAGAGTAAAAGTACAAAGAGCCCCACCAGGATCAGACTTCCTGCTGCTCAGCCCATATACCAACTGCCAACCTCACTCATCCAACATTCCACAGCATCATCACGCACCAACATTCTACACCACACTCACACTGGCTGAGCAGCAAGTATAACATCCACCTTCAAAGACGAGCTTAGATTCTGCTGAAAAGAAGTTCAAACAAACTGTATGCACGCCCCTAGTTGAGGGTAGCTGCTACCTCCTCATTCCAGGCTGAAAGGCGAGTGCAGAAGTTAGCAGCTGATTTTAGCATCATGAGTATATACCATCTCCCCTGTAAAATCTGAATGGTTCCTCTTAACGTGTGTCCTTGAAACTTCTTAAAAGTCTGTGGCATATAGTAAGTTACTGTGAATGTTTCACATACGTTTGACTACGGGTTGAAGTGCAAGAGTGCTGATGTCCATTTGGGACATGAGTTGCACATGCTAGTTGTTTGGTGCCTTGAACTCTGTCATTGTCTCACCAATACTGCAGCTGTCAGGAGCGAGTTAAACCAGGAGGGCTCAGAGCTCAACCTCAAAATGCACAATCATTTGCCACCACTGGTGTGTTACTAGACATCCTCCAAGTCCTTGTACCTTGTCCATTCCGATAAAGGGGCCGATCACGATGTCATCAGGAAAGCATTCCCACCGAATCGGGTTAGGAATGCTTTCAGAACGATTTGTATTGGGGGAGTCCTACCGACCGATTACGATGTGTCCGGATGCTTACGGACTCGGTTCGGTCGGACTCCCATTGACTTCAATGGGAGCCTGTGTCCTGAACGAGAACACAGGCTCCCATTGAAAAAATGGGTGGGTGGGGAACACCTTGCACCCTGTGGCAGGCACCCGCTGGTGCCTGCCACACTGTGCATGGTTGGGAAGGGGGTCCCTTGTGTACCCCTATGGGCCCCATCCGGAAGCCTACGGGTGACGGGGGCCTGCTGCGGGCCCCCAAAGTCCGATTCCCACAGCCGTTTCATCTCGGCCAAACCGATTCGGAACGGCTGTCCGAATCGGTCATCGTACTCGCTCGTTTGGAAACCATCTCCATTGGGCTGTACGATTCGGCTCCGAACGACTCGGGCTGCCTGAATCCCGTTCGGAACCGATTTGGACAGCCCGGATGACTTCATTGCATTGTACTCAGTTGTCCGGAAAGGTGACCGATTCGGTTGGGAACATAGGTCCCAAATCGGATTCGCAGAACCCGAATCACGTTCAGAGCCTTTCCTGACGACATCGTAATCAGGCCCAAAGAGTTAACAAGGCCGACAGCTTGTCTTAACCCACTTTTCCTCAAACCCTGACCCTATTCATCACTGCCATTCCACAGCCTGCTAAATAATATATTATTTTCTCAATGATAAACATGTGGTCAGTTTGACAAATGAAAACTGTTATGCATTGGATGGTACCCAACATGGTGCGCTCTACTCTTATTGCTTCAAAAAAGACCAGGAACCTGGTTTTGAGAAGTGTAAGATATAGCATCCCATTGATTTGCTACTATTCAGTTTCTCAGACCTACTTATCATTGAATGCTTGCCTCCATTCTCTAGTTCAATTTCTGAGCATTTTCCAGTGGGCTAAAGTATGTGTGATACACAATTCCCATTACAGTTTTGGCCAACTCCCTAACTACAATGCACTCCATGAAAATGTTACCCCTATCCTCAAACTAACATATCCATCACAAAGAGCCTACCATCTCCTTAGCGGCAATACCCTATTCATAACCCTATCAAAATCATATGACCTTTAAACCCAACAAGCTCCCGTCACGTTCCTGACTAGAATCTTACCTTACCCTAAACCAACTAACACTCTTTGGTGTTATGCTCCCCTCAAGAGAATATGAGAATTTCAAAGGCTTTTTCTTGCACACAAGTGAAAAACGCCTCAAAAAGCTCCTGTTATCTACTTTAAAGGTCTTTTGATTGGGCAAGCACAGACAGTTTGCCTCAATCCTCCAAAGAAAAATATGAAATTACGTAGTTTGCTTGTAAACTTTCAAGACTCTCAGATAAAAAATAGCAATTTAACAAAATGCAATTCAGATGAAAATATTTTCTGTCAATATTGAATTTGATTTGAGCATTTTTTCTGATACATCCTTTCAGGAAGAGGATGTGGCCTAATGGCGAGGGCTGCTGACTTTGGAACTGGGGAACCGGGTTCGAGTCTCAGCATCTGCTTAACATCCTTTGATTCTGGGCAAATCACTTAGGGCCTGATTAAAAGTTTGGTGGTAAGGGACCTTCTGTCAAAACGGCATCAGAAACCCTGCCACCTAGTTGGCGGTCCACCCACCGCATTACGATGCTGGTGGTTTGCAGAACGAAAGACCATTGGAGCACGGCCAGCCATTCTATCACCACCTTGATGGCTTTATGGGGAAAGCAGCTACCAGAGGGTGGTACAGACAAGTTCACTGCCATGGGAATTACGAGTTGGATTTCCATTGAGCTGACCATGGCAGGAAGACTGCCTGCTTCGAGTCAGCGGAATCGAAGGAATTGGGGGTGAGTACTCACCCATTTCCTTTTCTTCCCTTCTGTCTCCCACGTGGATCCCTTCCTCCAGGGCCTCTCTTCACAGCAGCATTTTGACCCCGAAGAAAATTACCCTGTTGGCACCGAAATCGAGGTAAGTCCTGAATTATTTACCTGTTGACTGGATTGGGCACATATGGTTCGGACTCCAGCAATGGGAACATACTCGTAGTTGGTATTTTTTACATGCGTCATGAATATATGTACATTTAACACTTGTGCAGTCAAAATATATACATCTGCATCAACACATATGAAAAAATATTCCCCACCATCAGAAACACCGCCGCTGGCCTAGCGGCGACATCGTAACACGATCGGCGGTATGGCAGCAATACAGCCAAACTCGTAACCAGGCCTTTAATCTCCACATGCCTAGAAACAAGAAAATGAATGTGTTCTTGTGCAATGTAACTGGTGCTAATGTAAAGTGCTCCAATACCTTTGGGTCGAGTTTGCGCTGCCAAAACCACAATGGTACTTCAAGCAGCCCATTGCCCTTTTCCCAGAGGTTGGTGCTCTGAGCAATGCTGGTCCAACAGTGCAAATTGAAAGTTCTAGCTTCTGGCAAGCCTCAAATGTTAACAAGTGTCTTAGATTCCAGAGACTTTCTTAATATATTATTAAGCAGTGCAACAGGAACTACATCAAGAAAAAGATGCTGCTTATCCTCACACAATTGTAGCGCCCTCTCCAGCACGGGTGCATGCAAATGAACACACCACACACAGAGCTCTGTACCAGATGTCTTTATTCTTCAGCATTCAACCACATCCTGCACGCATTGAGTAATTACTTTTATAACTACACCTTAACACCACCCAGTAGATTACCTAATTCTTGTTTTAGAGTCTGCCCAGAACTGTAAGGGTCCTAGAGCACATAATCTCAAGACACTACAACAATGTCTTTTGGTGCCACTATTTGTAGTTTGCCTGTTTTCACAAGTTTTGAATCTGAGAGAATGGAAGCATGGATATAAGAGCTACACAAAGAGGCATCAATGGTAAGACCCTTAAAGGATGCAATTAGATAGCACATAATGGAAGGGGTTGTTCCTAGGAAACAGAGGTTGCAGATACCAGTGCTGGAGTGGGGCGCTGGGTGTGGGTGACATGATATTTGCATTTTCTTCTTATGTACCCCTCTGCGTTTCATATATTTGTATCTGAGTGCATCTTTTCATTTATAAACGTGCTGCATTTAGTATTGATTGCACATGTACAACATATAATGAATTGAAAAGATCTGAGAAAAAGTTGTTTCCTTCAAAATAATCTCTCCATTTTGTCCAGGGAAAAAATTATTTAAACATTTCTAACACCAGTTATCAAATCCAAAATGTAGTTGTCATATCAATGGGGGATGGCTTTTTGCGATTATATTTTTTGTATAATGTTGAGGTGGTATGAGGTGAAGTATTTTCAGTCTTTGAACTTACCTGTCTGGATACCAAAATCAGTTTTTTTAAAATAGTGATTGTATTGGGCTGTTTTGAATGATCTAATATACAAATGCATACATTAAGGGTGTGGTGTTTTTACTTACAGCACTGAAGAAGTGACAGGGCCATGAAACACGTTCTGGCTGAGGATTATAGAAATATATTTTGAAGAAAAGATATGACAACTATGTTTTGGATTTGATGACTGGTGTTTTAAACGAATGCTTAAAACAAATAAAGAATGTGGCCATTTATCCATTGGGCAATATGGGCTGATTAGATTGAAGGAAAGGATTTTTTCTCTGATCTTTTTAATTCATTTTTCCACATGGACACATTACCAGTTGGCCACCGGTAATCTGAGATTTCAAGGGCCCGGCTAGTAATCCTGTTACCCAAACTGATTAATCTGAAACATATAATGTGTGCTTAATTATGGTTTGATAGTCATAAATTATATATTTGTATGTATTAATACGAGTTATAATGTGTACTAGAATTTAGCAAAAATGCAACAGAAGTCATACGCTAATTCTTGCATTCAAAATCATTTATCACAAAGCTTGATTGTTTCAAAATAATCAGAAAAATGTATTTTAGGCCTTGTATAAGCACATATTAGGCAGAGAGGAATCTTCAGCATCCTGGGAAATCGTAGTAGCTGAGCTGAAAACATCCTAAGTGAAGGCCATCAGCTTCTTGGACCCAGAATGTTCTTATCAATATGGGAACACCATAAGAGTGACCTTCTCCAAGTCAAGACGCTAACTAATCAACAAGCCTGTTGTTCATCTGGGGCATGTATGCTAAAGGTCACACAAAGAAACTCAGAAAGGCACTTTTGGTGCTATGACCATTTAGCCTAGGGCAAGAACGGTCTGGTTGGTTACCAAAGACCAATTTCATGCCATGAATTATACCATCACAATGTTCAAATTATTTTTGATGTTTACTTATTGATTGCTTTTATTGACACTATTGTTCTACTTTTATAGTTACATGTATGTACAATATCTTCAGTCTAGTAGAATGTTAATTTTAGAAAGGTGTGTCCATTCATTGTGAAATATTTTCTGAGCACACTAATACAATAAATAATTCTGTAGTCTCACAGGAGTGATTGTTGCACAGAACATCCTCAAGTAATAGGTCAGTGGTTCAAACATATCAGTGCACCAGATTCCCTGGCTCAAGTACATAAGTTGGCCAAGCCCACTCTTTGGCAGAAGGTCTATGCCTGGGCTTTATTTTCCATCTGTGCATGGAGATGTGAGTGCCCATGGGTGGCACAAGCAAGACTTTACTAGTAGTTGCTAATACAAAGATGTCAGTTGGAATATCGTTTTCCTTCTTCAGTTCAGACATGAGCTCTTATACAGGGTTTGTCAGGCACTTCACTATTAAAAGGTTTCCTCATTCGACTGCTTTAAAATCTCATTAGGCATCTCTCCTACAATGGCAGCACAATCTATTGCGATGTGGATGAACTTTAGGGCATTGACATAACACTTCACAGGATGAGGATTTCATGAGGAGGGAGGTGAAGTAATTCTAGTAGTCAATGCATATGCGTCATACTCCTTGGAAATATTTTACCCTTGGGTGCCCTTGATGCTGTAGATCCAAACACTCGGCTTTTTCAATCCTATAAACCTGTCCCTATTGCTATGAACCTTATCAATTCTGATAAGATATCAGGAACATCAAACTTGGTTTGGTGGACATTTACCACATGTAGTGCAGAATGTTGGAATGGGCCCCTTAGGAAATCCAGGAGCTTCCAGGCCCTTGATGGCTGATTACACTCTTCATTCAGATGCCCGAAATCTAACCACTCACAAATTAAGGGGCCGATTACGATGGCGGCCGGAAAAGCATACCGACCGCCATGGTAGCGGCAAAAGTTCGCCCGCATGGCCAACGGGAAAAACGCCGGACACATTATGATGAACCGGCTGAATAATCCGTCCGCGGCGATGCGAGTCAACGAAAAACCGCCTGCAACCCCCGGACCAGCTGAAAATCCGACTGCAGCGGCCGGATTCTCAGCGGAACAGCCAAGAACCGCCGCCATGCACGCGGAGTAACCGCCCGTGACATTATGACATCCCCGTTTCCACCACGGTACCTACTGTTGAATCCGACCGCCGCGTGCGCGAATAGTGATGAATCCGATAGCCGGCAGAAGGGCTGCAGCATAGCCACCGCTGCGTAGGAACCGCTGCGGAGGGACCGCTGCGGAGGAACCTGAAAAAAAATGGCGGACGCAGAAAAAAAAAAATACAACGAATGCACACAGTGAAGTAGACCTGCCCCAATACAAACCAAAAGTGCCCAATGACAACAGCCCCAGAAAATTCAAAATAACCAATCCCAGGGCAACACACACAACACACCTGACAGCAACATACCAGCTTGCCGCACCCCCATAGCTGAGCATAAAACCAGCCCCTCCCTGACCACAATCCTTTGCTACACTCCACAACTGAAGGTCCCAACCCCAGAGAACAAAGGAGAGGCAAACCTGCACACATCACCACCACAACACACACACCACCTACACCACCTACAACACCCACATCACCCACACAACTGCACCACAGAACATCTGCACAGCACACACCATGGCACCACACAAAATGCCAAAATTTACTGATTCAGAGCTTGCAGTCATGGTAGATGAGATAATAAGAGTTGAACCACAACTCTATGGTAACGTGGTCCAACACACCCCATTAGCCACAAGAACCCAAATGTGGGTGAGGATAGTCAATAAGGTCAATGCAGTAGGGACCACCCCCGCAACAAGCAGGAAATACAGAAGTGGTGGCATGACCTTAAGACCGTGGTGAAGAGGAAGAGGGCCAAGAACCGTCAGCTGGCTGACGGGACTGGTGGAGGCACTCCCATCCCACCCAAACCATACACTCCATGGGAGGAGAAGGTCCTTGCAATCCTACATCCAGAGAGTCTTGAAGGAATCCCTGGGGTACTGGAAGCTGGTAAGTACAAACCAATGTATATCATCACACTGCCATGTACCGTATTGCACAACTTCAAACCTACAACCCCTAGGCCAAAGGACATTCGTCTGCCCCACAATACCCAAGACAGGTCACACAGATGTAACCACCACTCAACCTGATAAAGCACAAAGCTAAACAAAATCAACTGGGTTGCATGTGTACAGACAAAAAGCACTACAACTCCCACCAGGCCCCCCTCTCCCACCCCTCAGCAGGATGGAGCACCCCACCCAGAAGCATGTGTCATCCATTGAATGCTCCCCCCACACCTAACAGGTAGGTAGCCATCCTCACAGGGAGGGGGAATGTGTAGTTGGAGGCAGCACTACAACTCCCACCAGGCCCCCCTCTCCCACCCCTCAGCAGGATGGAGCACCCCACCCAGAAGCATGTGTCAGCCATTGAACGCTCCCCCCACACCTAACAGGTAGGTAACCATCTTCACAGGGAGGGGGATAGAGTAGTGGGAGGCAACACTACAACTCCCAACAGGCACCCCTCTCACACCCCTCAGCAGGATGGAGCACCCCACCCAGAAGCATGTGTCAGCCATTGAATGCTCCCCCCACACCTAACAGGTAGGTAACCATCCTCACAGGGAGGGGATAGAGTAGTGGGAGGCAACACTACAACTCCCAACAGGCACCCCTCTCACACCCCTCAGCAGGATGGAGCACCCACCCAGAAGCATGTGTCAGCCATTGAACGCTCCCCCCACACCTAACAGGTAGGTAACCATCTTCACAGGGAGGGGGATAGAGTAGTGGGAGGCAACACTACAACTCCCAACAGGCACCCCTCTCACACCCCTCAGCAGGATGGAGCACCCCACCCAGAAGCATGTGTCAGCCATTGAACGCTCCCCCCACACCTAACAGGTAGGTAACCATCTTCACAGGGAGGGGGATAGAGTAGTGGGAGGCAACACTACAACTCACAACAGGCACCCCTCTCACACCCCTCAGCAGGATGGAGCACCCCACCCAGAAGCATGTGTCTGCCATTGAACGCTCCCCCCACACCTAACAGGTAGGTAACCATCTTCACAGGGAGGGGGATAGAGTAGTGGGAGGCAACACTACAACTCACAACAGGCACCCCTCTCACACCCCTCAGCAGGATGGAGCACCCCACCCAGAAGCATGTGTCTGAAAGTCAAAACCAAAGTAACACTGCACAGGTAAGCAGACAGTGCATGCACCCCACCATCACTCACCAAAAGCATTGAGACACATGACAACACGAGGCTCTACTTCACACAAACATAGAAATGAAAAGCACAGCCATTGACAGGATGCAGACAGCTCAGCGTACGTAACTGTGACAGAAACAGAACTGTGACTCCCCAAAAAAATGTTCAAGCAAACGGGGATCTGACATGCATCACCCCGACTTTCCTCTGTAACGTACATGGGTGCTGATCATGAAGGACCATGGGAAAAACAAACTAGCATGGTCTGCTGTATATAGAAATACAAGCACAGGACATGTCAACGGTATGCATGTGGTGACAATGGCTGGTCCATGCACACAGGTAATGTCTGCCAGGCAGAGTAATCAGCAAAGATGCTGACCAACAAGTTGTAGTCATGGCAGTTGTCAGATGACAACCTCACATTGTAATCACTAATACTAGGCGTGTGGCATGGTAACCAATCACAGGTCACACCATTGGGAAATGATGAATGTAACTCCACCTCATGGCATGAGGCATATCACTGTGCAGACATACAATGTGTGAAAAACTGAACTGTGTGTAGCATAACATGTAAATGAGAGACATCAAACACAGCAACCCTGAGGTGTGTAAGGCAATTACCATCTACTCACTGTCCCACAGGTGACCAACAACTGACTGCAGAGGACAACCTCAACCTGCACAGCCAGTCTCCAGCTCCCGAATATCTCCCCTCGGATGCAGACTCCCTGGGTAATGATGATGTGAAGGACCAAGCCGGACCATCTGGTGTGCCAGGGCGTAATCTGTCCCAGGACCCCACTGCCCCACCACCCTCAGCAACAACATCAATGCAGAGCCCTGCTGGAACGACCTGTGCCACCACCACCTCCACCACCACCACCACTACCACTGCTGCCTGCAACACTCGCCCTGCTCCAGAGGCCAACCAGACCACAACAACAACGGCGGAGGTACGGGAGTGGAGGCCGGTGCCCACAGGGGGGAGGCAACAGGGCCATGACAGCAGGCCAGGTGTGAGGCCAAGGGTGACCAAAAGGGAACAAGACCCTGGCACAGAATACCTAGCACACATTGACAGAGTTGTGGGGGCCTATGAACATGCCCAGGGACAGGTGAGGCAGGCTCAGCAGGATGCCCGTGAGCAACAACAGATGCTGCGCTCAATTGACAACCGCATGGCCCAACTCGTGGACTCCATGGGCCAAATCAGGGACCTCCTGGGCCAGCTAGTGGGGGTCCTCAGGGACAGGCATGCAGCACGGCCAACACCTCCAGCTCCCTCTGTTGTGCCGCAGGATGACAGATCCCCATCCTCCCCTGCGGTCAGCGAGCGAGGGGACTTATCAGACACCACTGTCCATGCACCTGTGTCCCCCCCTGCCAAAAGAGCAAGGGGCCGTCCAAAAAAATCATTGGGAGCATCCCGTGGCCAAGCACCTGGCAAAGGCCAGTCAAGTAGCCAGCCATGATGGCACCCCTCTTCACCCTGCCGTTGACCCTGCAGACTGTCCCCACCCACAATGCCATGTGAATGGCAAATGACTGTTGGACTGTGTCACCATACCTATCTTGTGTATACTCTATTGTCTCATCTACCATCACTGACAAATCTGTTATTCACCATTCACAAATCTGTAAATATCCACATCTACATCACATGTATCCACTGTAAATAAACAGAAATCACGCTCCAATGTAGTAGTCACTGTTCCATGTTTATCACAGTATGTTAACTCACACCCATGATTACAATGTCACAGGAGCAGGGATAGTCTGCAGGCAAGTAGAGGCTGAAGGGACCTAGGAAAACACAACAGAACATCAGTTGCTACTTAGGTGGTGGTCTAACAACCATCACACAACACAGCACATCAAGGTACAACAATCTGCACATGTCACAAGGAGCAACTGTACCAACATAGACATCAAGTAGCTGTGTCAAACTATCCCTTTCCATACACATTTGCAGCCAGCACTGACTCTGCAACATGCTGCAGTCACAAAGCTCACATACACATATTCACGAAGCACAACATCATCAGACAACAGCCAGTTTTGACATTGCCACTGACCATCAAGTGAAGTAGTTGTTGATGAGCTGCTGACGCTGTCCGACACCTTCCTCCTCTCCACTATCCTCGTCACTTGACATCTGGGGGTTCGCAGGTGGGGGCTGTGGCTGATCATCATCATCCAGGATTAAGGGGATCCCCTTCCGCACGGCCAGGTTGTGTAGCATGCAGCATGCTACCACTATCTGACACACCTTGACGGGTGAGTACTGCAGAGCCCCTCCGGTCTTGTCGAGGCATCGAAAACACGATTTCAGGAGTCCAAATGTTCGCTCAATGACCCGACGTGTCCTCCCATGGGCATTGTTGTAGCGGACTTCAGCTGGTGTCCTGGGATTGCGAAGTGGACTCAGTAACCAAGGTCCGTTGGGATATGCAGAGTCACCTAAGTGTGAAAGACACATACAGATTGAGTGTCTGACATGTGTCCGAGGACCATTAAGATATAATGGGGTAACCCACAAAAGTCAATGGACCTGGGTACTAATTGATATAGAAAAACAATGGTCCTAGACTTATGTTAAATCTTAGTTGTCTGAAGCAATCATAGACAGCATAGGGTACATATACAGTTTAATTCAATAATGTACCGTTAACTTATTTAAAACACATTCAAATATATCCTCAAAATCCAAAAAGAAATCCAAAAAGGCACACACAATAGTTTTTATGTGACTCGTATTTTATTCGGTCACTTTTCATACCATTTTATCATATTCAATGTTCAAAACAGAGGAGTGGTAGCTCCAAGGGAAAAAGTGAAGAAAGAAAGTGCTCGTGGAGTAAGATAGAATATATAAGAGGGAGATCCAATCAAGAAAAACAATGATTCATCATTATTTATATTACAATCTTATTAGTAAAACTGGTCGTGATTCATGATTGCACCAGTTCTACATTGAGGCCTGTCCATTAGTTAGTTCATGGTTAATCATTTTGTTATTTCTCAAAAAATGCGCAAACAACGTTTGTCTGTAAGCAAGTAGGGCTGGGATAATAACAGGTACAGGCCCCGAGTAGGGGAGAGTGTCGACGTTTCGACCCTAGTGCAATGAGGGCAGTTTATATCCTCTGCAAGCGGGTCTTCCTCAAGACAGAAAGGAGGGATGGGGGGATGCGGGGAGCAACTGATCATGGGTGATGCACAGTTAAAGTGCCGCCCCTGGGTATAGATATAAAAGTCCGCAATAGAATTGCGGCTTGGTAACAGCAGTTTACCTTCAATTAATGGGTGAGAAAATCGCCCACAGCGTCTTAATACATCATCTTAGCATGGCCCGGGGGAATCCAGCTGACTCGAGCAGACCAGCTGGATTCCCCCGGGCCATGCTAAGATCCCTCCTTTCTGTCTTGAGGAAGACCCGCTTGCAGAGGATATAAACTGCCCTCATTGCACTAGGGTCGAAACGTCGACACTCTCCCCTACTCGGGGCCTGTACCTGTTATTATCCCAGCCCTACTTGCTTACAGACAAACGTTGTTTGCGCATTTTTTGAGAAATAACAAAATGATTAACCATGAACTAACTAATGGACAGGCCTCAATGTAGAACTGGTGCAATCATGAATCACGACCAGTTTTACTAATAAGATTGTAATATAAATAATGATGAATCATTGTTTTTCTTGATTGGATCTCCCTCTTATATATTCTATCTTACTCCACGAGCACTTTCTTTCTTCACTTTTTCCCTTGGAGCTACCACTCCTCTGTTTTGAACATTGAATATGATAAAATGGTATGAAAAGTGACCGAATAAAATACGAGTCACATAAAAACAATTGTGTGTGCCTTTTTGGATTTCTTTTGGATTTTGAGGATATATTTGAATGTGTTTTAAATAAGTTAACGGTACATTATTGAATTAAACTGTATATGTACCCTATGCTGTCTATGATTGCTTCAGACAACTAAGATTTAACATAAGTCTATGTGTCCGAGGACAGCATGGCACACAAACAGCACACGACTCGACCCTTTGTACTCACCCACAATCCATGCCCGCTCCGGCTCCAGATTGGCCATCAGCTGTGGTAAAATGCTGTTGCGCATGATGTGTGAATCGTGGGCTAATCCTGGAAACTTTGCACAAACGTGCGAGATGACCATATCTGCCTGGCACACCACCTGCACATTGATGGAATGATAATGTTTGCGATTTCTGTAAATATGCTCCCGTGCCTGGGGTGGAACCAGGGAAACATGTGTGCCATCTATTGCACCAACAACATTAGGAACGTGTCCAAGTGCATAAAATTCGCCCTTCACATCCGCCAACTCCTGCCGTCTGGGGAAATGTATGAATTGGTCCTTGTGTTGCATCATAGCCAACAGGACATCACGTAGCACCATGCTGAATGTTGGTTGGGACATCCCCCCTGCAATGCCCACAGTTTGCTGGAAGGATCCCGTAGCCACGAAATGTAGGAATGCCATCACCTTTGCCGTTGCCGTGAGTGCTGTTGGGTATGTCTTGCGTGGAAGCAGGTGTGGCTCCAATATTGCACAAATGTCCTGGAGGTTTGTCCGATCCAGACGGAATCGCCTTATGATGTCGGTATCCTCCATGTCAGCCAGCAGGGTGAAGGGACGAAACACATTAGGTCGTCTCCTAGGTGAGATGAAAGGGGACACGTCATAGCAACATAAAGTAGGATGTGCACAAATTCATAAAGTCCGTCCTGTCACGGCGCTAACATTGACTGCCATCACTGAAAGCACACAGTGCAATTCAGTGTTGTCCCAACATGAGACAGATTCTTTGTACAACTGTCATGGATTTGCACAGTGAGTAGACCCAATACGAACAATGTCTACGTGAATGCCAAGAGTCACATATCGAGCTGAGGTGGACTCAGCCCTGGGTGACCATGACACAGGACATGTGTGAAGCAGAGATACTGCTGGCTTCCACGTTGCTGCTGTACCTGCCACACCTCCTTGGCCAATAATTGCAGGGGACACATCAACAACACAATGTGGATAGATCAGTGGGATTGTCTTTGTACTCAGTGCCACTTCGAACACACTCAAATTCAATGACATTCACATCCCAAACCCAGACATGTGCCAATGTCATCAGTACACAGCCCATATCTGCTGCTGACTTGTATACAGAGTCGGACAGTGATAGATGATGTCACGCCTGTGCAGAGTATGTGTACCACTGTAACAGGCCACCATTACACCACTGCCCAATACTCTCTGGAAGAGGTGTGGCGCAGCGACCAGGGTGCCTGACTCCGGACCACGGGGCTCATGGTTCAATTCCCGGTGCAGGCGGCAGGTTAGCCCAGCACCATGTGACTCTGGGCAATAGCTCGCTTAATCTTCCCGACGGCCCCCAGCGCCAGGACACCTCTTCGGAGGTAGCTGTGCGCTTTACAAATGCTGGTATTTCCACAAGCAGACAGATAGCCAATGCGGCACACATAAACAATAGATGAGGTACGTGATCAGCAGGGCCTGTAGGCACCCTTATTCTTCCCCAATTGTCTAAAATTACATGCAGCATCAAGGAGGGACTGCCCAAGGACACATGTGCACCACAACACATACCATGGTGATACACATCCAGCTGTTTCAAGACACAACAGTGCCACAACACAAACATACAACACTACATGGACAATGCCAAGCCAGTATGCCAACAAGTCTGCGCATGAACAGACTGGATGCATGACATATGGACAACTGGCTCAGACACCTGACACCATTGAATGTTATTGCACACCACATGTCCCAAAGGACATGCATCCTGACCCTCATTCCACACAGTCTGTCAGGGCCAATACAGCATACAATCAATATCCCACGTCTAACAAACATGCTGGCTGTGCATGAGTAGTGGGACACTGGTACCTCACAATGACCAAATGTCGGAGTTGGATGAGTGTCACAGGCAGAACAATCAAGGTACATCTCACCTGTCTTGGGTGCCCACTCCATCCTGATACACCAGCAGATGTGATCCACCCACACAGCGCAGGAATAGATGGTGAGCAAGGATGGCTAGCACCCCATAGCATGCACATACACTAGTGTTGGTGGCAACACACTGCACACGTGTGCCACTTGTGCTGACCACCAACATTGCAGCCAATTCCCGCAAATCAGTGCACACCCATTGCAACATTGTGCAGGCAATACTGGACACCCGTAGCCTGTGGACAAATGTCGCATCCTATATTCCATACAGTGAGCACAATCCACAACCGTGCATGCAGTACATCTGCCAACGCAACATTCCTGATGTGAACAATGGACATGCACTGGTGGCAGGTGAGTAGCACCGGAACACAGCACAACACTCAAAAACAATGTTAAGCTAAGCACCATTGTTGAAATGTACATGTCACTGATTCACATACAACAGGCCAAACAACATGAGCACATACCTGAAACTTCCACATAGGTCCCTGTGGTAACAGGTGGCAGACATGTAGCAAATACATCTGCTCTGGCCGTCTACCCAAGTGACAAACAATAAGAATGCAACGGATGCCAGGTGTGGTGCTGAAGTACTCGTCATCCTTTAGCAGGTTGAGCCCCCCCCTGTACATGTGGACATACACTGCAGGAGTTGCCAGTGTGTACAATGACATTACATGCGGCCTGTAATTGGTCTTAGCAATAACACAACAGGGTGACATCTGTTTCCAATTATGACAGTCATGCTGAATAAATGAATTCATCTGGGTTTTCAGTGTAACACATGGGCTCAGGTGTGAGATAGTGGTCAGCTTAGGTGGCAGATATGACATAGTGTGTAAATATTGCTCAACATTATGAAGTACAGTGTGCCATTTGGTGTGAGACGTTACACATTGGCTGACATTTGTGACAGGAGACCATATCAATGTCATCCAGTGCCATGTTCCACTGTAGGTGTCCACTGTGCATAGTACAGTAATGACCATTGATCCACACACAACAAGAACTGTCCGTAGGTGCCTTAAACGTGCTCCATAAACACAATGACGCACAGAGTCTACGATGTGATGCTGCATATTCCCCATAGCGGACGCACATACTGTCCGTGAATTGGGTGGCGGAGCATGCCAACCACCATTTGAACCTATGTCGATGCACACCACTGACGCCAGTGTTTCATGTGCTGCACATGACACATTGGCGTCAGTGATGGGCCTCTACATAGCTGCAGATGGCGTTTGTCATGCTCCACCACCCACATCCCGGTCACCCATGTCACTCTATGGCACCCAAACAGCGGTAGCGCCTGCCAGGACCCCGCGGTGTGTCACCGCCATGAACCATGCCCTGGCAGCCAATGGGGACCGCTATCGCGGTGGCATGATGCACATTTGAAAATCGCGGTAGGCGTGCCCCGCCACCGCGGAGGCGGTCATTGGATGCAATTGTAAGATGCACCACCGCGGTAGCGCCCACCACGACCCCGCGGTGTGTCACCATCATGAACCATGCCCTTGCAGCCAATGGGGACCGCTATCGCGGTGGCATGATGCACATTTGAAAATCGCGGTAGGCGTGCCCCGCCACCTCGGAGGCGGTCATTGGATGCAATTGTAAGATGCACCACCGCGGTAGCGCCCGCCAGGACCCCGCGGTGTGTCACCGCCATGAACCATGCCCTTGCAGCCAATGGGGACCGCTATCGCGGTGGCATGATGCACATTTGAAAATCGCGGTAGGTAGGTAGGTGCCCCGCCACCTCGTTCGGAACACAGGCTCCCATTGAAGTCCCATTGAAGTCAATGCGAGTCTGACTGAACGATGTCTGGAAGCATCGTAATCGTTCGGTCTGACTCGCTGATCCCGATTCGGTCAGAAACGATTCCGAAACCGATTCGGTCAGAAGAGTTTCCAGATGACCTCGATATCAGCCCCTAAATCCTATATTCTGACTTGCAGCCCAAAGAAAATCCATTTGTAAAAATATTTTATTAGAGGTATTCCAATTATTTAGCTACTTGGGTATTTTTTTTAATGCTAATATGAGTTGGGAGCATTTATTAAACCAGAGGTCACAATCAATGGAGACAGCATGTGAAATGGTTCTCAGGTTTGATAAGAATTTGGGACATAAGCACCCTAAAGAAATGGTTATGCTGCTTAAAGCAGATACATTTCAGTGGCCACATATGGAGTAGGAGTGTGAGGGCATTCCTCTGCAAAAACCCTACAGTCTGTAGAGAATATATTTTTGAGCAGGCTCTTAGGTTTTCCCAGATCTACTAAGAGCCTTATCCCCACAATGAAGTAGGGATGGGTTTTTTAGAAGCTCTGGTAGGACTCTCTCCCATCTTATTATGGGTCAACATCTGGGTAACGCCTGAATTGAACTTTATACACAGTGTATTGGAAGATTACTTAAATCTAAGTAATGCACAAGCCATCCCCTGGATTAGTTATGTTAAAAAGCACCCTACGAAACATAGGATTGAGTAATCGTTGGGAAAACACAGAACATATCAGCTCCCACTTCAAGGTGCAAGTCAAGAAAAAATACTTAGAACATAAAGATAACCTGAGACTTAGGAAAGCACTTGGCATGGTAACAGTCAAGCAAGTACGGTCAAGCATGACAACCTATTGTCCCTACTGGAACAAAGGATGGGCCTTACTGGCCCAGTGTTACAATGGTTCACCTCCTTCCTAAAGAACAGAACACAAAGAATCAAGATGAAGCATTCACTCTCTCAACCCTCCATGGTCACCGTAGGGGTTCCACAGGGTTCAGCACTCTCACCCATTCTTTTTAATTTACTCATGGAGCCCCTGGCAAATGCACTGAACTCTGCGAACATTCTATATCACCTGTATGCGGACGACGACACCCAACTGTATATGAAAATCTCCTCACCAGAATACTTCATCTCCCTCAACGCTACTCTACAGAATACTCAAAGCTGGCTCACCGGCAACCCCCTCATGCTCAACACCAAAAAAACGGAATTCCAATGACTGATTACGATGGCTGGAAAGTGTTTGTTCTGTCAGACTCGGTTCCGAAAGGCATTGGGAGTAACCAAGTCATTCGGAGCCGAATCGTACCGGTCTACAGACCGCGTTTCCAGCTGAGCGATTAGGATGTCAGATTTGGACAGCCTTTGCGAATCGGTTGTGCCGACACGGATCAGCTGTCGAAATCTGACTTTGGGGGCCCGTAGCAGGGCCCCCCTTCACCTGGGGCCCTCCGAATCCCATGCATGCGCAGTGTGGCAGGCACCATAGGGTGCCTGCCACAGGGTACAAGGTTTCCCCCCAACCACCCCTTTTGTCAATGGGAGCCTGTGTTCTCGTTCGGAACACAGGCTCCCATTGAAGTCAATGCGAGTCTGACCGAACGATGTCTGGAAGCATCATAATCGTTCGGTCTGACTCGCTGATCCCGATTCGGTCAGAAACGATTCCGAAACCGATTCGGTCAGAAGAGTTTCCAGATGACCTCGATATCGGCCCCTAAATCCTATATTCTGTCTTGCAGCCCAAAGAAAACCCATTTGCAAAATACTTTTATTAGAGGTATTCCAATTATTTAGCTACTTGGGTATTTTATTTAATGCTAATATGAGTTGGGAGCATTTATTAAACCAGAGGTCACAATCAATGGAGACAGCATGTGAAATGGTTCTCAGGTTTGATAAGAATTTGGGACATAAGCACCCTAAAGAAATGGTTATGCTGCTTAAAAGCAGATACATTTCAGTGGCCACATATGAAGTAGGAGTGTGAGGGCATTCCTCTGCAAAAACCCTACAGTCTGTAGAGAATATATTTTTGAGCAGGCTCTTAGGTTTTCCCAGATCTACTACGAGCCTTATCCCCACAATGAAGTAGGGATGGGTTTTTTAGAAGCTCTGGTAGGACTCTCTCCCATCTTATTATGGGTCAACATCTGGGTAACGCCTGAATTGAACTTTATACACAGTGTATTGGAAGATTACTTAAATCTAAGTAATGCACAAGCCATCCCCTGGATTAGTTATGTTAAAAAGCACCCTACGAAACATAGGATTGAGTAATCGTTGGGAAAACACAGAACATATCAGCTCCCACTTCAAGGTGCAGGTCAAGAAAAAATACTTAGAACATAAAGATAACCTGAGACTTAGGAAAGCACTTGACATGGTAACAGTCAAGCAAGTACGGTCAAGCATGACAACCTATTGTCCCTACTGGAACAAAGGATGGGCCTTACTGGCCCAGTGTTACAATGGTTCACCTCCTTCCTAAAGAACAGAACACAAAGAATCAAGATGAAGCATTCACTCTCTCAACCCTCCATGGTCACCGTAGGGGTTCCACAGGGTTCAGCACTCTCACCCATTCTTTTTAATTTACTCATGGAGCCCCTGGCAAATGCACTGAACTCTGCGAACATTCTATATCACCTGTATGCGGACGACGACACCCAACTGTATATGAAAATCTCCTCACCAGAATACTTCATCTCCCTCAACGCTACTCTACAGAATACTCAAAGCTGGCTCACCGGCAACCCCTCATGCTCAACACCAAAAAACGGAATTCCAATGACTGATTACGATGGCTGGAAAGTGTTTGTTCTGTCAGACTCGGTTCCGAAAGGCATTGGGAGTAACCAAGTCATTCGGAGCCGAATCGTACCGGTCTACAGACTGCGTTTCCAGCTGAGCGATTAGGATGTCAGATTCGGACAGCCTTTGCGAATCGGTTGTGCCGACACGGATCAGCTGTCGGAATCTGACTTTGGGGGCCCGTAGCAGGGCCCCCCTTCACCTGGGGCCCTCCGAATCCCATGCATGCACAGTGTGGCAGGCACCATAGGGTGCCTGCCACAGGGTACAAGGTTTTCCCCCAACCACCCCTTTTGTCAATGGGAGCCTGTGTTCTCGTTCGGAACCGAGGCTCCCATTGAAGTCAATGCGAGTCTGACCGAACGATGTCTGGAAGCATCATAATCGTTCGGTCTGACTCGCTGATCCCGATTCGGTCAGAAACGATTCCGAAACCTATTCGGTCAGAAGAGTTTCCAGATGACCTCGATATCGGCCCCTAAATCCTATATTCTGACTTGCAGCCCAAAGAAAACCCATTTGCAAAAATATTTTATTAGAGGTATTCCAATTATTTAGCTACTTGGGTATTTTATTTAATGCTAATATGAGTTGGGAGCATTTATTAAACCAGAGGTCACAATCAATGGAGACAGCATGTGAAATGGTTCTCAGGTTTGATAAGAATTTGGGACATAAGCACCCTAAAGAAATGGTTATGCTGCTTAAAAGCAGATACATTTCAGTGGCCACATATGAAGTAGGAGTGTGAGGGCATTCCTCTGCAAAAACCCTACAGTCTGTAGAGAATATATTTTTGAGCAGGCTCTTAGGTTTTCCCAGATCTACTACGAGCCTTATCCCCACAATGAAGTAGGGATGGGTTTTTTAGAAGCTCTGGTAGGACTCTCTCCCATCTTATTATGGGTCAACATCTGGGTAACGCCTGAATTGAACTTTATACACAGTGTAGTGGAAGATTACTTAAATCTAAGTAATGCGCAAGCCATCCCCTGGATTAGTTATGTTAAAAAGCACCCTACGAAACAAATCACTAATACCACCAAGGGAGCCAATCACCAGATGAGTATACTAAAGAAACTTAAACCCTTTCTCCCACAGATCGACTTAAAAATGGCGGTACAAGCCCTAGTGTTACCAAGATTGGACTATGGAAGCACCACTCTATGCGGTCTCCCCAAATACAAGCTGGCCCCGCTGAGGGCATCGCTTAACGCTGCGGCCAGACTGGTCTCAGGAACTAAAAGAAATAACCACATTTCTCCGACCATGAAAGCGTTGAACTAGCTGCCCTACGAGGCAAGAATACACCTAAAGATCGCCTGCATGACACATAAAGCCCTGCATAGCAATACCCCCAGTTACTTGGCACTAAAGCTAGAGCGATCAGGAGGATGCAGACAATTGCGAAGTGCGAGCTCACTACTACTGAAACCACAATCCTTCCATAAAAGGAGAACTGGTTGCAGAGCTTTTTCAGGGATCGCAACGAAGATTTGGAACTCCCTACCTCCAGTGATACGTGGAATCCCCTCATTTACCTCCTTCAAAAAAGAAGTAAAAATGCTTCTAATGAACAAATTCACATCCTAAGACTTTAATTCTAAGTTGACAACTTGTCACCTATGATATCCATTTATTACTGTCTACCTCTTTTGTATTGAATGACGATTACCGAATGTACGTATACTACCTCAACCTCCTAATGTTTAATAGCTGTGTACTGTGAAGCACTCTGATTCCCTCGTGGATCATTCTTGATTGATTACTAGTCAACTATGCTATCCATATATTACTATCTATCTCTATTGTACTGAACGGCGAATACCGAATATATGTATACTACCTCAACCATCTAACGTTTAATAACTGTATATTGTAAAGCGCTCTGATACCCTCGTGGGTCATGTTCGCGCTATATAAAACTTTATAAATAAATAAACAGTCCAATTTTACATTTTACTTTCAACTAGCAACGGCATGGAGCCCTGTCTAATATTGGCTAAGAAAGCAGAGAACAGGTTTTATCTATCCCGGTTTAGAGTCTACATGGCACACTTTCTAGGGGTCTTTCCCGTCACAGGATCATGGTTTGTTTCTTTACCAAGCTTTCCCTGTGATGGAGTCTCCTGCCAATCAACTAAGCACTTTGTTATTTTGCACACTGTGCTCTTTCCTAGGCTATGGTTCCTTTGTCCTCTCCTAAGTGGAAGATCTTTTAAAACAAACCAAGAGGGTTTGACTTTTTACAATGCCTCAAGTCCCCAATGATCTGTTTTGCAGTTTTAAACTTTATAACCCAGCCATTGATTATAAAGAAAAAATATGCATCATAAAGTTACATGTTGATTTCTGGGCGATAGATATGTATATTAATATCTGATTTTTAAATGGTTTTAATATGATGTGATTTTGTGATGTGTCTTAACGTGTGCTTTTATGGTCTTATATTGGACCGAATAAAGCTATTTATTGATTGATTACAGGCAAAGCACCAACAAGGCAAGATGAGATTTTTCATTGCTTGCAAAACTAATCGATTGGAAGTGGTCTGTCCTTACACTACACCCAAAGACAAGGAGAAAATGGTAAATATGTATGCTCCATTTCATAATGAACCACCTACAGAGGATTGTACTACATGAAAACAATATGAGGGAGTATTTAAAACTCTATGCATAACACACCCTCTTAGGTGGAGCTACCAGACATATTAAAACAAATAGAAACTGAGCATGGAGCCACTCCAGAGTTAACAGGTCATTTTGAAATTGTATCTTCAACAGTTCTCTGTAGTTCTCATGGGGAGTGGTTTTGGCTGTGAGCAAGTGCCTGGCTGTTGTCCCTCTGCGAGGTTATGACCAAGAATTTCCTAAAATTATTTTGGAGTTATAAACCTCTGCAAGTTGAGAAACTTTATGCACTTGTGCCTCAAAACTGCAACTCAGAATAAAAAATCAGTCTGAGGTTTTGGTGAACGAAAAAACACTGGAAACTAAGAAAAAGACGAAATCTAAACAGAAACATTGAATGGGATCTCTTCCACAGCAGGAGTCCACTAGTGATGGATGCAATTTGTGGGGCACTCAATAAAATGAAAAAGCCAGATCATTATCAGGATACTGACAGCTGTTCTTCGTGTATTTGCAGGGCTCTAAGGAGAGCAGAAGGGCAGAAAGAAACAAACAAACTGAGTATCACAGGAAACCTTAGTAAGTCAGACAAAAGAGTAAGAGAGAATCAGCAAGCAATGGTGAGGATAAGGTGAAGAAAAGAAAGAAAGGTTTAGATTCCAAGTTCATTTTAGGAAAAAGAAAGTAGGTGCACTGACAAAGAGAAACTATGCTTTAGAAACTGCAAATACTTCTGCGGAATTGGGCAGTAGCACTTCTGGATACTGCAACAGCAGTAACCATAATTCACCAGACTCCCACAGAGCATCTGGTGGTAAAAACAACTGAAGAATATATACAGTTTTAAATAACTGATGTACACGTAAACTCTCCAGATAGTGTTTATGATTTGGAAATACAGATTGAAGAGGATGCAATGTGCAGAATGATAGCAGTATGTTGGTTACATTTATCAGACACTTATGACATCATTTTTGCAGAGGATGATCGGCTTCCATATTTTTTGAGGCACACGCCTCTTGTAGCAGAGGTAATAATAGAAGCATTTTTCCATCTTGTTACCCCAAGATCTCAGGCAAAAATATGCTTGCAGGAGGGCTTTAAAATAAGCTCTAGTGTTAAATAGGACCTAATTGGAAAAAGAATATGTACCACATGTGATTTACTTACAGAGTGCGCTGCAGCTTCAGGTTCAGCCAGAAGCTAAGCATAAGGAAAGTCATCCCAGTCAACTACATTATGAGGATGTAAGAGTACTTCATCATTCATCCATGGACACTCTCCTTTTTCCAGTGATGAAAAATATAGAATTTTGTTAGATTAGAGAAATTTGAATGCATACACATGCACAATTCTTACAGTACTGGACTGATGATGAACTTGGGGAAAAATTCACAAATTGTTGCATATCTCAAATGGGTTCTTTAGTCAGAACATCGAACCAGAATCACAGTACCTATCTGCAGCTGTGTTAAATGGATTTTAGTATGCTTATACGGGATTGCCCAAAGGCTATAAGAACAGTCCTGAGCTTTGTGGGGGAAAGAATCATCAAGATATTACAGAAACATCTTGAGGTGCTATCATGCATTGATGACATCTACATCACAGATGTTGACTGGACAGAGCACCTACATAGAGTGGATAGAATAGTGCCTCTTTTGGCCCAACACAGGTCAATCAATCAATCAATCAGGGATTTGTGAAGCGCGCTACTCACCCGTGAGGGTCTCAAGGCGCTGGGGGGGGGAGATCTTGCAGCAACATCTTACCCAAAGAGCCAGGTCTTGAGGCTCTTCCTGAAGGCATGCAGAGTGGGGGATCATCTGATGCTGAGTAGGAGTTCGTTTCAGGTCTCTGCCGCGATGTAGGAGTAGGCTCTTCCACCCTTTCTGGCTCTGTGGATGCGAGGAGTTTCGGCCAGGGCGAGGTCAGCGGAGCAGAGGCTTCTCTTGGGTGCGTAGAAGGAGACTCTTTCGTTGAGGTACTGGGGTCCGGTGTTGAGGAGGGATTTGTAGGCGAGAGTGAGTAGCTTGAAGGTCACTCTCTTCTCGATGGGGAGCCAGTGGAGGTCTTGTAGGTGCTCCGTGATGTGGTCTTGTCGTGGGATGCCGAGGAGGAGTCTGGCGGCGGTGTTCTGTATGGTCTGGAGATTTCTGAGCAGGGATTTGTTGATTCCAGCATAGAGGGCGTTTCCGTAGTCCAGTCTGCTGGTTATGAGTGTGTGGGTGATGGTTTTTCTGGATTCGGGGGGGATCCATTTGAAGGTCTTTTGGAGAATGTGGAGGGTGTTGAAGCACGTGGAGGAGATGGCTTTGACCTGTCGGGTCATGCTGAGGGATGAGTAGAGTATGATGCCAAGGTTGCAGGTGTGGTCAGTGGGTGTGGGGGGGATGCTGAGGGCGGTGTGCCACCAGGTGTTGTCCCATGCAGACGGGGTGGGTCCGAGGAAGCTGAGGCTTGTGGTGTCCGGTGCCTTGGTGAGGGAGAGGATGAACTGAGTGTCGTCGGTGTAGGACACTATGCTGAGTCCATGCTGTCTGATAATGGAGGCGAGGGGGCCATGTAGATGTTGAAGAGCGTGGGGCTGAGCGACGATCCTTGGGGTACTCCGCAGCTGATCTCTGTGAGTTCGGAGAGGAAGGGCGGGAGTCTAATTCTTTGGGTTCGGCCAGTGAGGAAGGAGCGGATCCAGTCGAGCGCGGTTCCCTGTATACCTATGTTGTGGAGTCTGGTGGTGAGTGTGTGTGGGAGACGGTGTCGAAGGCTGTGGAGAGGTCTAGTAGGATGAGGGCAGCCGCATGGCCCTGGTCGAGGTGAGTGCAGATGTTGTCTGTGGTGGCTAGGAGGGCTGTCTCAGTGCTGTGGTCACTGCGGAATCCAGACTGGGAGGAGTCGAGGATGGAGTTGGCTTCGATGAAGTTCATGAGCTGAAGTTTGACGATCTTCTCTGTTACTTTTGCTGTGAAGGGGAGGAGAGAGATGGGTCTGTAGTTTTTTAGGTCTGTCGGGTCAGCGGAGGGCTTCTTGAGGAGAGCTTGACTTCGGCGCATTCCCATTTGTCGGGGAATGTGCCGGTTTCGAAGGTGGAGTTGATGGTGCGTCGCAGTTCGGGTGCTATGGCAGCAGCGGCTCTGTGGAAGATATGCGGCGGGCAGGGGTCCATGGGGGCTTTTGAGTGAATGCTCTTCATGGTTGTCGCAGTGTCTTCTGTAGTGACCGGGGTCCAGGCGGAAATGGTAGGCTGGCTGGGGTTGCTGGAGGTAGGTGACGTTTTGGTGTCTAGTGTCTGTTCGTTGAAGTTGCCATAGAGGGACTTGATCTTCAGGTGGAAGTAGGAGCCGAGTTTGTTGCAGAGCTCCTGGGAGGACGTGACGTCTGAGGCTTTGCTGGGGGGGTTTGGTGAATTCCTGTATGATGCTGAAGAGCTCCTTCGAGTTGCTGGAGTTAGCGAGGATCTTGTCCTGGATGAAGTTCCTTTTGGTTGATCTGATGCATTGGTGGTATTCTGTCATGGCGTTCTTGTAGCTGGTCCTTGCTTCCAGGGTTTTGCTGTTTCTCCAGACTTTCTCAAGACATTTGCAGGTGCGTCTGTATTCTCGGAGGTCGGTGGTGAACCAGGTGGCTTTTGTGGGGCGCTGTTTGTCGGAGTTCTGGAGGGAGGCAAGCTTGTCTGCGCAGTCGGTGATCCATCTGTGGAGTCCGAAGGCTGCAGATTTGACGTCGGGTGTGGCGGGAGTGGGAGCGTGGTTGAGGGTGGAGTTGAAGTGCTCTTCGGTGACCTTGCTCCAGTTTTCGGGGGCGTGGTGTCGGTTTGTGTACAGTGGTTTTGGAGAAGTGAACACAGTGGTGGTTCGTCCAGTGGGGTTGTGTAGTGTGGCTGAAGTGGATGTTGTTCCCTCCAGCGAAGATGGGGTTGAGGGTGTGTCCTGCCTTGAGGGTGGGGGTGGTGACAATCTGCTTCAGTCCGATGTTGGCGAGGTTGTCCAGGAGGGCGGTGGAGTTGGGGTCGCTGAGGTTGTTGAGGTGGAAGTTCAGGTCTCCAAGCAGTATGTAGTCCATGGAGGCAATGGCGTGGGGCGCGGTGAGGTCTGTGATGGTTGCCGTGAACGCGGTACGTGGTCCAGGGGGTCGGTAGGAGAGGGTGCCGCATAGGGTCATTCTGGGGTTGGTCTGGATCTGGAAGTGGAGATGTTCCATGGGGGCCGAGGAGTCATTCATGCTGGATGTGGTGACCCGGAGGGAGTTCTTGTGTGCGATGGGGAGTCCTTCCCCGGGGTGGTTGAGGAGGTTCTTCCTCCGGATTTTGTATCTGTCGGGGATTGCAGTAGCGATGTCGGGGCGGCGGTGGCGTAGGTCCAAGTTTCTGTAAGAAAGGCGGCGTCTGCCGAAAGGGTGTCAAGGAGGTCCCAGATTTCTACTGCGTGTCTGCGCAGGGGGCGAACGTTGAGGTGGATGCAGCTCAGGGGTTTCAGTGCTCTGGCATCCTGTGGGTGGGTGGTAGCCATGGAGGTCCAGAGGTTGGTGAAGGTGCGGCGGCAGTGTCGGCAGAAGAACTGGCCGTGGGTGGTGTTCGGCGTCGACAGCTGGCAGTTGTTTCTTCCGGGGTTGAGTGCGTGGAGAGTGTCTGAGTCGTAGGTGTGGGAGGTCGGAGGGCCAGGGTCCCTGGAACTGGTCACGGTCGGATCGCGGACGGGCGCTGATGGGCTTGCCTTTGGTGCACCTTTGGTGCGTCAGCTGCATGCCCGCTGCGCGGCCACCATTAAATAGGGAACGGGGCGGGAACGCAGCTGGGAGGTGGGAGTGGAAAGCGGCGGGGGAGGGGCCGCAGGGGCAGCAGCAGCGGGAAAAACGGCAAGAGGAGAGCAAAGAAGGGCACAATACGAGCCAGAAAAAGGACAGAAACAGACAAAAAAGGCAAAAGCACAGGCACAAAAAAGAAGGCAGAACAGACAGAGGCAGACAGACAAAAAGGCAGAGGCAGACAGACAAAAAGGCAGAGCGGACCAGCAGAAGAGCAATGCTCTCCCACTGGACCACCAGGGATGAGGCGCAGGCAGGACCCTGCGGGTGGTGGAGTGCCTCGAACACCTTCCTGAGAATAGAGAGGTGCTGGGGGCAGCAGCGCAATGACGGAGCTGTGCGAGGGGAGAGCAGAGTTCACTGACCAGGAGGTCAGAGGTCTTGCTCACCCTGTTGCGCAGTGGCTGCCATTAAATAGAGAACGGGGAGGGAACCCTGCTGGGAGGCTGGAGCAGGAACCGGCAGGGGGGGAGGGGCCACGGAGGCAGCAGCAGTGGGAAAAACAGCAAGAGGAGAGCAAGGAAGGGCACAATACGAGCCACAAAAAGGACAGAAACAGACAAAAAAGGTAAAAGCACAGGCACAAAAAAGAAGGCAGAACAGACAGAGGTAAACAGACAAAAGGCTGAGGCAGACAGGCAAAAAGGCTGAGGCAGACAGACAAAAGGGCATCGCGGACCAGCAGAAGAGCAAGGCTCTCCCAGTGGACCACCAGGGATGAGGCGCAGGTAGGAGCCTGCGGGTGGAGGAGGGCCTGGAACGACTACCTGAGAATAGAGAGGTGCTGGGGCCAGCGGCGCAATGATGGAGCTACACGAAGGGAGAGGGGAGTTCTGGTATTAGATTGATTTTCATAACTCAAAACTTTGTATCTTAAAGTGATCTTCCTTGGCTATGAATTGTCCAGTGGGAGTAAGGGACAGGAACCAGACTTCCTACAGAGGTTTTCTACTTTGCAACCTCCAAATACACTTAGAAAGTTGCAAGCCCTGTTGGGGTTTTAGAAATTTGGTAGAGCTTACGTGCCACATTATGCTGAAGAGTTAAGCTCCTTTATGGATTAATTACTCTGACATTTTCTGAGAAAAACTGGACAAACATTCCTACTGCTGTCTTACGTGGACTTTAGGTAGACATGTTTGAGACAAAATGCTTACAAACGCAGGACAAGAAGGCAAACCTAGTAATTATGTTTGTTCTTAGCACTCCAGGCTGCACAAGTTTACAATGAGGGACAGATGATCCCAGTATTTTATAGATCACACTCATGCTTTATTTGAAGGAATGAGTCAATCCTTCTGATAAAAATCTCACAGAATTTCAGTGAGGCCATCTTTAAGAAGCGTCCTCTGGCACAGGTAAAACAGATTGCTGTTTCCTCTTACCAACGCTTGAGGTGGCTATTAAAGCAAATATCTCTAATACAAGTGCACTACACCTTCATTGGGAACAGTGTGCAGTGACACAAAAGTGAATGATGTGAAGGCTGAGTACAGTCTTAGAGTTAGAACATAGGGATTTGTACTATAGAAGCATATGATTCCACAAGCTCCAAACACCTTACCCATGCATCAGTATGAGAATGTGTTGATATGGATGGCTCTTTGCAGCCCACAATTCGCAGTAAGCAAAAATATTCCACGGCTTACACTGCGATTCAGGGAATTTTTGAAGATGTGACTTCAAGGCGCTAGGTTAATGGACTAAAGTTTTAGCTGATTCTAATACACAGATTGCAGAAAGCATTGCCCTCTTACTTGCTCTTCCAAATGCTAATCGATCAGGTCCCACACTACTTGTGTTGGAAAAAGACTTCTGTGTAAATAGTTACAATGTGGACTTGCCATTGTGTGCCTGAATGGATTTGATTTTGAGATACAAAATGTAAAGTAATCAAAGCAAAACAGCTTTGAGAGAAGTTAACTGTTCCATATGACAGGCTTCGTTTGGTTTAAGAGCAACATACCAAGGCTCTTAAACATGAAGGAATTCATACTAAAGGGAACTGTGTGACTAAGTTAGCTGTAAAGACAGCTGTAAAAAACGTTAAGGTTCTTTCTTTGACCTGAGACTGGATCACAGACAAAGGTCAATCACGGACAATACAAGCAACACTGAAAAGAGAAAAACCTCATGGTTTCCATTTCAAGTATTCCTATAGCCTCACCAAAGACAATGTACCTATGTTTTTTGCACATGAGGTTGGGGACAGGTATATCCCTAATGAGTAAGATAGAATAGGTCAGATTAGAGCAGCTTTAGCTCATGACAGCATCAGTGCTATTGTGTCAATTCACAGCTGGTGACCTTATTCACCAAAGAATGCACTGCAATATGTGCAGCAATGTAACGTTTGGCAACAGATTTAGCATTCCAGTGATGTAAGGCCAGCATCTAGCCCCTTCATAATATCTAATAAAACCTTTGATGTTGTTTTCCTCAATCATGTTGGCCCATTGCCAAGAGTCAATCAATTTAAGTACATATTGGTTGTTGGTGATTCCTGCTCTACATTTCTTTTGGTGTGATCACAAAACACTGCCATTGCTCGAGCAGTCATAAAAGACTTGCAGTGCCTAGTAGTAGTGGGAGCAGTACATACTTTTAATTCAGACAATAGGCCAGTATTTGCCGCTAATGTGTTTATGAATGCTGTGTATGCTTTGGAAGTGCAACTGCTTTACTTGCACCCTTTCCTCCCAGAATCAAATTGTGTGGTCGAGCCAGCTAACGGTGCACTAAAGCAAGTCTTGACTACTGACTTTCAAATAAGCTCCAGTGTTAAATAGGACCTAATTGGAAGAAGAATATGTACCACGTGATTTACTTACAGAGTGCGCTGCAGCTTCAGGTTCAGCCAGAAGCTAAGCATGAGGAAAGTCATCCCAGTCAACTACATTATGAGGATGTAAGAGTACTTCATCATTCATCCATGGACACTCTCCTTTTTCCAGTGATGAAAAATATAGAATTTTGTTAGATTAGAGAAATTTGAATGCATACACATGCACAATTCTTACAGTACTGGACTGATGATGAACTTGGGAAAAAATTCACAAATTGTTGCATATCTCAAATTGGTTCTTTAGAACATGATACCAGAATCACAGTACCTATCTGCAGCTGTGTTCAATGGATTTTAGTATGCTTATACGGGATTGCCCAAAGGCTATAAGAACAGCCCTGAGCTTTGTGGGGGAAAGAATCATCAAGATCTTACAGGAACATCTTGAGGTGCTATCATGCATTGATGACATCTACATCACAGATGTTGACTGGACAGAGCACCTACATAGAGTGGATAGAATAGTGCCTATTTTGGCCTAACACAGGTCAATCAATCAAGCAATCAATCAGGGATTTGTGAAGCTCGCTACTCACCCGTGAGGGTCTCAAGGTACTGGGGGCGGGGGGGGAGATCCTGCAGCAACATCTTACCCAAAGAGCCAGGTCTTGACGCTCTTCCTGAAGGCATGCAGAGTGGGGGAGCATCTGATGCTGAGTGGGAGTTCGTTCCAGGTCTCTGCCGCGATGTAGGAGTAGGCTCTTCCACCCTTTCTGGCTCTGTGGATGCGAGGAGTTTTGGCCAAGGTGAGGTCAGCGGAGCAGAGGCTTCTCTTGGGTGCGTAGAAGGAGACTCTTTCGTTGAGGTACTGGGGTCCGGTGTTGAGGAGGGATTTGTAGGCGAGAGTGAGTAGCTTGAAGGTCACTCTCTTCTCGACGGGGAGCCAGTGGAGGTCTCGTAGGTGCTGCGTGATGTGGTGTTGTCATGGGATGCCGAGGAGGAGTCTGGCGGCGGTGTTCTGGATGGTCTGGAGTTTTCTGAGCAGGGATTTGTTGATTCCAGCATAGAGGGTGTTTCCGTAGTCCAGTCTGCTGGTTATGAGTGCGTGGGTGATGGTCTTTTGGGATTCGGGGGGTATCCATTTGACGGTCTTTTGGAGAATGCGGAGGGTGTTGAAGCACGTGGAGGAGACGGCTTTGAACTGTCGGGTCATGCTGAGGGATGAGTCGAGTATGATGCCAAGGTTGCAGGTGTGGTCCGTGGGTGTGGGGCGGATGCTGAAGGCGGTGGGCCACCAAGTGTTGTCCTATGCGGAGGGGGTGGGCCCAAGGAAGCTGAGCCTTGTGGTGTCGGGTTCCTTGGTGAGGGAGAGGATGAACTGAGTGTTGTCGGTGTAGGACACTATGCTGAGTCCATGCTGTCTGACAATGGTGGCGAGGGGGGGCATGTAGATGTTGAAGAGAGTGGGGCTGAGCGACGATCCTTGGGGAACTCTGCAGCTGATCTCTGTGAGTTCGGAGAGGAAGGGCGGGAGTCTGATTCTTTGGGTTCGGCCAGTGAGAAAGGAGCAGATCCAGTTGAGGGCGGTGCCCTGTATGCCTATGTCGTGGAGTCTGGCGGTGAGTGTGGGTGGGAGATGGTGTCGAAGGCCGTGGAGAGGTCTAGTAGGATGAGGGCAGCCGTGTGGCCCTGGTCGAGGTGAGTGCAGATGTGGTCTGTGGCAGCTAGGAGGGCTGTCTCAGTGCTGTGGTCACTGCGGAATCCGGACTAGGAGGAGTCGAGGATGGAGTTGGCTTCGATGAAGTTCATGAGCTGGAGTTTGACGATCTTCTCCGTTACTTTAGCTGCGAAGGGGAGGAGAGAGATGGGCCTGTAGTTTTTTAGGTCCGTCGGGTCAGCGGAGGGTTTGTTGAGGAGAGCTTGACTTCTGCAAGTTCCCATTTGTCGGGGAATGTGCTGGTTTCGAAGGTGGAGTTGATGGTGCGTCGCAGTTCAGGTGATATGGCGGTAGCGGCTCTGTGGAAGATGTGCGGCGGGCAGGGGTCCATGGGGGCTCCTGAGTGAATGCTCTTCATGGTTGTTGCAGTGTCTTCTGTAGTGACCGGGGTCCAAGCGGAGATGGTAGGCTGGCTGGCGTTGCTGGAGGTAGGTGAGGTTTTGGTGTCTAGTGTCTGTTCGTTGAAGTTGCCGTAGAGGGACTTGATCTTCAGGTGGAAGTAGGAGCCGAGTTTGTTGCAGAGCTCCTGGGAGGACGTGACATCTGAGGCTTCGCTGGGGGGTTTGGTGAATTCCTGTATTATGCTGAAGAGCTCCTTCGAATTGCTGGAGTTAGCGAGGATCTTGTCCTGGATGAAGTTCCTTTTGGTTGATCTGATGCATTGGTGGTATTCTGTCATGGCGTTCTTGTAGCTGGTCCTTGCTTCTGGGGTTTTGCTGTTTCTCCAGACTTTCTCAAGACATTTGCAGGTGGTCTGGATTCTCGGAGGTCGGTGGTGAACCAGGTGGCTTTTGTGGGGCGCTGTTTGTCGGAGTTCTGGAGGGGGGCAAGCTTGTCTGCGCAGTCGGTGATCCATCTGTGGAGTCCGTAGGCTGCAGATTTGATGTTAGGCGTGGCGGGAGGGGGAGCGTGGTTGAGGGTGAAGTTGAAGTGCTCTTCGGTGACCTTGCTCCAGTTTTCAGGGGCGTGGTGTCGGTTTGTGTACAGTGGTTTTGGAGAAGTGAACACAGCGGTGGTCCGTCCATTGGGGTTGTGTAGTGTGGCTGAAGTGGATGTTATTCCCTCCTGCGAAGATGGGGTTGAGGGTGTGTCCTGCCTTGAGGGTGGGGGTGGTGACGATCTGCTTCAGTCCGATGTTGGCTAGGTTGTCCAGGAGGGCGGTGGAGTTGGGGTCGCTGAGGTTTTTGAGGTGGAAGTTCAGGTCTCCAAGCAGTATGTAGTCCATGGAGGCAATGGCGTGGGGCGCGGTGAGGTCTGTGATGGTTGTGGTGAACGCGGTACGTGGTCCAAGGGGTCTGTAGGAGAGGGTGCCACATAGGGTCATTCTGGGGTTGGTCTGGATCTGGAAGTGGAGATGTTCCATGGGGGCCAAGGAGTCGTTCATGCTGGATGTGGTGACCCGGAGGGAGTTCTTGTGTGCGATGGGGAGTCCTCCTCCCGGGTGGTTGAGGCGGTCCTTCCTCTGGATCTTGTATCTGTCGGGGATTGCGGTACCGATGTCGGGGCAGAGGTGGCGTTGGTCCAAGTTTCTGTGAGAAAGGCGGCGTCTGCCGAAAGGGTGTCAAGGAGGTCCCAGATTTCTACTGCGTGTCTGCGCAGGGGGGTGAACGTTGAGGAGGATGCAGCTCAGGGGTTTCAGTGCTCTGGCGTCCTGTGGGTGGGCGGTAGCCGTGGGGGTCCGGAGGTGGATGAAGGTGTGGCGGCAGTGTCGGCAGGAGAACTGGCCGTGGGTGGTGTTCGGCGTCGACAGCTAGCAGTTGTTGTTTCTTCCGGGGTTGAGTGCGTAGAGAGTGTCTGAGTCGTAGCAGTGGGAGGTCGGAGGGCCAGGGTCCCTGGAACTGATCACGGTCGGGTCGCGGACGGGCGCTGATGGGCTTGCCTTTGGTGCGCCTTTGGTGCACCAGCGGCATGCCCGCTGCGCGGCAACCATTAAATAGGGAACTGGGCGGGAACGCAGCTGGGAGGTGGGAGTAGAAAGCGGCGGGGGAGGGGCTGCAGGGGCAGCAGCGGCAGGAAAAACTGCAAGAGGAGAGCAAAGAAGGGCAGAATACGAGCCAGAAAAAGGACAGAAACAGACAAAAAAGGCAAAAGCAAAGGCACAAAAAAGAAGGCAGAACAGACAGAGGCAGACAGGCAAAAAGGCAGAGGCAGACAGACAAAAAGGCAGAGCGGACCAGCAGAAGAGCAATGCTCTCCCACTGGACCACCAGGGATGAGACGCAGGCAGGAGCCTGTGGGTGGTGGATGGCCTCGAACACCTACCTGAGAATAGAGAGGTGCTGGGGGCAGCGGCACAACGACTGAGCTGCGCGAGGGGAGAACAGAGTTCACTGACCAGGAGGTCACAGGTCTTGCTCACCCTGTCGCGCAGTGGCTGCCATTAAATAGAGAACGGGGGAGGTAACACGGCTGGAGCAGGAACCGGCAGGGGGGGAGGGGCCGCGGAGGCAGCAGCGGTGGGAAAAACGGCAAGAGAAGAGCAAAGAAGGGCACAATACGAGACACAAAAAGGACAGAAACAGACAAAAAAGGTAAAAGCACAGGCACAAAAAAGAAGGCAGAACAGACAGAGGTAAACAGACAAAAGGCAGAGGCAGACAGACAAAAAGGCTGAGGCAGACAGACAAAAAGGCTGAGGCAGACAGACAAAAAGGCTGAGGCAGACAGACAAAAAGGCATCGCGGACCAGCAGAAGAGCAAGGCTCTCCCACTGGACCACCAGGGATGAGGCGCAGGTAGGAGCCTGCGGGTGGAGGAGGGCCTCGAACACCTACCTGAGAATAGAGAGGTGCTGGGGGCAGCGGCGCAATGACGGAGCTGCGCGAGGGGAGAGGAGAGTTCTGGTATTAGATTGATTTTCAGAACTCAAAACTTTGTATCTTAAAGTGATCTTCCTTGGCTATGAATTGTCCAGTGGGAGTAAGGGACAGGACCAGACTTCCTACAGAGGTTTTCTACTTTGCAACCTCCAAATATACTTAGAAAGTTGCAAGCCCTGTTGGGGTTTTAGAAATTTGGAAGAGCTTACGTGCTACATTATGCTGAACAATTAAGCTCCTTTATGGATTAATTACTCTGACATTTTCTGAGAAAAACTGGACAAACATTCCTACTGCTGTCTTACGTGGACTTTAGGTAGACATGTTTGAGACAAAATGCTTACAAACGCAGGACAACAAGGCAAACCTAGTAATTTTGTTTGTTCCTAGCACTCCAGGCTACACAAGTTTACAATGAGGGACAGATGATCCCAGTATCTTATAGATCACATTCATGTTTTATTTTGGAGGAATGAGTCAATCCTTCTGAGAAAAATCTCACAGCATTTCAGTGAGGCCATCTTTAAGAAGCGTCCTCTGGCACAGGTAAAACAGATTGCTGTTTCCTCTTACCAACGCTTGAGGTGGCTATTAAAGCAAATATCTCTAATACAAGTGCACTACACCTTCATTGGGAACAGTGTGCGGTGACACAAAAGTGAATGATGTGAAGGCTGAGTACAATCTTAGAGTTAGAACATAGGGATTTGTACTATAGAAGCATATGATTCCACAAGCTCCAAACACCTTACCCATGCATCAGTATGAGAATGTGTTGATATGGATGGCTCTTTGCAGCCCACAATTGGCAGGAAGCAAAAATATTCCACGGCTTACACTGCGATTCAGGGAATTTTTGAACATGTGACTTCAAGGCGCTAGGTTCAACGACTAAAGTTTTAGCTGATTCAAATACACAGATTGCAGAAAGCATTGCCCTCTTACTTGCTCTTCCAAATGCTAATCGATCAGGTCCCACACTACTTGTGTTGGAAAAAGACTTCTGTGTAAATAGTTACAATGTGGACTTGCCATTGTGTGCCTGAATGGATTTGATTTTGAGATACAAAATGTAAAGTAATCAAAGCAAAACAGCTTTGAGAGAAGTTAACTGTTCCATATGACAGGCTTCGTTTGGTTTAAGAGCAACATACCAAGGCTCATAAATATGAAGGAATTCATACTAAAGGGAACTGTGTGACTAAGTTAGCTGTAAAAAACGTTAAGGTTCTTTCTTTGACCTGATCCTGGATCACATGGCAAAGGTCAATCACGGACAATACAAGCAACACTGAAAAGAGAAAAACCTCATGGTTTCCATTTCAAGTATTCCTATAGCCTCACCAAAGACAATGTACCTATGTTTTTTGCACCTGAGGTTGGGGACAGGTATATCCCTAATGAGTAAGATAGAATAGGTCAGATTAGAGCAGCTTTAGCTCATGACAGCATCAGTGCTACTGTGTCAATTCACAGCTGGTGACCTTATTCACCAAAGAATGCACTGCAATATGTGCAGCAATGTAACGTTTGGCAACAGATTTAGCATTCCAGTGATGTAAGGCCAGCATCTAGCCCCTTCATAATATCTAATAAAACCTTTGATGTTGTTTTCCTCAATCATGTTGGCCCATTGCCAAGAGTCAATCAATTTAAGTACATATTGGTTGTTGGTGATTCCTGCTCTACATTTCTTTTGGTATGATCACAAAACACTGCCATTGCTCGAGCAGTCATAAAAGACTTGCAGTGCCTACTAGTAGTGGGAGCAGTACATACTTTTAATTTAGACAATAGGCCAGTATTTGCCGCTAAGGTGTTTATGAATGCTGTGTATGCTTTGGAAGAGCAACTGCTTTACTTGCACCCTTTCCTCCCAGAATCAAATTGTGTGGTCGAGCCAGCTAACGGTGCACTAAAGCAAGTCTTGACTACTGACTTCTAGGGTATTGGACTGAGATTTGTTGTGGTATCTCAAGCTGTATGGGTTACAGTGAGCACTCAATAACTTGCCTAAAGGACTATTAGGTGGCCAAACTCCACTCTATACCACACACTTTTCAGTGTTTTCGGAGAACCAGTCTCAGGTAACTATGGAATATAGGTTTATACCACTGTCAGTCTCCACAGCAGCACCTGCCAACTGTAGAATTGCCCATTCATGCCATGTTCCATGAAGGAAACTGGTCCCAACATTCTATCAATCTCTGAACCTTACACTCACCAAAATTAGTATTAGGTGGCTGAACTGCATACCAAATGCTTTTCCGTGTTCCTATGTATTTACTTGATCTCAATTTAGCTTGAAGAATAGCGGAGTCATAAGACCCCTTTCACAATTAAATTTGTAGCAGAATATTTAAGAGGTTAGAGATACTCTACATTAAAAAAGATTCTAATGCCACCACTGAAGAGAAAGCTGCTGATGGGTGTCTCCCCAAAGTGGGAGAGCTAGTTCAAGGTCACATCCCTGGAAAGCAAATCTTCAGAACATCTTACAAATCACTGTTCAGTTCTTGGGGGTCAAGGGCACAGGCACTGTACTCCTGCCACCACTTCCTAGTAACGAAGAAAAACAGGAAGGTGTTTATTCATCACATCAAAAAGCACTATGTGGCTGATTCTGTTCAGTGGTCCACCACAAACTCCAAAGTGCCTCCAGGGTAGTCAAGTACATACTCTCTGTATTCTGGAGTTACCTCAAGAAGGGTACAGCTGTGTTGAAATCATTGGCCCTATTCCGGGGGCTGATGAGTCTGCTGTGTCTCCATCCTCAGCTATGACTGCTAAAATTACAACTGCAGTCTTATGTGTATCACCAAATGAATCTTTACCTTGTTGCTTGCTGCTGCTGTTTTGCCCGGTCCAGGGGGGCATACAACAACCGGCATCCTCTGCTCCTTTGCGGCGCGTGGCCGCCAACGTCATCCCATAGCACCTGGAGGCGCTACAAAAACGGCCGCGGGCTCCCGCGAAACGGGACGTGCGCGGGCTCGCCCGGGCCAAGGGCGGGCCCGTCCGCGCCCGTCAGAGACCGGAGGAGGCTGGGCAGGGCCAGGTCTCTTGGTTCATTGATTCGGGACTTATGCGGTCAGGTTGTCGTTCCCTTAGAACACGGCTCGACGGGCAGAACCTCTGAAGGGCAGGAACAAGGTACTGGTTTGAGCCCCTTTCTATGAAGTTTGGTGTCTGTGTAACTCTGTCTGTTACTGTCTAGTGCCGAAAACCACCTCAGTTCCTAGGCTCTAAAAAGTGTCTCCTGTTTTACCTGTCGTACTATCTGTCGGCCGAAGTGCTTAAACCTGGCCCTTCGCCTAAAATCTCTGAGCATTTTTTGGGCAGCCAGCAATGGGCAAAAGGAAATTAGTTGTTGGGGGCCCTTCGGGGTCTAATACTGCAGGGCCAGCCGGGACGATAGACTCTTTCCTGACCAGAGCGGCAAGTGCCATAACGAAGGAAATAGCCCTGACAGAGAAAAGACTCTCCATAGAGTCAGAGAAACTAGCACTAAGCAAGGTTGGTCATGGTTCAAACCAGGAGGCAAACAGGGTCTCAAACGGAGAAACGTGTTCTACCACACCCGCAGGCATATTGACGGAAGGTTTAATGGGTGCCATGGACTCACTTACTGATAGCATCGCAGCCATCTCAACCGCAGGTGAGGATGTGTACTGCCCTCCAACCAAGAGAAAGAAAACTGGTGGAAACAGAACCTTGAGAAAGTCCCCACAGCCTAAAACAACTCCGCCATCGGTTGAACTAAAAATGGACCTGCTGCTCGATAGCCTTTTTATAAGACTAGAGATCATGACTAAAGCTTTGTTAGCAACTGTAATCTACAAGTTGGAAGGTATTGAGCTAAAAGTTGATTCCCTTACCTCCTTACATAATAAATGTTCCCCAAACCATGATATTAGGCAATATATAGCTGTTGGAGAGAGGGGGGACTCCTGTCAGGTTTTTAATGCCGCGGCACATATTCCCCAGGCGGGCAGCACCCATGTTCCTTGGGCAGTCAGCAATCAAGCCCCAGTGGGGATGGCTCATCTTGGTAACATAGACATTAACAAGACTCCTGGGGGGGCATCGCACCGGGGGGGGTTGGGATGTACAGGTGTCCCAGGGGGGCCTCATGGTTGGGTCGGAAACCGCATCTGAGGACCAACTACCTACACATACCTCATTCCAACATAAAGGGTCCACGACTGAAAATAAATGTATACTTGACCTCCCTCCACAATCAGCACCTTTAGTGGCCGTGTTAGTGGGGGTTCCTCCGCTCATCTTCGGAACCAAGGAAACTTCCTTGGACCTCATTCATAAGACCACGCACTGGTGCAATAATAATGTGATCAATGTCTCTAATATATCTCCTGATATAATCATGGCCAGAAGGGTGGGCTGGGTTGGGCACGGGACAAGGAAAAACGTCAAGGTGGACTGCATAATCACAAATTTTAGGTACCCCGCGCAAGCTAAAGCTTTGGTAGATTGCCAATATATGAAGGACACTAAATCTAAAATTAGAATAGTCTCCCTCCAGTCTTTTTATCCCTCAAAACGTCCCCTAGTTAACCATGACTGGCAGCTGCCGTTCAAACTGGCTAAGCCAGCCCAAGAGGGAAATATGAACACTGCACTACCCTTGTCAAACCGATACCTACCGCTAGCCAATCCCCAGGGCCTCGATGCTAATGATCGACTACCGATGGTAACAGGGCAAACACAGCTTAAAAAGTTGTCAACTAAGGTTCTTATTGAGCCAACTGTAACTGCCCCCATACCTATACACTCACCGGTCAATCTTTTAAATTCCATTCCTATCAAAATCAACTATGATGATGTCCCAATGAAGGTACTGTCCTGGAACATAGCTGGCCTTAGGTCAAAGAAGGGCAACACCTCCTGGGCACACTTTCTCGCTACTCACCATATCATTGCACTACAAGAAACCTGGGAGTGTAACGGGTGCTATCATTTGGATGGCTTTATCACCTTTTGCAAACATGCAATTCCATCAAACATGGGTAGAGCTAGGGGGGGTCTGCTTTTAATGTTTAGTCTTAAACTTTCTTATCGAGCTACATTGATCGAATCTTGTTCACCCCACGTCCTAGCCGTGGAACTGTCAGGAAAGAATCTCCCTACCCTTTTAGTGGTAAACTTTTATAACTCCTTCTCCAGAACCCACGAGACTGAACATCTTCAGGACCTAGAGGGAGTATTGGAAAGATATGGAGAAGGGAGACAAATTTACCATGACATACTTATTCTAGGGGATTTTAATACCCGCAAATGCAGTCTGTATTGCTCTCCTATGTCGGAGGAGGAAGATGACTCGCAGGCGTCCAATCATTTTGAACATACACCATCGGGCATCCTTCTTGAAGGTTTACTTTTTACCCACAACCTGCATTGCTTAGAGCAATCAGATTTGTCTGCCTTGGTTCCCACCTATGCAGGTAATGGTAGCTCGAGCATAATTGACCATATTATGCTATCTGCTTTATTGATACCGGCTGTGGAGCACTTAAAAGTTACCTGGAACTCTTAGTGACCACAATCCCCTAACACTGGTTCTCCTTCTCCCGGCTGCCCTTAAAGGAGGTGTTGTGAGTCAAATTTCCAACACCAATATTAGTACCAAAGACCAAGCACGAAGACTAAAGTGGGAGAAGATCCTCCCAGAGCTATCACCTTAACATCTGGTGGAAAAACACCAGGCCCCGATGGGGTACCGGCGGACCTTTATAAGGCCGACCCCAAAGTCTGGGCCATGATTCTAACAAATGTTTTTAATGCTGCATGTTTTTATGGTTTCCCTTCATCATGGGCAAAGGCGATCATTATTCCTATCTTCAAAAAGGGCTCCCGGGAGGACCCGGCATGTTACAGACCCATTTCGCGCCTTGATTCTGTGGCAAAAATCATGGGGAAAGTAGTGCTGGAACGCCTCACAGCCTGGCTTGAACACGCTAACATCATTTCCGATCTCCAATATGGTTTCAGGCAGGGGAAAGGGACGATAGATCAATGCCTCAATCTCCACTTGGTGATCGGGAAGTATACTGTCGCCAAGGGGGGGGATTTACACTTGGCATTCATGGACCTAACCTCAGCTTTTGACCTCGTCAATAGGTCTAAGCTGTGGTTGGTTCTGCGTGACATGGGGCTGGATGCTGATTTGATCTCCTTCCTGCACACCGCCCATGTTAACACCACAGCCGCGGTACGGTTTAATGAAGATGGCAGCGTGACAGACTCTTGGGCAGTTGGTAGGGGGGTCCGGCAGGGGTGTATTTTGGCCCCCTTGTTGTTTACATTATATATTAATAATCTGGGGGATCTGCTAACATCCAATTGTAAAGATATACCTAGGGCTGGCACCAAAATGATCCCCGCCTTACTTTATGCCGATGATGCGGTTTTAGCATCTAGAACTGCAAGGGGCCTGCAACAACTTTTAAACTGTTTTATAGATTTTATGGACTCATTAGATTTAATTACAAATTTTAAGAAGTCACATGCCATGACTATAGGCTCTCGAAAGGCGGCCAAGGCCAAATTTTACTGTAATGGGGTTGAGCTAATCAAAGTATCCTTGTTTCCATACCTAGGGGTACTTTTTGATGACCAGGGCACTTGGTGTGCGCAAAGAATACTGAAAAAAGTGTCCTAGCTAGAGCTGCAGGGGCTACCCTCAACTTTGCAAAGAGATTAGGGGCAAAACCCCTCCGCGCACTGATGAAGGTATACAATGCCAAATGTATCCCTATGGCCACCTATGGATGTGACATTTGGGGCTATAGGGATGCTAAGAGAATACAAAGGGCAGAGAATAATTTTATGCGCCAACTTCTCGCGGTCCCTGTTGCCACCCCCGTCTACAACCTACACGAAGAATTGGGGGCGGGCTATATTTCTGACCAAATTGCGGTCGCTCCATTGCTATGCTGGCTGAGAATTTGGGCCCAACCGACCCCAAATCTAAATCAACTTATAATCTCGGATTGCACAGCACTGGAGGGGGCCCTACAAATCCCCTGGTTGAAATACATAAAGGAACAGACAAGTTGTCTTGGTTGTCCCGAGCTGTTCCTGACCCCCCAGGCCCCTGGGCAAGACCGCCATCAGAGATTTCAAACAGCAGTTTATTGATAGGCGGCAAGGCCTTAGGGAGGAGATCGAACTAGCCAAACCCTCAGTAAGAAGGTTTGCTATGTTGAGCTTGGGCACGCAAATGCAACCATATTTGTCTTATGTTAACAAACCATATCATCGATTTGTCCTGACAAGATTCCGTATGAATATGGTTCTCTGGCTACTGGCCTTTCCCAAAGGTTACCCGAAATCGGAATCATTAAAACCTTGCCCCTGCGACAATTTCTCTGAGCAGGATACCCTCCATCTAATGTTTTTCTGCGCATATTACAACCCCCTTCGCAGGAAGTACATTCTTCCCTTAATCAGAGATTGTCAGTTTGTTCAAGTAAGGCCGGCCCTGCTCTATCTACAGATGCTACCCAAACCCATGGTCTGCTTTGGGGTGGCAAGTTTTTTAATCGGGGCAATTCGGCACAGGACTAACATGTTGTTGCCGTAGTCACTTCGTGTCTTTGGTCAGTGTGAATAAGCTCTCCCAAATTTTGTAAAGTATTTTTAACTAGATAACTTTTATGGTTTTAGTGTATTTTATTGTTTTCTTTTAGCACTATCGCACTTTATATGATATATCATTCCTAGACTCTTAGCATGACTATTGTATCAGTAATATTGGACGGCTATTATACCACAATGTATCTTTATGAAATGTGCATTTTATTGCTTGCTTTTATGGCTCTTGGCTGCCGAATAAAGTACTTTTGACTGACTGACTGAATCTTCATCAGTTGAAAAGATGTCAATGCAGGAAAATATGGTATGTGGAAACAACCCAGTCCACATCCTGAAAGAGGAACAGTTTTCCTTCTGCCTCTCCAAGAAACACATGAACAATTCACTTCTGCAATTAGTTGATTATACAAATTCTTACCTGTTGGTGGGGACGTGAAAGGTATACACACCCACTATTATTGTACATTTGGATCTTTGCTACAGTATTATTATTGATTTGTTTGCTGACAACGTTGATTATGATTTTACTGATGGTGCATTAAAATACAGTCTTTATGAAAGTTTATCACCGTCTTCTGTGATTCAGGAACTGGAGCCATATTCCTCTTCCTACAGAGCTAAAAGAGACTACCATGCTGGCAGTATCTCTGCATACTCTTTGCTTGATGGTAATTTAGGGGAAAGGGTGCCTTGTCAGATTTTGGGCACTTCAGAGATAATTTGAATTCCTTATGTTTTGAGAATTTCATTTGATGTTATTATCACTCGACATCCTTCTGCCCTTTCATAAGACCTCAATGCTGTAAATGTCTGATGACATTGGAAAATAAAGATCTGTTTCGTAACCCCATATTCATCCATGATTTCAACATCTTCAATCTTTCTCGCAACCTGTTGAGCATCATCATCTCCACCTATGGATTTTCTCTACAATGCTGCAGATTTGATAAAAATATATCGGTTTTACTGATTCAGTAAAAGGGGACAAATACTATCAGAATCTGATTATGTTTGTCTACATAGTCATCTTTAGCCAGCTTTTTTTCTTTGTTGCTCAGTTAAGGTATGCCACTAGAGGCCACCGAAAGAAACACAGAATGGCACTTTTGGTGCTCAGGCAGTTTAACCAGGGGCTGGAGTAGTTGAATTATTAAAATACCATCACAATGTCTTAATTCTTTTAAATATTTTGACTAATTGATTTTATTGCCTCTGTTGTGTTTAGTTATGTAGTTACATGTACACACATTATTACCATTAGATGATGCAGCGTTGTGATTGGCCTGAGTGCCATGGATCGGCGCTCAGATGGAGGCTGGTGGCCTGGGCATGTTCCCCACCAGACTGTGTAATGCTGCCTGGTGGGGAACATTCAAAGTGTGCATGACTGTTTGGCCAGTCCGAGATGTCTGGCCAACCAGTCTTGCACACTTCTCCCCCTGTGCCACCAGCCCCGCCCCACCCTAACCCAGCCCTGAACCTGCAAAAAGTAAAACGACAATAACTATGGGGTCGATTACGATGGTGGGCGGACAAAGTCCGCCCGCCATCGCATTGGCAAAAGGGACCGCCCGCCATAGGTGCGGCAGTCCTGCTATACAAATTAGGATGCGCCCGCCACACTGGCGGGCGCATCCCGTATTTTTACATTGCGGCGGGCGGTGCTGCAAGCAGCACCTGCCGCAATGTAAAAATACATGTTGTGCATTTGCATGTACAACGTGACAGGCACCGTGCAGTGCCTGCCACCTTGTACATGCAGATGCAGGGGGGTACCATAGGTACCCCCCACGTGCAGCTCCCCACCCCCCCAACCCCTGGGGGCCCGCAACAGGCCCCCGAAGGCATTCTCCGCCTGTCTTTTTGTGGCAGGATCTCCGCCGCAAAAGACAGGCATCGTAATGCCCATGGTGGTGCCTGCACGGCACCGCTGTCATTGCCCCATTGTACCATGTCCCGCAAGGCGGGCGGAAAAGGACCGCCTTGCGGGACCACGGCGGACGGTCCTTCCGTCCGCCGCGGTACCATTCCCATTCCCACCGCCATCCTAATTTGGCGGTGGGAATATTCAGGTTGATGGCAGGCGGATCGCCCCCGCCGGGCCGGCGGTGACAACCGCCGGCCCGGCGGGGCGATCCGCCGACCCGGCGGGGCGATCCGCCCGCCATCATAATGACCCCCTATGTTATTATCATTTTATTTTTCCTGCTCAAAGAGCAGTGGGGTGTCACTCCTCCACCTTAGCGAAGGAGCTGCCCCTGTATGTTACTTGTATTTGCAGGGAGCGCTATCACCCATGAGGGCATACTGGTGGTGGGCAGGTGAAAAACTCCACCTCAAAGGGCGGGAGTGGGTGACTTAAAGAGCCAAGTCTTCTACTTCTTGTGGAACTCAAGAAGAGAGGAGGAGCCTCTGATGTGTTGTGGAGGTCGTTCCATGATTTAGGAATGTAGGAAGTGGAGGCTCAGCCTCCGGCTTTGTTTCTGTGTATGTGTGGGATGCGTGCAAATAAGAGTCCAGCTGAGCAGAGATGTCTGGAGGGTTGATGGAAGGTGACACAACTGTAATGATACATGTCCTGTGTTGTGCTTCGAATATGTGGGTCAGGTGTTTGAACTGAGCACACTTGTATATTCAGGGCCAGTGGAGGTCACTGAGGTGTGGTGTCATGTGAGTCCTACAAGGGAGTTTGAGGATGAGTCTGGCTTCCATGTTCTGCATGGTCTGTAGTCTTCTGATGAGTTGCTTGGTGTTTCCAGCATAGAATAGTTCCAGTAATACAGCCTGCTGGAATGGGGAGTGGGTGATGATTTATCTAGTGCTGTTCAGGAGCCATTTAAAGATTTTCCTCAGCGTCCTGAGGGCGTGGAAGCAGGATGCTGTGACAGAGTTGACTTGTGAGGACATGTCCAGCTTGTTCTTAATAATGATCCTGATGTGGGAGCTGAGGGTGGGTGTGGGACAGAGGTCGGCTGGCAATCAGGTGTAGGTGAGGTGTTTTTGCGAAGATCACTACTTTTGTCTTGCATTGGAGACAGTTAGCGTTCATCCAGGTGGAGACCTCAATTAAGTGGTGAAGCTGTTCCTTGTCTTGGGTGTTTTGTCTGAGAGAGACAGTATGAATTGTGTGTTGTCGCTTAGAAGAGAATATTAATGTTGTGGGCAGGGATGACTGGTTAGTGGAGTCATATACATGTTGAAGAGAGTACGGCTGAAGGATGAACTGTCATTTACTTTGTAGATGAGTTTTCTGGCTTCCAAGATGTACAGTGCTATGCTGACTGTTTGAGTTCTAGCCGTTCAAAAGGAGCACATGAACCTTGGAGCAGGTCCTTCAATACTGATATCGTGTAAACGTCTAATGGGATGTGATAACTTGTCAAAGGTCATTGAGAAGTCCAGTAGGATGAGAGCTGCAGTCTCTCCTTTGTCCAGGATCATGCAGGTGTCATCTGTTGTGGTGATTACCACTGCTTCCGTGCTGTGGTTGGGTCTGAATCCAGACTGTATGGTGTTGAGGAGTTGGGGATATACAAGATGGTCAGTGAACCCTTTGTTAATGGTCTCTAAGACTTGGCTAGGGACAGTAGAAGGGAGATCGGCCTGTAGTTGTGAGCTTGGCTGGGTCTGCAGAGGGTTACTTGAATAGGGCATGATAATAATAAGCTTCCGGGAAGGTGGCTGAGTCACTAGAGTTATTGAGGGATCAGAGAGAGGGCTTCGATGATGGGTATGAGTCCCTTGTGGAAGGCGTGGTGGAGACAGGGGTCTGACGGGGCCCCAGAGTGGATATATTTCATTGGCAGTATTGGCAGTCTGATTTAAGGTAATGGATGGTCACGTTGTCTGGGTCAATTCTTTCTCTAAGATGAGAAGATTTGCTGTGAATTCAAAGAATCGAAGTTGCTGAATATTATCTTGCCACAGAAATATTCTGAGAGATTGTTGCAGAGGTCATGAAAGGGGGTGATGTTGTTGGAGGTGGCTGCAAGTAAGGTGAAATTTTTGATGATGGGGGAGATCTCCTTGCTGCTGTTGAAGCTAGCATCAATGCCGTCTGTGAGGGTTGAGAGGGCTGTGCGCCAGCTCTTTCTGAAAAGTTGGTTGCAGTGTCTCAAGATGGTATTGAATAAAATGTATGCATACAATTAATTTACTACAACAAATAGAAAATATATATTTCTATACATTTTCAAGAAAAAAACATAAGCATACTACATAGGCAGAAATAGGGTGTGCAGACAAAATATCGAGTTTTTAATGTCAACTGACAGAAATATTGAGACCTAAATATCGTGAGTGAGAAATATCAACAGCAAGAATATCGTGGCCAATAATATCGATTTAAGGTAAGAAATGTCGATTTAAAAAATATCGAAGTGTTTAATATTGTTTGCAAAAATATAGTTGTTTAAAATATCGATTGTTTAATTAGCGTTATGTATTTTAGTATAAATTTTAAATGTATGTGATGTATTTTTTTGAATAATAATTGTTAATATTTTTTAATGTATGTTTTACATTTTTAGTAGTTATTAATTTTATTTTAATTGAATTTTGCGTTTTCTAGTTCCGTAGCGGGTTGTGGGTTTATAGGGGAATAGGGTGGGAAGTAATTTAATTATATTAAATTAATGATTATTTTTTATTTATTAATATTTATTTAATTGAGATGTTTTAGTGTTAAATGTGTAAAGTAATTTATTATTAATTAATTAATAATTGGTTGTTAATTCATATTAATGAATGAATTGGTAATTAATTATGGTAGTTGTGTAATTAATTTTAGGTGTGTGTTTTGGTGTTTATAGGGGTAAAGGTTGGGAAGTAATTTATTTTTGATTAATTGATAATTAGTTGATAATTGATAATTCATTTATTGAAAATTAATTATGGGATTTGTGTAATTAATTTTAGGTGTGGGTTGTGGGTTTTATAGGGGTAAAGGGTGGGAAGTAATTTATTTTTGATTAATTAATAATTATTTGTTAATTGATATTAATTAATTTATTTAATATTAATCATGGCAATTAATTTTAGGTGCGTGTTGTGGGGTTTGTAGGGGTAAAGGGCTGGATGTAATTTATGTTTAATTAATTAATAATTAGATGGTAATTAATATCAATTAATTAATTGTAAGTTAAATACGGAAATTGTGTAATTACTTTAAGGTGTTTGTTGTGGGGTTTATAGTGGTAAAGGTTGGGAAGTAATTTATGTTTAATTAATTAATAAATAGTTGTTAATTAATATTAGGGCTCCCGGTTTTATGGTATTTATTTTTTTAACATTTCCGTCTGTATTTATCCATATTTATTTTTTGGCCATCTTATTGGTATTTATCCATATTTATTTTGTGTTTTGTGACCAGATGAGGCGATAACTAGTATATTTCTGCATTTATATAACGGATAAATGAGGACTCGTACTTTGATGCCTGCCAGATTTGAGCACATTACACAGCCAAAAATAATAAAATAATAAACCCACATTAAAAAAATAGTATAATAGCACATATGCATATTGAGATATGCAGACATTTAAGCACATCTCATTGCGCTTTGTAGATTCCCATGCTGCCATTATGTACAGCCATTGGCCTGAAAGTCATTAATCTTAGCATGGAGAGTCACTCAAAAGAAGCCAAATTATTTGTATTTTTCTGCTTTTGAAAATAAATACAGACAGGAAAGTCAATGTTTTCTGCCTGTATTTATCTGTAAATTTTTTGGTTTGTGATTTTTACTTTTAAAGGGGTAAAGAAAGGATGGGTATTAAATACATTTTACTTACTTTATAATTAGTTTTTTAATAGTAATAGTTTTTTATTTGAAAATAAGTTTTAATTGTGTAATGAATTATTTTACAGTTTAATTTAGGTGTGTGTTGTGGGGATTATAGGGGTAAAGTGTGGGAAGTTAATACATTTTTATTAGTTTTACTTTTTTTAATTAATAATATTTCTTTAATTGGTAATTAAGGGGCCGAATACGATAACCGGCTTTAAAAAATCCGCCATCCACTATAGCCTGAAAAAACCGCCCGCCTGCACCATGGGAATACCGACCGAGTAATTATGATGTCGCAAAGCAACCCCCGCCCGCGGTGGTAAAAACACACAAAATCCCGCCCGTCCATGTCAGAGTAGAAGATAATCCGTCCGCCACGGACGCAATTCCGCCCGAAAACCCAAATCCGACCGCTCTGACGACCTAGACACCGGCCGTGAAATTATGATCTCCCCGACATGAGCGCGGTAAATCTACATATTCCCCGCCCGCCACGGTTAACAACAGAGATGAATAACTGACACGGCGGAAGGCCTGGCGGCCACGTCCGTGCACGGAAATCATTGGCGGACCAAAGAAATACACACAACACGGCCAACAAGTCCACACAGCAAACGACGCCAAAATACCCAGACACAGAACCCATCCCAAAGACACATCCTCCCTGGCTAAACCAAAAAACCACAAATCCCAGGACACCACGCACAACACACCGGAAAACGACAGCCCATCATGACACACCCACATAGGTGAGTACAAAAGCAGCCCCTTCACAGACCACAATCCCTTGCACCACTACAAAGCGAAGACGACAGCAGAGAACCCAGAAAGCCACAAAGGAAAGCAGCATACCACACACACGCACACATCACACTCATCACCAACACCACCACCATCACCACTGAAAAACCGGCACCACTAACCCCCTGCACATCACACACCACACACCACACACCCACCACACCAGCACCACAAATACCAAACCACACACCATGGCAACACAAAGAATGTCTAAGTTCACTGCCACAGAGTTGACGGTCATGGTCGATGAGATCATCAAGGTGCACCCACAAATCTATGGAAACCAGGTCCAACAGACACCAGTAGCCACCAGAAACAGAATGTGGAGCAGGATCGTAGACCAAGTGAATGCAGTTGGGAACGTGCCACGCAACCGGGGTGAAATGACAAAGAGGTGGCAGGACCTAAAAAGTGTGGTCAGGAAGAAGGAGGCCAAGAACCGTGAGCTGGCTGACAGGACTGGCGGCGGAAATCCCGTGCCATTCAAGACCTTCAAGGCGTGGGAGGAGAAGGTGCGAGGCATTCTACATCCGGAGAGTCTCACCGGAATACCAGGGGGAGTGGAGGCTGGTAAGTACAAACAAATGTATACCAGCACACCGCTATGTACAGTCATGCACTACCAGAATGCCATAGCTCCGAGGGCCAAACACCCCCATGTCCAGTACACAATCCACAAGACATCCCTCACACATGCAACAGACACTCACACACACTCAGCCCAAAGGTACCAACAAACAAAACCATGGGGGCATGTGTACAGTCAGCCAGCACCACAACTCCCACCAGGTCCCCTTGTACCCCAGATGCGCCGGAAGGATCACTACCCACACCCACACTCATGTGTCAGCCATAGCTGCACTAACCAACAAGTAACAGGTAAGTAGCCTTACCACAAAGTCCGTGTATCAGAGGGGGGACTGCAGAAGTACAACCCCCACCAGGCCCCAGTCCTACAGCGCAGCAAGATGGAGCACCCCCCACACCCATGTGTCAGCCATTGCAGTGCACACCTTCACCCGACAGGTAGATATGTTTCCCTACATGGAGGGGTGTCTGTGCGTGGTAAGCCATCACCACAACTCACAACACAGCCCCCACTCCCACAGACCAGCAAGATGGAGCACCCCTCCCTCTCATAACCACGTGGTAGCCATTGCATTGCTCCCTCCAAACCAACAAGTAGGTAGACTACTGTACAGGGCGGGTGTCTGTAGGCATGAGGACTGTACTACGACTAACATTTGGGACATGTCACGTAGCAGAGGAACAGGTAGCACTGCTCCCTGTCATAATCATGTGACTAATGTGCACACGGACATGAATTACAGAGTCATAGCCCACATGAGCCATCTCAAATTCAGTAACACGTAAGGAGTCACGTCTGCATGCACAAGTCTCACTGGAGTACTGACCCACATGGCGCGCACTGTGCCAGTCATCACACACATCGATACAAAAGGGGATGATGGACGGAACGTTTGAGCCAATCAAACACTCACCCCCAGTCAACTGATCTGGGTTTAATCCATCATCATTCTTTAGCTCACTCCACCACCCCAGTTCAGACATGGCCATATGCAAATCAGTCTGACCCTGTGCCTCTTGGGAACAGTCCAGCCCGAACTGCCAAGCCATGTCTTCCCTGGACCGGAAACAAGCATCCTAGGACCGGTTTCTGGCATTCCAGCCGTCATCAGCCAGGCTTGCTTGAATCCAGTGGCAAAGTGAGCAAGGGACCCACGTCTGGGCACACATCAGCAACACCATTGAAGACTTGTCCATGTAGTCGTGTCTGCTTGTTCCGTTGACATTGTACAACATCACCCATGTAAGTCTATCTTGTCTCAATGTAACAGAGTGGAACCCCAGTAATGTCACATATACCACTGGACCCATGAACCACACAGCTACACAATGCACATCCAAAATTTCATCCATCTCATCTTTCAGCCCCAGTGTCATGAAAGGTATATCATCTAAACAGTTGTCCCATATACAGTAGTTCAGCAAAGATTCCTGCCGATGACCAATAATGTGCTGTGTCTGAAGCGCACGTCACACTGTGATTTACAACATACCTAATATAGTCAACACCCCAAGAGCACTGCATTGCTGCACATGGCTGAGGGTAGCACGCACACCAAGGAATTGTCCCATCTTCAATAAGTTGTGTGGCACACAACCATTACTCACTCACTACAATGCTTGCAGTGTAATGTCCCTAAATGACAACAGTGAGCAGATATGCTGGGTATGGCAGACATACACACACCTTTGTCTCTGTAGTGTCGTGTGGCCAAAACACGTCCCCTTCTGCACCCATATGTCACAGTATGTATCACAAAACCATATTTCATCTCAAAAGCATCCATGGGGCTGTACCCCGTTGCCACCAAAACCACAAGATGTAGGGGTACTGCTACACACACCGATTGGCATTACAAATCCGTTCCATGCCATATGCACCCATCACACTATTCCATTGCCTTGATCACGCACACACATTGTAGAGCCATACACACGCATCTGGGAAATCAGTGCACAACTGTGCACGAACTGTGAATGTCAGACATCTAACGCAAACCTTGCAAGGTGCAACACAATAACCTTTTGTCTCCGCCCCACAGGTGACGAACAGCATGATGCTGGAGAGGGAGACAGCAGCCATCACAGCCATTCCACAAGCCCTCCACCCAGACTCACGGATGTGGAAGACCTGGACACCTCTTCGGACGAGGACTCCCGACCAGGCACATCTGGTGTGGCAGGGCACAACCGCTCCCCAGGACCCCTCCTACCCACCAACCCATCTCCCAGGCCTGGTGACCAGTCCCATGCCCCTGCTGCCACGGTCATTGCGGCCACCACCACTGCCGCAACCACTACCACCACCACCACCAGGGCCTCCCTGACCACCCACCCTGCGCAAGGGGTGGTACGCACGTCGACATTGACCCTGGGAGCCAGAACGAGGCCCCGGGTGACCAATGTGGCGAGTGGGCTGGTCTGTGGCAGCAGTTCAGGTGGGAGGAGCAGGGTCAGGCCAACGCCATCAGAGCCTGGGAGCCAAGCCCTGCCGCAAATCGCCAGAGTCCTTGGGGCCTATGAAGAGGCCAAGGGACAATGGGCCCGGTCAGCGGGAAGTCCTTGGGGTGTTGAGGTCCATGGACGCCCATATGGGCCAAATCGTGACCCACATGGGCCAACTCGTCGACCGCATGGGCCAGCCAGTGGTGGAGGTGAGGGCCCAATCAAGGACAACCACACCACCTCCGCCACCACCTGCTGGTGCGCAGGGTCGTGCAACATCCAGTTCCCCTGCGTCTACAGCGAGTGGGCAATCCTCAGCCACCACCAGCAGCCCACAAACACAACCCCCCCCTCTCAAATGTGGAAGGGGTTGTCCGAAGAGGAAACAGGTGTCCAGAGATGACTTTGCACGCTCCAAACGCCAGTGAGGCAGCCAGCCACGGTGGCCATCTACTGCATTCACTTGGACTACTATCCTACCCCACACTGCCATGTGAATGGCATGTGTCTGTCGGACTGTGGACCCAGAACAACATGGGTACACCTTGACCATCACGCGGACATGACCGTCAACTCATTGTACAGCATGCACCACTTTCGTGATCACCTTGCCCACAATCACATGTCACCGCTTAAAATAAATACACCTGGATCACATTTTGTTTTATCTGCTCTGTGTTTAATCAAGGATGCGCAACCGTCACCATGATCAGAAATGCATCTGTAGTGTGGTATATCGATAGGCCAGGAGAGGCTGTAGGGACCTAGGGGTGAAAAACAGAACAAGAGTCCATTGAATGTGTGTGTCACACACTCATCACACAGTACTTGTCATCAAGTTTAAGCAATGTACACACATCTCACAGAGCAACAGGGCACAATGCTACAGCCACTGTCAGTGGAATACTACCCTGGACATGGACCATTGCCACACAGCACTCAGTGAACAATAGGCCGCCGTGACAATGCACACTTACACCTACACAACTACAGCGACATCAGCCGTCATACATGGTCACTCACCGTCAAGTGAAGTAGCGGGCGATGAGCTGCTGACACTCATTCACTGCTTCCTCCTCTCCACTGTCCTCGTCACTGGACACGGCTTGGTCTGCAGGCGGGGGCCCTGGCTGATCACTGTCATCCACTATCAGGGGGATCTGCCGGCGAATCGCAAGATTGTGCAGCATGCAGCATGCCACAACTATCTGGCACACCTTCTGTGGGGAGTATGCCAGTGCACCCCCGGTGCGGTCCAGGCATCTGAATCTGGACTTCAGGAGTCCAAAAGTCCGCTCTACCACACGTCTGGTCCTCCCATGTGCCTCATTGTATCTGACATCAGCTGGTGTCCGAGGATTGCGTAGTGGGCTCAGCAGCCAAGGCCCGTTAGGATATGCAGAGTCACCTGGGTGTGAGAAACACAGAGAAACGTTGCATTTCCAACAGGATACAAGACAGCATGTCACACCCAGCACGCTACACGAGTATGCATACTCACCAACAATCCATGCACGGTCCGGTTGAAGATTGGTCATCATACGTGGGAGGATGCTGTGGCGCATGATGTGCGAGTCATGGGTGGATCCGGGAAACTTCGCACACACGTGTGTGATGATCATGTCCGCCAGGCACACCACTTGCACATTCAGGGAGTGGAAATGTTTCCGGTTCCTGTAGATGTGCTCCATGGCCTGTGGTGCAACAAGGCCAACATGGGTGCAATCAATTGCACCAACAACGTGGGGGATGCGTCCAAGGGCATAGAAAGCACCCTTCACTGCCGCCAAATCACGAGCCCTGGGGAATCTGATGTACCGGTTCCTGTAGAGCATCTTAGCTGACAGAACATCCCGTAGCACCATGCTGAACATGGGCTGGGACATCCCACCTCCACTGCCCACCGTGTGTTGAAAGGATCCGGTAGCGAAAAAATGCAGTGCAGCCATCACTTTAGCCGTGGGGGTGAATGCTGTAGGATACACCCTGCGAGGATGGAGGTGGGGTTCCAACATTGCACATAGGTGATGCAGGGTGGGTCGGTCCAGACAGAATTTCCTAATAACCTCCACATCCTCCATGTCTGCCAGCAATTGGTAGGGGCGATGTATGTTTGGTCTCCTCCTAGGACAGATGGAAGTGGACACATGTCAATGCAACACACCACATGGCATTTTCACATACACAAAACAAAGATCACTGACAAAGCAATAGAATCACAGAACAGCTGACAAGTAGGGACAGCACAGCTACATTACTCTTACACAGGTCCCCTTACCAATAGCAATGACCACTGACACAAACCATTGCTATGAGCATGCACATGGGGATTTAGGCCATAATAGTTTGAAAGGCATGATGATGATTCCAGACTGCATATGTGGGAAGCGGCAACACCACGGCAATATACCTAGCTGCTGTGCCTGACACAGCTTCCGAGGCTGGGTGAGTATGGCACACACCAACAACACAATGTACACAGGCTGAGCGGTACACCAATCGCAGCAGCTTGGACACACTGAAACAGCCCCAGGGGGCTATATGAGTGTGGGAGGGTGACTGGCATTACCACAGCTTCCAGGGACTGCTGACTGGCATCCCTCAACAACACCTGCTGCTGCTGCCACCTGTCCACCTCCATGTCGACGACTCTGATGATATGTCCAGGTCCACTCACCAGCGAGGGGTACCACGCGGGTGGACGGCGTGCCCCCACTTATTTTACCGTGAGCTCGATAACTGGAGCAAATGGAGCCACACATTCACTCTTTGGCCTCTCTGGGGCAAGATTGGAGCTGCTGCTCACGCGCTGGCTTCTCTGATGCAATCGCATCTAAGGGGTGAGCGAGGGGAGGCAATGAGTCTGATGGTGCAAGCCAACTTTCGTGACGTCACTTCCTGTCCTGATGTCAGCGTCCCCCCACTTCTTATTTGGGACTTGTGCCCTGCTGCACACTGAGAATGTGTTGCCTGCGAGATGTGACCAGGAGTAGGGTGCCATGACCTCCCACCCACCAAGCTCCACTGCCATCCCGTGCCCTGGGTAGCCTGTGCAGGTGGACAATGTAGGGGGTACACCTGGAGGACAGGGGATGTAAGTGCCTTGGCAAGGGCCTGGCAGACGCACAGCAGTATCCAGCATGTCCCCAGAGGGAGGGCCAACGTCTACACCTGATGCAGCATTGATCGTGTGCCCGCCTGTTGTGCCCACACGAGTTCACATTCATCCCCAGACAGGTAGGCTTTCCAAATACCCAACACAGTGGAAATCTACCCCTCCAGGATCCTCCCCACACATTCTGTTTCAACACTGCATGGGTGCACCTACCCGTGCCACCCACCCACCTGGGCTAAGCAGCCCTCCCGCTTCACATGCCACATGTGTGTCTTCCACAGTTGTGCTTCTCTCTCAGGGGCGGACCTCCAACTGTCCCGTAGCACACAGACAGCACCGAGTCGGACTAGCATCCTGTTTGAATGGTAGGCACCCTCACACAACTACCTGTGACACAGTGGTGGCTGTAATGGCTATTGTGACTGCCATGGCAGTGTTGCTGGCCATGGCAGGGTACACTCACACACAATGCATACGCAGCTTTTTGTATCACTACTCTGCACATCGGACTGGCCACTGTCCCTGGTGTTGTACAATATTGCCGCCTGTCTATTTAATCTGTGACTGGATGCTGTTGTTCCTGTAGTCGGTTGTGTCTGTGTAGTTGCTGATTGCAGTTGTTACTGTGTGTGCATAGTTAAGTGAGGCACATGCCGTGTATGCTACCTCAACAATTGCAATGTCTGGTCTCACATTCCTATGTGTTTTATACGTGGCTGGGACTTCACTTCTTTCAGACTCTGCTACTTGTGTGTGTGATGAAGAAGTATTTTTGTGACACGGATTGTCTGCATGTATTTGGTGGTATTTCTGGGGAAATGTATACGTGTCATGTTTGCGCGCAGGCAAAGCACAGGGTGTGAGTCTAGCCACAGGATGACAGGTAGCATGTGCAGAGTGTGCGGGTATGTGTGAGCTTACTTTCTGGGTGGCCAGCAGTGTAGGTGTATGTTAATCTTGTGATGAACATTGAGCCTGGGCACATGGCTTACTTTCAATGTGTGCATTTGGGAGGTGTAGGTGTGTGTGGTGTGAAGGGTGTGACTTTGGGGTAGTGTTGGTGTGTGTGTGTGCGCTCTGGCAATGTCGACTACACACATGTGTTACCCAGGGGCATGGTGGGTGTTTGTATCCGTGTTCAGGTCTGTGAATGTGAGCACATGTGTGTATTGTCTGTTGCACAGTGTGCAGTGTGTGGGTGTGTCCTTGCAGTTCAGGATGACTCCTACTTGATATGTTTTGGCCATTGTGGGTCTGCAGGGTGTGTGAATGTCAAGATTGTGCCTTGTTTAATTGAGCATGTATGTGAATTTCTGCAGTTCGTACTCACTGTGCAGACCTGCCCACCCACACTGATATTGTGTGTGTGTTTTGTCATGCATTGCTGTGGCATGCTTCTTGTGTGGCTCCTAATTTTGCTTGATGAGTGTGATGTCAGACTGTGAAGGTAATTGTACACATATGTAGGACTGTGCTTTGTAGTGACCAGGCCGTCAGTGTTAATGTGATGATCTGTTGGGCCACGTCATACTCTGACAAGCCAAGGCCCACGACCTCTGGTATTTCACTAGGTCCACTGTGGCGGCATCTCATATGTATTGACATCCAATGACACTAGACTACATGGTCATCTCACGACTCTCGTGTACTTCACACACTCTCATCCTCTCTCATTCGTACTTGTCTACGATCAATAATTCTACAGAGTCACATATTTGCTTCAAGGCATGTATTTGAACTTACTTCCTCTGTGATGCAGTATAGTGGACACTACTGGCAGCGAAATGCATGTGTAGGATATACTTAGCATGATTACACATACAAAAATGGGTACAGGTAGATGTGATTAGTTGTTGATTGTGGAATAAAGGCTTCAGAGTTACAACTGCCTTGCCCTTGCTATGCTAAAGTACATTTGCTCATTACTGAAGAGCTCTAGACTTTGACACAGACAGTATTAATTTTGCCTACCAGACAGCTTGACATCATAGGCACAGTACATCTCAGTCCCATGGTACAGGATTACTACAATAGTGACTCCGACACACCTGCGTCAGAGGTGACATCAGAGCATGAGCCTACGTGCATGCAGCAGCATCTCACATGTTGTTGCAATGTGGTGGCTACTGAACATGACACAATGACTGGGGCCATGTTGTAGGGGGTTGCATTTGTTGTCCATGCAAAAGTCCTGGCACGGAAGTACAGACAAAGGTGAGGTGACTGTTCTCACGTAATACAGCAGACAGATAAGTGTGCACTGACAGGAGCTTGTGTTCAGGTGCGCAGAATACATATTATAGCATAGTTGTTCGTGCAGTATTGGCCATGTGGTTACTGTACACAAGTCCCATACCTCTGCCTCCCCTGTTCATGCAGGGACACGGGATATGGTGAGGAACAGAGTGCATGTCCCGAAAATGTCAAATGTCATGGCAGTGGAGTTGATGGTAAGGTGTTTGTTGCAGATTGTATGGTATAGTTGTTGTACAGCTAACTGCCCACTGCGTGCGGAAGCCAAGCATAGGTACGGTGTTGAACATAAATGTTCAATTGGGGGTATTGAGTCGGGGACCCATGAATTGACAAGTTGTCAGGTATGCGATACCTTCCAGCAGAGCATCCCTCGCATTGGTGGTAAACATGGATGACATCCAATGAAGCGGATGGTGGGTAGCAACGTGTTCATCGTAAGTTGTCCCTTGTAGAAGCCTGATGGGACATGTTGGATGACATTCGATGAAACTGTGATCCAGCATACGTTGTGTGGAGGCACACTGGTCCCATTGCAGTGTGTGTCCGATTGCAGCCACAAACGCCATGCCCCCATACACTGAACAGATCCTGTCGTGGGCGTCCAGGGGTGCAAACAAGTGTACCAAGTCCGCCTTTGGACATGCCGGGTTGGAGAGACATAAATCCACAGGCCAGTGGTACGGGCACCTCCGACAGTAGAAAACGGGGATGACGCAGCTGAACATTTCAATGCGGTAAGTTAGTCGGTAACTTACATTCAGCATAGCCAGATTTTCACAGCCCACTATCTGTAGCAAGCTATCACTGTACAGCTGCATCTGTCCGGCATAGTTGAGAAGCACTGGTGCAACAGCCATTTTGCTACAGGGTGATGTGATGGCGTGCTCCGGCTGCCTGAGCAGTCAGCTGAGTGCAACCTCCGACGATGCTGGGAATTCTGGAATGGATGTACGGCGGCAGGACTAGGGGTATAGCTTGGGAGGAGGACACAGGCCCTCATCTCACATGCTTCAATGAATGGTCAAGGCCAGTGGTGTCTGACTCTTTCCTGATTACTTGCATTTGACCCACAAGGAGGAGTGGTATAATTGTATTTTGTAGTATTATCTTTCTTTCATGTTAGGCGCTATCTGCCAGTGGAAGGTTTACTCTGCATGGCTATGTTTGGCTTCTTGTTGGTACAATGGCTCCATTCTCCTGCAGAATTTGTTGCAATGTGATTTCAGAGTAGGAATGGAAGGCCATTCAGTGCTATCTGCTCTCCCGTGTGTGGGCGGGACACTCCGTTGCCGCTGTACATTGGAGCTTCTGTGTGGGTGTAGTAATTGGGAACACCTGTTCTCAGGCAGCAGGGTTTTTCTATTTTGTACATTGCATGGATTGATATTGCGAGCAGGATGGTATAGGTATTTTTGGATGAGACTGGCGTGCCTTTTGCGGACAATGTCCATTTTCTGCGCTGTTATGTAGCAGCCGCCGTGTGCTTCTCCATGTTTTGCACACAGGGGTGTGTCCTATTTTGACATCACATTACTCCCCTGTTCGGGACACTTGTGTGACATCCAGTTGACAACTGTGAGTTGTCTGTTGGGGACATGATTGATGCAGGAGGGCCATGTGCCATGTGCCTTCAGGGTGGGGCTGGTGTGTGGGGTGTGTAGTTGTGACCCTGTGGTGTTTGTGTGCAGCCCATGCGTGGCACTGTCATTGGCCTCTGCGTTGTGCGCATGTGTATGTGCGTCATTGCCGCTGCGGTGCCGTGACGGGGACGTCACCTCCTGGTCCCGGGTAGTGGGTGCCCAGGATGTTGCGAGTTGTTTTATTTTGACAGGTGGGACATGTGTGGGTACAGTGGTGGATGTGGCCTGTCCCCACAGGGGTGTCTGGGGGGGCCATGTACAGTTTTTCCGCCCATGCATTGTGTGCAGTGTTTGCGTGCCCTTGTTGTGTGTCTGCCTACCTGCGTCGTCGTTGCGCGTACACTCCTAGGTGCTGCATCAGGTACAGCATGGGGATGGCCTGGAGAGCAGGATTCATGTCGGAGTAGGCCGGGTTTGTGTTTCTGTACTCAGCAATCGGGTTTCCGCCTTCTTTTCTTGTGCAGTGTCTCTTTGCCGGTGAGGCTGTTTGGTTGTGGCATCGTAATTTGTACGCCGGGCGGTACGTCATTTCGTCGATCGGTGTGTCTCCATTGGCTCGCGCCGCTACGTAGACGGGCGCACTTTGATGGCGGGCGGCGTCGCAGGCTTACGGGCGGTGTTTGGCTGACTTTTCACAACCTAATTTGGCGGGCGTGTGGGCCGTTGCTGGCGGACGGTAACTAGCGGTTTTTGCCTCCGACAGCACGGCGGTAGTGCTTCCGCCCGACATCGCAATGGGCCCCTAATTATGTTATTTATGGAATTACATTTTTTTTAAATTTAGAAGTGTGTTGTGATTTGTGTGGTGTTATAGGGTAGGAAATAAAATAAATAAATGTATGTAAAAATTTATGTTTTTGTTTAAATATTTTCTAGTTAAAAATATTTATTTGTTTGAAGTTCATTTTTTATTTTAATTTATATAATATTTGAAGGTATTTGTCATATAATTAACATTATAATATGTTTTTGTATTTTTATTATTAAATATATTTGTATTTAATTTTTAACATATTTAGGGGCCGATTACGATAACCGGCGGTAAAAAATCCGCCATCCACCATAGCCTGAAAAGACCGCCCGCCTGCACCATGGGAATACCGACCGAGCAATTATAATGACGCGAAGCAACCCCGGCCCGCGGCGGAAAAAACACACAGAATTACACCCGTCCATGTCAGAGTAGAAGATAATCCGTCCGCCACGGACGCAATACCGCACGAAAACCCAAATCCGACCGCTGTGACGAACTAGACACCGGCCGTGAAATTATGATCTCTCCGACATGAGCGCGGTAAATCAACATATTTCCCGCCCGCCACGGTGAACAACAGAGATGAATAACTGACAAGGCGGAAGGCCTGGCGGCCACGTCCATGCACAGAAATCATTGGCGGCCCAAAGAAATACACACAACACGGCCAACAAGTCCACACAGCAAACAACGCCAAAATACCCAGACACATAACCCATCCCAAAGACACATCTTCCCTGGCTAAACCAAAAAACCACAAATCCCAGGACACCACGCACAACACACCTGAAAACGACAGCCCATCATGACACACCCACATAGGTGAGTACAAAAGCATCCCCTTCACAGACCACAATCCCTTGCACCACTACAAAGCCAAGACTACAGCAGAGAACCCAGAGAGCCACAAAGGAAAGCAGCATACCACACGCACGCACACATCACACTCATCACCAACAACACCACCACCATCACCACTTAAACACCGGCACCACTAACCCCCTGCACATCACACACCACACACCACCACACCAGCACCACAAATACCAAACCACGCACCATGGCAACACAACGAATGCCTAAGTTCACTGCCACAGAGTTGACGGTCATGGTCGACGAGGTCATCAAGGTGCACCCACAAATCTATGGGAACCAGGTCCAACAGACACCAGTAGCCACCAGAAACAGAATGTAGAGCAGGATCGTAGACCAGGTGAATGCAGTTGGGAACGTGCCACGCAACCGGGGGGAAATCACAAAGAGGTGGCAGGACCTGAAAAGCGTGGTCAGGAAGAAGGAGGCCAAGAACAGTGAGCTGGCTGACAGGACTGGCGGAAGAAATCCCGCGCCATTCAAGACCTTCAAGGCGTGGGAGGAGAAGGTGCGAGGCATTCTACATCCGGAGAGTCTCACCGGAATACCAGGGGGAGTGGAGGCTGGTAAGTACAAACAAATGTATACCAGCACACCGCTATGTACAGTCATGCACTACCACAATGCCATAGCTCCGAGGGCCAAACACCCCCATATCCAGTACACAATCCACAAGACATCTCTCACACATGCAACAGACACTCACACACACTCAGCCCAAAGGCAACAACAAACAAAACCATGGGGGCATGTGTACAGTCAGCCAGCACCACAAGTCCCACCAGGTCCCCTTGCACCCCAGATGCACCGGAAGGAGCGCTCCCCACACCCACACCCATGTGTCAGCCATAGCTGCACTAACCAACAAGTAACAGGTAAGTAGCCTTACCACAAGGTCCGTGTATCGGAGGGGGACTGCAGAAGTACAACCCCCACCAGGCCCCTAGTCCTACAGCGCAGCAAGATGGAGCACTCCCCACACCCATGTGTCAGCCATTGCAGTGCACACCGTCATCCCACAGGTAGATATGTTACCTGACATGGAGGGGTGTCTGTGGATGGTAAACCATCACCACAACTCACAACACGGCCCCCACTCCCACAGACCAGCAAGATGGAGCACCCCTCCCTCTCATAACCATGTGGTAGCCATTGCATTGCTCCCTCCAAACCAACAAGTAGGTAGACTACTGTACAGGGCGGGGTGTCTGTAGGCATGAGGACTGTACTATGACTAACATGTGGGACATGTCGCGTAGCAGAGGAACAGGTAGCACTGCTCCCTGTCATAATCATGTGACCAATGTGCACACGGACATAAATTACAGAGTCATAGCCCACATGAGCCATCTCAAATACAGTAGCACGTAAGGAGTCACGTCTGCATGCACAAGTCTCACTGGAGTACTGACCCACATGGCGTGCACTGTGCCAGTCATCACACACATCAGCAACACCATCCAAGTCTTGTCCATGTAGTCGTGTCTGCTTGTTCCGTTGACATTGTACAACATCACCCATGTAAGTCTATCTTGTCTCAATGTAACAGAGTGGAACCCCAGTAATGTCACATACACCACTGGACCCATGAACCACACAGCTACACAATGCACATTCAAAATCACATCCATCTCATCTTTCAGCCCCAGTGTCATGAAAGGTATATCATCTAAACAGTTGTCCCATATACAGTAGTTCAGCAAAGATTCCTGCCGATGACCAATAATGTGTCTGCTGTGTCTGAAGCGCACGTCACACTGTGAGTTACAACATACCAAATATAGTCAACACCCCAAGAGCACTGCATTGCTGCACATGGCTGAGGGTAGCACGCACACCAAGGAATTGTCCCATCTGCAATACGTTGTGTGGCACACAACCATTACTCACTCACTACAATGCTTGCAGTGTAATGTCCCTAAATGACAACAGTGAGCAGATATGCTGGGTAAGTCAGACATACACACACCTTTGCCTCTGTAGTGTCGTGTGGCCAAAACACATGTCCAGTGCTTAATTTGTAAAATATGAAGTGCAGGTGCTCAAATATTTTTTAGGAGGCCACACCCACTTCCCTCGGCTCTACCCACTTCCACAAGTGGCCCCACCCACTTACTCTAAATGCCCAACCCACATCCTCAACTGGCACTGCTGACTCAAGTACCAGAAAACTAGCACATGGTGGCAAAGGCTCATTTAGTGGACCCTGGGCAGATGCAATATGGGTGCCTCCATGAAAAATGGTGGCTGAAGTGAAGCAGCATGACAGTAGCAAGTATTGGGTGTTCTACAGTCCCTATCCCAAAGGAATGTAAGAGAGCCAATGTTGAAAAGGAGATGCCTTTTTACTTTTTTAGGTCAGGATTACATGCTATCCCCACTTGACAGATCTATCTCTTTGTTTCACAGAATGTCAGCACTTCATGTGGAACTCCATTGAGCAGCTCGCTGCTCAATAAACACTATATTTCCCCAAGGGTTTGCACCTCAATTTAAGAACATTCTAGTCAGCTGGTCATTTGTCCTATATGAGGTGGAAAGTCCGGTATGTCGCAGTTAACTGAATGAAGTCAAGTGGGGTATTGGTGTTCTTAGCTTTGTGGGTGGCATGCATTCTATAATTGCAAGCACGAGCAGGGTTCAACAAATCAACACGTACATCTCAATTGCTTCTTATTTGAGCAAGAAAAATGGAAGAGATGAAAGAACCAAAAATGAATGAATACTGATTTTAGAAGGGTTCTATTAACAAAAAGTGTGCGTCCATGCGCTAGAGATGGAGGAGGAAGGAAGTGGAAAGTGATTGAACAAGAACATTGGGAAAAGGAATGAGAGCAGTGCAAATCCAAATTCAAATGAGTAATTAAAACAAAAATATGCCGTTTAGTTTGACTATTAGTGTTATTATCAGTTTATAATATAGCTTTAAAAAGAGACATTGCACTTAGTAACATCGTGCTTGGAGGCCCTGAGCTCCCTTACCTCCCCTCTTCTGTGAGGCACTCCTTTTCACAGCGTCTTTCGGTCATCATTTTGAAAGACATCCATGAAAACTTTGTGGCTAGGCCTCCGGATTCAAAACAGTGCAAACCACCTTCCAAAGCATGTGTGTTGGGGAGGCAGCCTTAGAGCACGTGGTTCGGAACTCTGCATGTGTTCAATGCATGAAGCTGCTGTTCACTGGTCTGTGAGCGATGCACGCACCTGAGAGCATTTTGCACGTGGGTGAGAAATGATAATGTGTTTTAGCGACTGTAGCTCAGAGCTGTGACCAGGCACATGCACAGTGCAGGCCTGTGGTGGTTTCACGCTCCTGCTTCATAGTGCAGACAAGCTCTGCTTCCTGTCACCTCTCCGTGCCCTCTCTGCCCTGAAACATCAGCACTCACCATCAGTAGCAGCCCTCAATGGCCTCCAGCGTGAAGCTGATTCTCGTACCACAGGCGTAGGGAAGCAGCACCTTAGGGATGTACAGCTTGGAGGCCAGTCAGTGCCAGGAAGAGCAGCGGGAACAGTTACAGAGGAAGCCAGCGATATGGAGTGCTGCATGGCGGGGCCATGATGCTCTCAACATGGGAGTCTTGCAGCCCTCTCAGCATGGACCTGTCCTAGGCTGCTGAACCTATGACCCTCACTGACCCTCAGATCTCTTGGCGTTGTACTTGTGGGGCGTGGCAATAAATGAAACTGCGCAGTGTGCACACGCTGCCTGCAGGCTACTGCGCACAACCCCAACGACTACAGAACCAAAATCCAGCCCAAATAAAAATCACAGTGTCCCTCCCGACCCGCCCACCGGGCCGGCAACACTAAAACTAAAGGCCGCGGCCGCCATATCGATTTAGAGAAGAACTTGATTGAGATTCAATCAGCATCTCATGAATCTCGGCATTCTCCTCTTGGCAATGGCATCATTATTGATGATCATGGAATGGGGCGGGCACATGGCGGCTCCTATGCTACGCTAGTACTAGTTAAAGTTTCTACTGTCTGTGTGCTTAACTCACTGGCTGCTTAAGCCTTACTGGGCATGGGCGGCCAGTAACTGTTGGCGGCAGTTCGTTCGCGGTGGGCCCAGACACACACTGACTGCAGACAGACAGTCAGTCAGTGCACTGCCTTGCTTTATTAACTGATTGGGGGGGTGCGGCGGGGCCTGCCTGGTGCGCCATGATCTTGTTTGCCTGCCTCACCTGGGTACTGTTGGCCGCCGGGCGATTCTGGCTACTGGTAACTACTGCTCTGCTGCCAGTCCCTTAACACCAACGTCGTCGTCGGGGGGGGAGGGGGGTCACGCTGGCTGGCACTCAGAGTGAGTAGTGACCGAGGCGAGTTGAAAGGCCTCCGTGGCCCGTTGAACCACGATGACGGTGGTGTGGGGTGCCGTGCGCGGGTATGCTGGGGCGTGGCAATGCGCAATTAAATCTGCGCACGTTGCCTCTTGCCGCCCAACCCCCGCAGAACTAAAATCCAGCCCAATTCAGTGTCCCGACCCGCCCACCGGGCCGGGAACACTGCTAAAGGCCGCGGCCTCCTCGCCAATATATGATCATCAGCAGTACAGTGAGAAAGACACTGACTGCAGATTGCGTCTTTGAGAAGATTGAGATTGAGATTCATCAAATCTCCATTTTCTCATCTTGGCTCAGGCAGGGCAGAGGGCAGGCCAGGCTCACAGTTGCCGCCGGGCCGCCCGCAACACAGTTTGCACTGCCGCTGGTCGCTGGGACTGGGACACCGTCACCGCGGACACCTAACTCTCGGCATCGCATCCAGGTACCAGCGCAGCATGTCACATGCAGTCTGCAGACACCAGACAGACAGTAACTGCCTGTGTACCTGACCGGCGTGATGCTTCCCGTCTGGCGCCTTCCCGGATGTTTTTTTAATTTCCTAAGCCGGCGGCACTGAACACTGCTCGCCACCCGCCCCCTCCCCCCTAGCAGTGCCACACGATCCGGTGAGGTGTCCAGCATTGTTTCAAGATGTTAACTCAAGCACATTCACTTTTCCCGAGTCATTACACACAGCTAGGGCTGCCTTCCTGGTGTGTAATGTTACTTCAAGTTCCATGACAAAACCAACCACCGTAACAGTAACACTGTGCAGAGAGGCGCTATCAAAATCAATGACGTGCAGCATTGAGTGTAGACCCGGCCCTGATAATTAAGTGCTGGTGCTAAGCACCGGAAAGCACCGGCACAAATTAAGCACTGCACATGTCCCCTTCTGCACCCATATGTCACAGTATGTACCACAGCATCATATTTCATCTCAAAAGCATTCATGGGGCTGTACCCCTTTTGCCATCTGCGTTTCTAAGCGTTTCATTTGAAACCCAAAAACATATATCATCTCAAAAGCGTTCATGGGGCTGTACCCCGTTCCCACCAAAGCCACAAAATGTAGGGGTACTGCAACACACACCGATTGGCATTCCAAATCCGTCCCATGCCATATGCACCCAACACACTATTCCATTGCCTTGATCACGCACACACATTGTAGAGCCATACACACGCATCTGGGAAATCAGTGCACAACTGTGCACAAACTGTGCATGTCAGACATCTAACACAAACCTTGCAAGGTGCAACACAATAACCTTTCGTCTCCGCCCCACAGGTGACGAACAGCATGATGCTGGAGAGGGAGACAGCAGCCATCACAGCCAGTCCACAAGCCCCCCACCCGGACTCACGGATGTGGAAAACCTGGACACCTCTTCGGACGAGGACTCCCGACCAGGCACATCTGGTGTGGCAGGGAGCAACAGGTCCCCAGGACCCCTCCTACCCACCAACCCATCTCCCAGGGCTGGTGACCAGTCCCAGGCACCTGCTGCCACGGTCATTGCGGCCACCACCACCGCCGCAACCACCACCACCATCACCACCACCAGGGCCTCCCTGACCACTCACCCTGCGCAAGGGGTGGCACGCACCTCGACATCTACCCTGGGAGCCAGAACGAGGCCCCGGGTGACCAATGTGGTGAGTGGGCAGGTCGGTGGCAGCAGTTCAGGTGGGAGGAGCAGGGTCAGGCCAACGCCATCAGAGCCTGGGAGCCAAGCCCTGCCGCAAATCGCCAGAGTCCTTGGGGCCTATGAAGCGGCCCAGGGACAATGGGCCAGGTCAGCTTCCGACACGCGGGAAGTCCTTGGGGTGTTGAGGTCCATGGACGCCCACATGGGCCAATTCGTGACCCGTATGGGCCAACTTGTGGACCTCATGGGCCAGCTAGTGGTGGCTGTGAGGGCCCAATCAAGGCCAACCACATCACCTCCGCCACCACCTGCTGGGGCGCAGGGACATGCAACATCCAGTTCCCCTGCGTCCACAGCGAGTGGGCAATCCTCCGCCACCACCAGCAGCCCACAAACACAACCCCCCTCTCAAACATGGAAGGGGCCGTCCGAAGAGGAAACAGGTGTCCAGAGATGACTTCGCACGCTCCAAACGCCAGTGAGTCAGCCAGCCACGGTGGCCATCTACTGCATTCACTTGGACTACCATCCTACCCCACACTGCCAGGTGAATGGCATGTGTCTGTCGGACTGCGGACCCAGAACAACATGGGTACACCTTGACCATCACGCGGACATGACCGTCAACTCATTGTACAGCATGCACCACTTTCGTGATCACCTTGCCCACAATAACATGTCACCTTTTAAAATAAATACACCTGTATCACATTCTGTGTTATCTGCTCTGTTTATAATCAAGGATGCGCAACCGTCACCATGATCAGAAATGCATCTGTAGTGTGGTATGTCGATAGGCCAGGAGAGGCTGTAGGGACCTAGGGGTGAAAAACAGAACAAGAGTCCATTGAATGTGTGTGTCACACACTAATCACACAGTACTTGTCATCAGGTTCAAGCAATGTACACACATCTCACAGAGCAACAGGGCACAATGCTACAGCCAGTCAGTGGCATACTACCCTGGACATGGACCATTGCCACACAGCACTCAGTGAACAATAGGCCGCCGTGACAATGCACACATACACCTACACAACTACAGCGACATCAGCCGTCGTACATGGTCACTCACCGTCAAGTGAAGTAGCGGGCGATGAGCTGCTGACGCTCATTCACTGCTTCCTCCTCTCCACTGTCCTCGTCACTGGACACGGCTTGGCCTGCAGGTGGGGGCCTTGGCTGATCACCGTCATCCACTATCAGGGGGATCTGCCTGCGAATCGCACTATTGTGCAGCATGCAGCATGCCACAACTATCTGGCACACCTTCTGTGGGGAGTATGCCAGTGCACCCCCGGTGCGGTCCAGGCACCTGAATCTGGACTTCAGGAGTCCAAAAGTCCACTCTACCACACGTCTGGTCCTCCCATGTGCCTCATTGTATCTGACATCAGCTGGTGTCCGAGGATTGCGTAGTGGGCTCAGCAGCCAAGGCCCGTTAGGATATGCCGAGTCACCTGGGTGTGAGAAACACAGAGAAACGTTGCATTTCCAACAGGATACAAGACAGCATGTCACACCCAGCACGCTACACGAGTATGCATACTCACCAACAATCCATGCACGGTCCGGTTGAAGATTGGTCATCATACGTGGGAGGATGCTGTGGCGCATGATGTGCGAGTCATGGGTGGATCCGGGAAACTTCGCACACACGTGTGTGATGATCATGTCCGCCAGGCACACCACTTGCACATTCAGGGAGTGGAAATGTTTCCGGTTCCTGTAGATGTGCTCCATGGCCTGTGGTGCAACAAGGCCAACATGGGTGCAATCAATTGCACCAACAACGTGGGGGATGCGTCCAAGGGCATAGAAAGCACCCTTCACTGCCGCCAAATCACGAGCCCTGGGGAATCTGATGTACCGGTTCCTGTAGAGCATCATAGCTGACAGGACATCCCGTAGCACCATGCTGAACATGGGCTGGGACATCCCACCTCCACTGCCCACCGTGTGTTGAAAGGATCCGGTAGCGAAAAAATGCAGTGCAGCCATCACCTTAGCCGTGGGGGTGAATGCTGTAGGATACCCCTGCGAGGACGGAGGTGGGGTTCCAACATTGCACATAGGTGATGCAGGGTGGGTCGGTCCAGACGGAATTTCCTAATAACCTCCACATCCTCCATGTCTGCCAGCAATTGGTAGGGGCGATGTATGTTTGGTCTCCTCCTAGGACAGATGGAAGTGGACACATGTCAATGCAACACACCACATGGCATTTTCACATACACAAAACAAAGATCACTGACAAAGCAATAGAATCACAGAACAGCTGACAAGTAGGGACAGCACAGCTACATTACTCTTACACAGGTCCCCTTACCAATAGCAATGACCACTGACACAAACCATTGCTATGAGCATGCACATGGGTATTTAGGCCATAATAGCTTGAAAGGCATGATGATGATTTCAGACTGCATATGTGGGAAGCGGCAACACCACGGCAATATACCTAGCTGCTGTGCCTGACACCTCTTCCGAGGCTGGGTGAGTATGGCACACACCAACAACACCATGTACACAGGCTGAGCGGTACACCAATCGCAGCAGCTTGGACACACTGAAACAGCCCCAGGGGGCTATATGAGTGTGGGAGGGTGACAGGCATTACCACAGCTTCCAGGGACTGCTGACTGGCATCCCTCAACAACACCTGCTGCTGCCACCTGTCCACCTTCATGTCGACGACTCTGATGATATGTCCAGGTCCACTCACCAGCGAGGAGCTGGAGTTCCTGGATTCCAAGCTCCACGCCCACTGCCCAAGGCTATTTCTTGCAAAAGTTGTGTGTGTGTGGGAGTGCATGTGGGGGACACACATGTCGTTGATCCGCAGCACTATGAGTCAGAGCCTGTGGGGTTCCAACATGCACTGCTTACCATGCTTACTACAGGTGGAAGGGGTATGTAGGCTCTCTGGCACTTTCCCATGCATGTCCCTCCCGAGTGGTGGTACATGGCATTTTCATGTCAGACATCCAGTGACGCAGCCACTTGGCAATGCATGATTCAGGGCAGTTATTGCTTGTGTGAATGGCTGGCTGGGTCCCTGCTGGCCTTCTCAGTCTCGGGAGACCTGGGCTGCACATTGACCGCCCAATCCTAGAAGGAAATTACACTGACTGTACAGTGGGTTACATGTGTCTTTAGTTCACAACTCTCAGGAAATGCGCAAACTCAGCCCTGTCGATTGAACACTCCAGGCCTTGTGATAGTGATGTGTGTGAGAGATAGTGGCACTGAATGTGACCCCCATTGCGGGGTGAGCCCTTCACAGGGCGAGTACGTTGAGGGCTGCGCAGTGTTGGACACAGTGAGTCCACCCACAAAGATGTGTTACCTTGTGATCTATGTGTTGGTCTACCTGACAATGGACAGTAGATGTGGGCAGACTACACATTGCTCAAAGTGCTGGCATCCTGCATGTGAATGGGATGGACAGGTACTGTGTACACACTCCCACCAGCATGCATTCACGTGTGGTGTACACATGCTGTTATGCCATGTCCGATAACTTCTTGGCTCTGTTACACATCTCTGAGTATTTTGGATGGGTCAGCATCATGCCACTGTGATTGGTGGATGTGGGTGATGATGAGAAGTGTATGAGTGATATTTCAACCCTCTTGTGTACCATCCCTGAAGTTGAAAGTCCTCCAGCCCAAGGCCTTGTGATGAGCCATTGCATCCAAGTTGATGCCTCTGTGTATGTGTAACCGACAGTGCAGCCAATTCCACAAAGGGTGTGACGTCATCTGCCAGATGAGCGACTACGTGGCGGAGACAAATCGGGAGATGCCCCCTCGTTTGTCAGGTTAGCACGGTGCTGCATTTCACCACTAATGGTCTGCATCTTGACAGTCACACAGCCTGTGCCGGATGCACGTTTGTAGGGGCATCAGCAGCAAGCAGGTGTACAGTATTGTGGGATGGTGTCTTTTGCTGTGAGAGGCAGCATGTGTCCACAGCCTACCCATAATCTGGCTAATGTGATGTTTGTTGTGTGATGCAGTGGGTTGTAAGTGTACTCTGTGCTGGGTGCATCTGACATGCATATGCGATTCCTGAGGGTCAAGATGTAATTTGAGCATTCTGCATTGTCAATGCGTTCTGAGTCGTAGGCCTCAGGAACAGCCTGTAGTATTCTGGAGTGGCAATTCCCATGTATGTTTGAGGCACTGTGCCTACTCTGATTTCGTTCAGACATATGTGTGCGATGCCTCACCTCATATTCCTGATACTTACACATCCGGCACACTGTGCAACAGTAGTTGTGCTCGTGCGAAAGACAGGTGTATGGCATGGGCTCATGACCATTGTGGACTGTCATGTTGCAGTCTGTGTGAGTGGTGTCCCATTCTGCTCCATGCAGGTATGTCCTTGGCTTAATTATGTAGTGGTCATCCTTGCCACCATCAGGACAGTGGGTGTGCACACAGCGATTTGTGGCTATGGCCGCAGGGTGACACAGTCCGGGTGTTGTGCTATGTGCACAACACATGTGCCACTTATTAGCGGCTTCATTTCCTGTACGCCAGCCATTACGTGTTGATTGTGGTAGCTGTATACAATTGCACAGGTATCGTGCAACATGTGGATTTGGGAATGTTCTTTGCTGCCTCCCTTGCACATGTCTGTTTAATTGATGCCAAATGAGTGAGGCCACCTCGCTCTCCCTCATGTAGCATCTCCCGTGGGTGCTGAGGGACAGGGGACGGTCAACAGTGGTGAGGCATCGGATGAAGCAGCTGCACAGGAGCTGGGTGAGACAGATGTGACCGGCGCCTCGGAGGGGCCAGACGTGTGCTGGATGAATCACAGGCCGAGACGGCAATTGCTGCGTCATCTGAGGACAGAGGTGATGCATCCATGTTTGCTAGCACAGGGGACGTGGACTCTGGCTCCTCTGCAGCCACGTGGAGGCCAATGCCCACCCTCCCAGCTACTTCCACTGGTGCAACACGTGTCGGCACAAGGATGAAGGATAGAGTGTCCTTCACACCAGGCACAGCTGCCCCTGCACTAAGCCTGGGCGTAGTTCGCGAAGTAGCGCTACGCGAAGCTACGCAAAGTGCAGTTCGCACTATGCGAACTACGCGTAGCACTACGCGAACTGCGTAGTGCACTGTTCGCAATGATTGCACAGTGCCGGATGCTTGTCCGCACTGTGCAATCATTGAAAACGGCATCTTGCACAGTGCGAGCTGTCTTTACTGCCGCTCGAGTAGATTTTTACTCGAGCGGCAGCTTTCTCAACGCAGACTGGTAGTTTCTCATCGCGAGCGGTCGCGAGCATACGCGACCACTCGCAATGAGAAACCTGACCTCCCTGCGTTGAGAATCTCGCTGGGATGTCATTTTGCTTGCTCGCGGTCGCCAACTTGACGTTGAGGACCGCGAGCAAGCAAAAATGACCGCTGCACTACGCTACGCTACACTACGCGTGTTTGCACTGTGCTACGTGCAATTCGCGTTGTGCGAAGTAGCGCAAACTTCGCAAACTACGCGAGCGTAGCGTAGTGCTTTGCCCAGGGTTACCCTGCACATGTGACCCCTGCTGCCCTCAGTGCTGGGTCTGTTGAGCTTGTGCGGCATCTCTGCATGGGGCAGACAGCTCTCCTCAATAACTTCATTGCCCATGACATCACCTTGCCGCAGGTGACATAGTTCATGGAGGGCCTACATGTACGCGTGGGTGGGCTACACCAGACTGTCCAATGGTTGTCCCCCCCAGGTCAAGGTGGGCCTTCAACTGGGCCACTCTCAGGCTGACATTCCGGATCCCTTTCTCCACCCCCTGGAAAGTGGCACATCTGACAACAGCAGGGCAGGAGTCCTAACAAAAGAGGTGGGGGTACGCTGACGTCAGGACAGGAAGTGACATCACGAAAGGTGGCTTGCACCATCAGACTCATTGCCTCCCCTCGCTCACCCCTTAGATGCGATTGCGTCAGAGAAGCCAGCGCGTGAGCAGCAGCTCCAGTCTTGCCCCAGAGAGGGCAAAGTGTGAATGTGTGGCTCCATTTGCTCCAGTTATCGAGCTCACGTTAATATAAGTGGGGGGACGCCATCCACCCGCGTGGTACCCCGACTCGAGCCCTGGACAACAGTGACAATGCATGGCAGTCTCCGGAGTCCGGATACACCACATGCAACACACAGCAGCTGTAGCTGCCCTAGCGGGCCAGGCCGCAAGCACCATCCCAGACGAAAGGTAGACACACCCCGGCGCACATAGTCATTACATCCGCTGCCATTGACAAGGGACCCATCGAGTGAGATATGGGCCTCAGGGTGACGGGCCTCCGAGCCATCCCCCGCCAACGAGTGTCATGCAACTCACACATTTCGCAAAGCCAATAGGACACTTTGCCTGCACATCAGAGCTCAAGTCGGGGTACCACGCGGGTGGACGGCGTGCCCCCACTTATATTACCGTGAGCTCGATAACTGGAGCAAATGGAGCCACACATTCACTCTTTGTCCTCTCTGGGGCGAGATTGGAGCTGCTGCTCACGCGCTGGCTTCTCTGATGCAATCGCATCTAAGGGGTGAGCGGGGGAGGCAATGAGTCTGATGGTGCAAGCCACCTTTCGTGACGTCACTTCCTGTCGTGACGTCAGCGTCTCCCCACTTCTTATTTGGGACATGTGCCCTGCTGCACACTGAGAATGTGTTGCCTGCGAGATGTGACCAGGAGCAGGGCGCCATGACCTCCCACCCACCAAGCTCCACTGCCATCCCGTGCCCTGGGTAGCCTGTGCAGGTGGACAATGTAGGGGGTACACCTGGAGGACAGGGGATGTAAGTGCCTTGGCAAGGGCCTGGCAGACGCACAGCAGTATCCAGCATGTCCCCAGAGGGAGGGCCAACGTCTACACCTGATGCAGCATTGATCATGTGCCCGCCTGTTGTGCCCACACGAGTTCACATTCATCTCCCGACAGGTAGGCTTTCCAAATACCCAACACAGTGGAAATCTACCCTCCGGGATCCTCCCCACACAGTCTGTTTCAACACTGCATGAGTGCACCTACCCGTGCCACCCACCCACCTGGGCCAAGCAGCCCTCCCGCTTCACATGCCACATGTGTGTCTTCCACAGTTGTGCTTCTCTCTCAGGGGCGGACCTCCAACTGTCCCGTAGCACACAGACAGCACCGAGTCGGACTGGCATCCTGTTTGAATGGTAGGCACCCTCACACAACTACCTGTGACACAGTGGTGGCTGTAATGGCTATTGTGACTGCCATGGCAGTGTTGCTGGCCATGGCAGGGTACACTCACACACAATGCATACGCAGCTTTTCGTATCACTACTCTGCACATCAGACTGGCCACTGTCCCTGGTGTTGTACAATGTTGCCGCCAGTCTATTTAATCTGTGATTGGATGCTGTTGTTCCTGTAGTCGGTTGTGTCTGTGTAGTTGCTGATTGCAGTTGTTACTGTGTGTGCATAGTTAAGTGAGGCACATGCCGTGTATGGTACCTCAACAATTGCAATGTCTGGTCTCACATTCCTATGTGTTTTATAAGTGGCTGGGACTTCACTTCTTTCAGACTCTGCAACTTGTGTGTGTGATGAAGACGTATTTCTGTGACACGGATTGTCTGCATGTATTTGGTGGTATTTCTGGGAAAATGTATACGTGTCATGTTTGCGTGCAAGCAAAGCACAGGGTGTGAGTCTAGCCACAGGATGACAGGTAGCATGTGCAGAGTGTGCGGGTATGTGTGAGCTTACTTTCTGGGTGGCCAGCAGTGTAGGTGTATGTGAATCTTGTGATGAACATTGAGCCTGGGCACATGGCTCACTTTCAATGTGTGCATTTGGGAGGTGTAGGTGTGTGTGGTGTGAAGGGTGTGACTTTAGGGTAGTGTTGGTGTGTGTGTGTGCGCTCTGGCAATGTCGACTACACACATGTTACCCAGGGGCATGGTGGGTGTTTGTATCCGTGTTCAGGTCTGTGAATGTGAGCACGTGTGTATTGTCTGTTGCACAGTGTGCAGTGTGTGGGTGTGTCCTTGCAGTTCAGGATGACTCCTACTTGATATGTATTGGCCATTGTGGGTCTGCAGGGTGTGTGAATGTCAAGATTGTGCCTTGTTTAATTGAGCATGTATGTGAATTTCTGCAGTTCGTACTCACTGTGCAGCCCTGCCCACCCACACTGATATTGTGTGTGTCTTTTGTCATGCATTGCTGTGGCATGCTTCTTGCGTGGCTCCTATATTTGCATGATGAGTGTGATGTCGGACTGTGAAGGTAGTTGCACACATATGTAGGACTGTGCTTTGTAGTGACCAGGCCATCAGTGTTAATGTGATGATCTGTTGGGCCACGTCAGACTCTGACAAGCCAAGGCCCATGACCTCTGGTATTTCACTGGGTCCACTGTGGCAGCAACTCATATGCATTGACATCCAATGACACTTGACTACATGGTCATCTCACGACTCTCGTGTACTTCACACACTCTCATCCTCTCTCATTCGTACTTGTCTACGATCAATAATTCTACAGAGTCACATATTTGCTTCAAGGCATGTATTTGAACTTACTTCCTCTGTGATGCAGTATGTGGGCACTACTGGCAGCGAAATGCATGTGGAGGATATACTTAGCATGATTACACATACAAAAAGGGGTACAGGTAGATGTGATTAGTTGTTGATTGTGGAATAAAGGCTTCAGAGTTACAACTGCCCTGCCCTTGCTATGCTAAAGTACATTTGCTCATTACTGAAGAGCTCTAGGCTTTGACACAAACAGTATTAATGTTGCCTACCAGACAGCTTGACATCATAGGCACAGTACATCTCAGTCCCATGGTGCAGGATTACTACAATAGTGACTCCGACACACCTGCCTCAGAGGTGACATCAGAGCATGAGCCTACATGCATGCAGCAGCGTCTCACATGTTGTTGCGATGTGGTGGCTACTGAACATGACACAATGACTGGGGCCATGTTGTAGGGGGTTGCATTTGTTGTCCATGCAAAAGTCCTGGCTCGGAAGTACAGACGAAGGTGAGCTGACAGTTCTCACGTAATACAGCAGACAGATAAGTGTGCACTGACAGGAGCATGTGTTCAGGTGCGCAGAATACATATTATAGCATAGTTGTTCGTGCAGTATTGGCTATGTGGTTACTGTACACAAGTCCCATACCTCTGCCTCCCCCTGTTCATGCAGGGACACGGGATATGGTGAGGAACAGAGTGCATGTCCCGAAAATGTCAAGTGTCATGGCAGTGGAGTTGATGGTAAGGTGTTTGTTGCAGATTGCATGGTATAGTTGTTGCACAGCTAACTGCCCACTGCGTGCGGTAGCAAAGCATAGGTACGGTGTTGAACATGAATGTTCAATTGTGGGTATTGATTTGGGGACCCATGAATTGACAAGTTGTCAGGTATGCAATACCTTCCAGCAGAGCATCCCTCGCATTGGTGGTATACATGGATGACATCCAATGAAGCGGATGGTGGGTAGCAACGTGTTCATCGTAAGTTGTCCCTTGTAGAAGCCTGATGGGACATGTTGGATGACATTCGATGAAACTGTAATCCAGCATACATTGTGCGGAGGCACACTGGTCCAATTGCAGTGTGTGTCCGATTGCAGCCACAAACGCCATGCCCCCATACACTGAACAGATCCTGTCGTGGGCGTCCAGGGGTGAAAACAAGTGTACCAAGTCCGCATTTGGACATGCCGGGTTGGAGAGACATAAATCCACAGGCCAGTGGTACGGGCACCTCTGACAGTAGAAAACGGGGATGACGCAGCTGAACATTTCAATGCGGTAAGTTACTCGGTAACTTACATTCAGCATAGCCAGATTCGCACAGCCCACTATCTGTAGCAAGCTATCACTGTACAGCTGCATCTGTCCGGCGTAGCTGTGAAGCACTGGTGCAACAGCCATTTTGCTACAGGGTGATGTGATGGCGTGCTCCGGCTGCCTGAGCAGTCTGCTGAGTGCAACCTCCGACGATGCTGGGAATTCTGGAATGGATGTACGGCGGCAGGACTTGGGGTATAGCTTGGGAGGTGGACACAGGCCCTCATCCCACATGCTCCAATGAATGGTCAAGGCCAGTGGTGTCTGACTCTTTCCTGATTACTAGCATTTGAGCCACAAGGAGCAGTGGTATAATTGTATTTTGTAGTATTATCTTTCTTTCATGTTAGGCGCTATCTGCCAGTGGAAGGTTTACTCAGCATGGCTATGTTTGGCTTCTTGTTGGTACAATGGCTCCATTCTCCTGCAGAATTTGTTGCAATGTGATTTCAGTGTAGGAATGGAAGGCCATTCAATGCTATCTGCTCTCCCGTGTGTGGGCGGGACACTCCGTTTCCGCTGTACATTGAGACTTCTGTGTGGGTGTAGTAATTGGGAACACCTGTTCTCAGGCAGCAGGGTTTTTCTCTTTTGTACATTGCATGGCTTGTTATTGCGTGCAGGATGGTATAGGTATTTTTTGATGAGACTGGCGTGCCTTTTGCGGACAATGTCTATTTTCTGCGCTGTTATGTAGCAGCCGCCGTGTGCTTCTCCATGTTTTGCACACAGGGGTGTGTCCTATTTTGACGTCACATTACTCCCCTGTTCGGGACACTTGTGTGACATCCAGTTGACAACTGTGAGTTGTCGGTTGGGGACATGATTGATGCAGGAGGGCCACGTGACATGTGCCTTCAGGGTGGGGCTGGTGTGTGGGTGTGTAGTTGTGGCCCTGTGGTGTTTGTGTGCAGCCCATGCGTGGCGCTGTCATTGGCCTCTGCGTTGTGCGCATGTGTACCTGCGCCATCGCCGCTGCGCTGCGGTGCCGTGACGGGACGTCACCTCCTGGTCCCGGGTAGTGGGTGCCCAGGATGTTGCAAGTTGTTTTTATTTTACCGGTGGGACATGTGTGGGTACAGTGGTGGATGTGTCCTGTCCCCACAGGGGTGTCTGGGGGCCATGTACAGTTTTTCCGCCCTTGCATTGTGTGCAGTGTTTGCGTGCCCTTGTTGTGTGTCTGCCTACCTGCGTCGTCGTTGCGCGTTCACTCCTAGGTGCTGCATCAGGTACAGCATTGGGATGGCCTGGAGAGCAGGATTCTTGTCGAAGTAGGCCGGGTTTGTGTTTCTGTACTCAGCAGTCTGGTTTCCGCCTCCTATTCTCGTGCGGTGTCTCTTTGCCGGTGAGGCTGTTTGGTTGTGTCATCGTAATTTGTACGCCGGGCGGTACGTCATTTCGTCGGACGGTGTGTCTCCGTTGGCTCGTGCCGCTACGTAGACGGGCGCACTTTGATGGCGGGCGGCGTCGCAGGCTTACGGGCGGTATTTGGCTGACTTTTCACATCCTAATTTGGCGGGCGTGTGGTACGTTGCTGGCGGACGGTAACTGGCGTTTTTTGCCTCCGACAGCACGGCAGTAGTGCTTCCGCCCGCCATCGTAATGGACCCCTTAGATATTTATTTATTAATTAATTTTTAAAATTACTTTTTATTTTATTTTTATTTTTTTTATTTTTATTTTTGAACTGACTGGAGTGTGAATAGTAAATTTTATCCCTTCGCTATCCAACACTTTCCCTACTGTTGCACTCACTGGAGTGGGAATAGTCATTTGTACCCCTCTGCTATCCAACACTTTCCCTACTGTTGCACTGACTGGAGTTGGAATAGTAAATTATATCCGTCCGCTATCCAACACTTTCTCTACTGTTGCACTCACTGGAGTGGGAATAGTTATTTTTACCCCTCTGCTATCCAACACTTTCCCTACTGTTCTACTTATTGGAGTGGGAATAGTAATTTTTACCCCTCCGTTATCCAGCACTTTTCCTACTGTTGCACTCACTGGAATGGGAATAGTAATTTTTACCCCTCCGTTATCCAACACTTTCTCTACTGTTGCACTCACTGGTGTGGGAATAGTAATTTTTACCCCTCCGCTATCAAACACTTTCCCTACTGTTGCACTGACTGGAGTTGGAGTAGTAAATGTAATCCCTCCGCTATCCAACTCTTACCCTACTGTTGCACTCATTGGAGTTGGAATAGTAAATTTTACCCTTTCACTATCCAACACTTTCCCTACTGTTGCACTCCTTGAAGTGGGAATAATAATTTTTACCCCTCCGCCATCCAACCCTTTCCCTACTGTTGCAATGACTGCATTGGGAAATTTTAGTTTAAATGTTTAAATAGTTTAATGTTTTAATTTATAATAGAATGTTTTTTTATTATATTTTAAATCATTGATATATATATATATATATTTGTAAATGTTTATATAATTTTAAATTTATAAAGTATATTAAAATTAATAGTTTATTAATTGTTTTAAAATAAATATATATATATATATATATGTATAAATTATTATGTTTGTATGTTTAACTTTTTAAGTGTATTTGTTATATTTTGTTAAAATGTATATTTTATTTAATTTATTTAGTTAAAATTAATTTTATTTAATATATTTAATATTTAATTGTTTATATATATATAAAAATCGATATTTTGTACAACTATATTTTTTACATTGATTTTTTTAGTCGATATTTTTATACTTACCTGTTTAAGTATAGGGAGTCGATATTTTTGTAGTCTATATCTTTTCATTGATATTTTTTACATCAATATTTGTGACATCGTTGTTGTATCAGTGAACACAGAAATAGATGTTACATAGAGCTACAAGGATATTTTCTCATTCAAAACAATCGAATGTAACAATATCAATCACACAAACATTGTCTGGTATAAATAATGTGTCCTTGATATCATTTAAAAAAATATTCAGTTCACATCACGAAAGTGAAATTCAGTTTCCAATCCACTATACTTTATAACCTAACCAACAAAAGGCTCCTTTCCTATTATACCCATAAGATATCTCTGATGCTCAGCCACTCAAGATATGTGTCTCAGGAATATCAGACCTCGAGCTGGTGGCTTCACCTCATCTATCCACCATCTTGTATTTGGAACTTTCTAATACTGTCCATCTGTCCATCAGAGACCGCTGAATTTCAAATTGCTTGCCATAAAGGCTGTCAAGGTGTGGCCATTCTCAGTTTCATATTGTTGCCTTGCTACTTGTTAACCATTATTTTCAAAACTCTGTTTTGTGCAACTCTTGATTCCCCTCTGTCCCAGGCCACTCTGCTCTCAAAACTAAGGGGGACTTCAGTCCGTCCGCAATCGTTTCGGATTTGGGACCGGCCGCCTATGAGGCGGCCTCCCCACAATCCGAATTACGATGCGACTGCCACCACGGCGGTCACATCACCTATACTGTGCATTGTGGCGGGGATACGGTTAGCAGCCCCCGCCCCAATGCGTAAAAAAAGGCACTTGCATATCCCTGCACTAGGTGGCAGGCACCATGTCGTGCCTGCCACATGGTGCAGGGATATATAGGGGGGCACCATAGGTGCCCCCCAGTGCCCTTGCCCCAGGCCCAGTGATGAAGGGGGGCCCACTACGGGATATCATAATCATAATGGTGGTGTCTGACAGGCACCGCCGCACTGCTGGGCAATGTGAGTGCTCCGACAGGCGGTCAGAAAAGGACCGCCTGTCGGAACCGTGGCGGTCGGTCTTTTCGACCGTTACGCTTCACCAACGCTTCCCCCCGCCATCATGATATGGCGGGCGGAAAAGCGCAGTGCGATGGCGGAGGGCCTGCCACTGTCGGTGGCGGGCCTACCGCCATCGTAATCAGGCCCTAAGATTCCACCTTGATGGTGTATATAGCATTATAAAAAAAGATCTTAACATATATTTCTAATAAGTACATAAAATATATAATTTTGAAAGAGTACTCAAACTTACCTGTTTAGTATTGCTTCTTCTAAAATGTAGATTTTTTTATCATTTTTGTTACATCACTACCCATCCGTTTCTTGTGTGTGCCTTTAGTAGCAGTCATGCCCCTCGTAACTTAGCAACATGTTGCAAAACAGTGTTCTCTTGTGGTCATTTGTTGTGGTGACACAAGGCATGTGTCTGTAATACTCATAAGGGACCAATGCCGCTGGTAAATGGAGAGATTATAAAAGATGTGGGCTTGCCTCACATAATCAGTTATCAAGAGAATTGGCTGGATTTTCTTAAGTATATTCAGGTTAATTGGAGCACAGTGTTAAGCATTTACCGCCATGCAATGTAATCAAGTTATCGCAGTGATCATAAGGTAACGACTGTCAAATGAGAAAAGGAATCCTTAGACACAGGAAGTTGACTCCTTGTCCAGAAAGGTGGGAGCATTTCTTTACTGGGGAAGCTGTTCTTTTATTAGGCTGTCATCATGTAAGCTACTAACAGATGGTTGCCTGTTAGTCATAAATGCAGCATGTTCACAGCTCAATCGCAGTACCTCTAATGAAGGTATACTGCTTTGTGTGATGTGCACTGACCATGAAAGCTAACATAGCTGTGAATAAAACTAAAATCAGCCACTTTGTCAGAGATAAAAATTACACAAACATGAGCAATTATATTTTTACTGTATACCTTCAGCATTGTTGACAATACCATTAATTACTTGGTTTAAAGTATTAATTGCTATTGCAATTTTAGTTGTATAGTTAAGTGATTGTTGCTTCTCTTACTAATTCAAAGTACTCAATATGTTGAACACAGAAGGATGAAGATCTGACAAACCCTGCTAAAATCTGACCTAGAGTCTTTGGGCTGTATTACATAAAGTGCCCCGGGGGCGCAACAGGCGTTTGCGTCTTCTTTGCGCGCCCCCGGGGCACTTTGGTATTACAAAAGGGGCCACAGACACTTGTGCAGCCCCTTCTGTAAAAGCGAAAGTATTGGCACACATAAAGCACAAGCGCTATCTTCAAGGGGGCATTCACTCATTTGCATAGGGGAGTGCCCCATGCAAATGAGAGAATACTTTTGCCTCTGCGCCTCTGCACCGACGCGGACGCAGAGGCAAAGAAGCCCTCAGAAGGCGCACTGACAGTGCACCATTTAAAAGGTGGTCGCACTGGCACTGCACCTCCTGAGAACAGCCCTCTGCGGGGATAAAAAGGGGGGTCCATACCCCCCAGACATCCCCTTGAAGGCTGGTGCAGTCTGTCTGCACCCACCTGCAAGGGGATCTCTAATCCCCTTTGAAAGTGCAGGCGGGTTGCCGCCTGCACTGTGAAACACGGAGCGGCTTTAAAGCAGCCTCTCCGTATTTCACATGACTGCACTGCCCCCAGGGCACCGCATGCTCGCGGCTGCCCTGGAGGCAGTGCATTCATGGTAATAGGGTGCATTTTCATTTTTGCGCCGGGTGCACCATTTTAAAGGTGTGCCCAGCGCAAACAATGAAAATGTGCCTACACCATAATACAGCCGTTGATGGCTGAACACAGATCGCTACAGCAATGGTTCTACCTATATAGCATTCTACACTTTCTGTTTTGTGTCCGACATATTGCTCCCTAATACAGTTTTTGAGAGCACTTCCTTCCCTAGCCCAAAATCAACCAACATTTTATAGGTCTGGCCTAGAGGCAGCTTTAGTAAATCATTAAGCTCATGTTTTCCACAACATTTCATGAAAAAATACATACAGGGGCTTTTGGCCAACCATCTTTAATGCATTTGTCTGGTCAACTGTCATTCACATTTTGCTTCCATTCATCTCAGCATACAGCATGGAAAAATTAATTAATACACTTCATATATTGTCTCTCTTGTGACATACTGTGAGCCTCTGCATTTTACCTGATCACGGATACAGCAACCTGAAGAGGCAGGGATAGTGTGCCTGGGCTGTTGTGCCATGCCTTTATTTTTTTATTTTCCTACTTTTTTTCATTTTGCATAGGCTTATAAAAAAATATACACGTTATCATGGCCAGACCTATTGGCTTTGCCAGTGCATGTTTTAAAGTAGCTAGAGCATTATTATCAAAGTACCTGAGGTGTAGCCCTAAAAACTATCAATTATTTCAAGGCTGACCAAGTGCTTAAAAAGAATGCAGACTTTTTTTATATTGAGAAACAGATGCTACAATTCACTAAGAGGTTTTGGAATGAGTTCATGGAGAAACGTTCCCACAAATATTTTGGTAGGACAGATACTATTGCAATGCCATTTAAATGAGTTATTGTAGATCAGTTTTACTGTCTATTTTCTCTGGCTGGACAAGTGCTTCCTTGGCAGGCGAGCTAAAAGAGAAGCCAAGCGAAAGCAGCTCATGTTCTCATCCATCTGCACCAGTAGATATTTTGTAATCAATGTGCAACATTACTTTGAAAACTTGACTGCACACAACAGTATCAGGTTGAAAGACATTGGTTTTTAATATGTAAGCCTACAGTCCATAGAGTGTGGCTTCGCACTCTTGGGGCCAATCATGATGGGCTTTGCTGACTCCCAGAGCCGATCGCCTGTTTCATGAGCTTGCTGTGTGTAAAGTAAATTCGTTTAACCCAATATTTCTCTGAGTTAGTGCTTTATTTTCAGATAGTACATCTCGCAAACAGTGAGCAGTGTTCGCCTATTTCTGTTTCTGAGCTGTGCTGACTGAAAATAAAGTACTAACTTGAAGAAATATCAGGTTAAATGCAGGCGCGGCCGGCACAGGTAACAGCTGTGGGCGGTGCGGTGCGGTGGGGCGGGGCATACGTGGACAGACGACGGGATAGGAAAAGTCAAATAAATTTTTTTTTTAAAACCATTTACCTTGCGCTTGCCGCATCAGCGACTCGGCTATTACCCGTGCCAGCTGCGCCTGGTTAAATGAGTTCACAGCAGAACCATAAAAACATGAGCTTATCATGATGGCCAATCCTTCTGCAACATACAGTTGAGTGCCTGATTTCTACTCATTCAGTCAGTGGTGCTGACGTTTCAGAGTGGGGTGCTGCCATCAATGTTGTATCACTGAAGTCATAGGAATTGTAAAAAATCCAACCGTCACTCAAAGAACAAGTTTAGTAAATGCGACACGCCCATTCAGCCGGAGAGTGGAATGTAGCCTGTGGTGCATTTTGGAGCAGTCTGTAGCAAATATGTTACTAAAGCATGACATGGTAGCACACCGTAATTTATAGACAGCACATTTTCCACTGATATGGCTACACAATTCACACTGGCATGCATAATTATTGGTAAAACGTACAGAATACAACTAATACTGTGTGGAAGTCAAGTTTCTGCAAATATTTATCATTTGCATATCACTAAGTAAAGTATCATGAATTGTTTTGTGCCTAATAAAATCTTTGTTTCCATAACACTTTAGAAGAAAAATGTGCTTTGTTTGTGCTTTGCTAAATGTTATATTGTCAAATATTTGTAGTTTTTCAGCCTTTCCTTTCACACTCTCCCTGTGTCCCAACATTATCGTCACATAGGTCACTTTTGCAAAATCCTCTAACTTTGAAGTCAGAGAAGAAAAGTAAACCCCAAACAACATGTTAAAATAATAGGGGGCGTGGCCAGGCCGCCGACCATGATGGCCGCACGGCACTGAAGCTCCGTCAGCCTTCCCCAGCTCAGAAGCCTTATCCCCGTTAGCACTGCTGTAATCGGCTCCTGCGTGACATGAGCGGACTGCGGATTCTATGGAGCACCATTTGAGCCCGCCATCACGAGAAATGGAGCTCCTGCTGCCGTGAAATCATTGAGCGGCAGATTGGGGCGGAGCGACGAGAGGCCTCGAACACTTCGGCCGGCTGCGCAGCCTGTCCGCTGCTACACCGAGGCCCGTGCTGGCTGTGGAGCTAGAGCAGAAGTCCCCACCAGCGGTGAGTGCTCCGGGCGCGGGTCTCTCCAGAAACCCTCCCCCCTGCCCTGTCAACCCTACCTTGCGCCTGTATTCTCCCTGAGGCCATGCGGGGACAGGGCCCGCGTGCGAGCCTGGGAGGCGTCCGCTCAGCCGCTTGCAGGGCTGGCAGCGGGGGAGTGGTGATAGTGGCTCCGTTGTTCCCTGCGCCCGGTAGCCCCCGCATCTCATCTGGCGATATCTGCACTCCCGGCGTGAGGCCCACAGTCAGGGGTCCTCCACACTTTGGCTGAAGTCCACCCTCAGCCTCCTGGGTCCCGCGGCCCATTGGCGCCCCGCCCCGCAGCTCTGAGGGCGCCCGCGGCTGCCTACTTCGAGGCTGCGGCCTGTGACGGGCCCTCCACTCTACACTACAGCAGGCCCTGCGCCCCTGCGGATCATCACGCGGAGGGGCGTTCGAGGAGAGCGCGGCCCAGGCTAACGCACTCCGGGCGGCGCGTGGACCAGGCACCGGGCTCTCCTGAGGAACACAGCATTGGCCCGCTGACTTTCTTGGACCCCTCCTGTACTGTCTTCGCCCCCCACAGAGTGCACCTCATATCTGCTGCCACCCGGCCTCCTCGTGGTGCTCTCCTCTCGGAGATTGTCTCCTGCGGCTGATGCGGGGGCCCTGGGACTGGTGTGCTGCCTCGCCTGGGGCTGGCCCAGACATCTAGTACATCGCGCTGCATGCCCCCCTGTAACCACTGCCTCAGCGGGGGTACTGCTCTCCTTTCCATCTGGCCTTGCAGCTTTACTACACCACGGCGGAGGCGGGCATTGGTGCCGGTCCCCGAGTCCAACCACCTGTCTGACCTGTGGGAGGCCATTCAGGTTCGCAAGTTCCACGCCTCCTGCACACTTCCTGATATTGTCCTGCTTCCTCGAGGGGGTGAGGTCTCCCTGGTGCTGTGTCCCCTGCTCCACCATAAGCGCCCCTTGTGTCTTCCGCTGCCCACTCCCCACAGGTCTACATTGGGGCTCCATCTGCACTACAAGACTTGGCAGGGTCCCGGGCACAGTCACTCACCTTGGTTCCTTTGCTGGCGCACTGCTTCCCTGGTAACTCCGGACTGCGCTCTTTGTCCTGTCCGCCACTGGTTCATCACGAGCTTCTCCGGGGATCCCATCCTCCTCCTGCGCTGGGCCACATACCTGAGCGACATTGGGCGCCTGACAGTCCGGGCCCACTTGCTGGAATCCTGATCTGCCTGGTGGGTCCGGCGCCGAGCTGACCAGCGGTAATTTTTTTCCTTTGCTCCACCGACGCCCGGGGTCCAACGCGCTGCTCTGCCTTCCCTATCAACCGCTGGCTCCTGGATTTGCCCGGCCCTTTCGTCGCGCCCACCCACTGGGTTCGCTTTCCCTCCACTGCCTCAGCTTGGTTGTGTTGCGGCATGGGCCGCAGGGATCCGAAGCAGAAGACCCTCCCTTTTGAAAAACTTGTGGAAAGGAGCCAAGAAGACGGCACCAGCATGGCGGAGGGCGGGCGGGACGGGGACCGCGTAGAAGACTCCTCCGTCCCATCCCCCTCCCTCTTGCAGGAGATAAGAGCGGGCTTCAGGGCGCTGGATGGTCTGTTTGATGCTCTGGACAAGAATCTGGCAAGCCAGGGCACTAAAATTCAAGTGCACGACAGGCGCCTGGACGTGGCGGAGGCGCGCATCTCGGACATAGAGGATGGTACCGCACAGTCCCTAAAGAGGTTGGAGCGCGTTGACCGCATCCTCAAAGATGTGGCGATCAAGAACGAGGACCTTGAAGCGCGCAGTCGGCGCAATAACATCCGTATCCTAGGAGTTCCGGAGTCCACCGCCACTGGCCGTCTCAACCTCTTTGTTGAGACACTGTTGACTGACATATTTGGGAAAGATTCCTTTACTCCTGGATTTGTAGTGGAACGCGCTCACCGCACATTGGGTCCCCGCCGCAACCCGGGCTGCCCTCCACGACCAATTATCGCCCGCATCATGAACTTTCGGGACCGCAATACTGCACTGCGGCTTGCCAGAGAACGTGGAGACACTTCCTGGCAGGGCTCGAAGCTTTCCCTCTACCCAGACTTTACTATCATGGTGCAGGAGACCATGTGCAAATACAATGGGGTCAAGGCCACCCTCAGGAACTTGGGTCTGAAATTTGGCATGTTATACCCCGCCAGACTGAGAATTGATGTTAATGGGAGACCTCGCATCTTTGATAATCCCACCGACGTCCAGGAATTCTGCCGTTCTTACAAACAGACCAACACACAGATGGGCGCAGTGAGTGGCGGGCCCTCCCCTCCACACAGTGGCTCAGATGCAAGCATGGAACTTTTCTCAGGGTCTGGGACTGGCTGATATAAGCGCGCTGTCCCCTCATCTTCTATCTTCTAGCAGGACTAACTTGGGATCATGTCATTCACAATATGTGAATTGTTGCAAATAGCTGGTTGTCTGACGAGGCGTTGCCACCCCCGTGGTGTACACCTTGGGTTTGGTTTTTGTTACACGAATGTACCGTTTCAGGGTTTCTTCGTTCCACTGTAAAGTCAATCGGTACTTATCGTATTGTTGCCTGTTTTGGGTTTGCCTTGCTTTTCTAATAGTAAGGGTGGGTGAGGGGGGGGATAATTGCTATGGTATTTCCATTTGTGGTCTCTTTCTGTTTGGTATACTGTCAAGGTTCTCATTCAATTGTTGGAGCTTGTATTTGTCACTTATGCAACTATTAGCGGATGGCTCAGCTGGGTAATGTCGAGGGTCCCTCCGGCCTGTCCTTACTGTCCTGGAATGTCCGGGGTTTAAACGATAATCGTAAAAGACGGCAAGTTGTCCATTATCTTATGCGCCACAACGTGGACATTGCCTTCCTGCAGGAAACACATTTATCTAAATCAGACACTGTTCATTTCGCTTCCAGCTGGGGCGCGCACAGATACTTCGCCAACTACAGTAACTATGCCAGGGGCGTGGCTATTCTCATCCACAAGAGAGTCTCCTTCCACCCTCGCTCGGTCATTGCGGACGCTGAAGGCAGATATCTGATTGTCACGGGGTCCCTAATGGGTCACAGCTCAGCCCTGGTGTGCATATACGCCCCGAACACTGACTCCCCTGAATTGTTTCACTCTCTACATGTGCAGCTTTCTAAGATAGATCCCATTCTCTTCTTAATGGGGGGGGGATTTCAACTTACTCCTGAACCCCATATTAGACAGTACTGCCGCCTCCCCTAGCACTAAACCACGTGCTCGCCGTGCTCTTCTCGAACTCTGCAAGCACTTCTCTCTCTTGGACGTTGGGCACAGGCGCAACCCATCCCACACCGACTACACACATTACGCTGGCCAACACAACACCTGGACTAGAATCGACTATTGGCTCGTTTCCCCTGGCATCTCCAACTGGATCCAGTCCCTGGTAACTCTACCGAGGACTTATTCAGAACACTCCCCAGTTAAGCTGCTCCTTCGGGTTCCCCGACCGGAAGGATTCAAACGACAATGGCGTTTCCCAAGTCGTGCCCTTAATGACGATCTTTTCCATGCAGAAGTACGCGAAGCTATTGAAGAATACTTCGCTACCAATATGGGCTGTTCTATGGGAGGGCTTTAAGGCATTCATCAGAGGGGTTTGCATTGCCAAACGCGCGGGTGTACTCAGAGACCTCTGTACTACACTTTCACACTTAGAGCGCGATTTAACAGACCTGGACACCACTTTAACACACTCCCCTGACACAGACACGGCGGGCAAACGATTGGCCCTTCTTGCCGAATACAGGGACACCGTGGACCGCAAGATACTTTATCTTGGCAAATATCAGACCGCCAGGCGCTACGGTGAAGGCGAGCTCCCGGGCCGTGTATTGGCCCAGATGCTTCGGCCCCCATACAGTAGGGCTTACATTACGGAGCTTATTCTTCCACAGACCAGATGCTCTCCGGCACCCAGGAAGTTTGTGACGAATTTCTTCACTTCTTTACATCCCTTTATACCTCCAGGGTGGGGAGTGACCCCTCATCCCAGGAAGCTTATTTATCGGAGATTGCATTGGTTTACTTGGAAATAAACATGCAGGACTTCCTAGCAGAGCCAATTTCCGAGGCCGATGTCCTCGGTGCCATCGAAGCTCTACGATGCTCCTCTGCCCCTGGGCTAGACGGCTTTACAGGGGAGTTCTATAAGGCGTATAAAGACCTTTTGGCGCCACAACTTATTGAAGTGTACGCAGAAGTCCTCGAGAAACAAATTCTTCCCCCCACTCTCCGTTAAGCAGTTGTCATTCTTCTCCCTAAGCCAGGCATAGACCCGTCTTTATATGGGTCCTATAGGCCCCTGTCCCTTCTGAATTTGGATTACAAAATCTTAGCTAAGGTAATCACCAACCGCTGAGCCCAACTGATGGAATTTATCATCTCCCCGGCCCCGTCCGGTTTTGTCCCCCGTAGATCGACCTCCCTGAATCTCAGGACGCTTATCTCGGTCCTCCATAGGATCAACCCCGAGGACCCTGCCGTGGCAATCCTATAGGACACCGAGAAGGCTTTTGATTCGTTAGAATGGCCCTTCTTCATTTCTGTTATGCGCCGTATGGGAATGCCTGTAGGATTCATTTCCACCACTGCATTATTATATAGCCGCCCTACGGCGAGACTTTGCCTGAATGGTACGCTCTCCCGCCCCTTCTCCCTCTCACACGGCACCCGACAGGGTTGTACCTTGTCCCCTTTATTGTTCATCCTAGCCATGGACCCCTTAATCCGACACTTTCAGGAAAGGCATCTTCAAAGAGGCCTACAGTTCAACACTGCCCCTCTCTTAGTCTCGCTTTATGCAGACGACACAGTCCTTTATGTCAGAGAGACCCAGGTGAATTTGGACCCCCTCATCAGAGAGATCATCCGCTTCGGTCAACACTCTGGCCTGGGAATCAACTGGCACAAGTCGGTTATTTTTCCCTTAACATCCAACACTACTTTTTGGGACTGTGAATTCCCCCTCGAATGGTGTTCTGACTCAGTAAAGTATTTGGGCATACACATCCACCTGGAGACCGCTCAGATCCTCCACCTTAATTACAGGCGGGCAGTCAGCGCCCTCGAGGCGCAGGTGGAAAGATGGCTGCGGCTTCCATTGTCTATTGCCGGCAGGGTGGCAATCATTAAGATGATTGTGCTCTCTAAATTTCTATACCTTTTCAACAACATTCCCATACCCCTCCCAAACAGTTTCTTTTTAACGTTACATTCCCACCTTATCAGATTGGTCTGGGGGGGCAAGCCAGCCCGCGTGCGCTGGCGGGTGCTCACTCTACCATACGAGAGGGGAGGGTTTGGCGTTCCGGATTTCCACTTGTATTATTTAGTAGCCCAATGCAGCTATGCCTTTGCATGGTACCACCCTGATGCCAGGATTCCCTTTCTCTGCCCCGAGGCTGATTTCATCCTGCCCGAACAGTTAGCTACTGTGTTACCTAAGGGCATACCCAGAGACCCTAACGATATTCAGACTGTCTCCACCACCAGCTGGGCATGGGATAAGCAGCGACGTGTCCTCGGCGCCTCCTCGCTGTATTCCACAGCTCTCCCTATCCCTAACGCCCGTTGGTTGCCCATCACTGGTGAAAAGCTGGTGCAGCGCACATTGGCCAAATTCGACATCTCTAAATTGGGGGATCTATACCCGAATGGCCACATCTTCTCGACAACTGAAGAGGTCCGCTTTCACGACGTCACATTTATGGACAGCTTTGTTCTAGGCCGGATTCGTTCTGCGCTTCGCGCCACTCTTCCTGGTTTCCCGATTGAACCGGACTCATTCACACCGCTCACGCTCATCATTGAAAATGAGGGCGGGGTACACCTCATATCCAAATTATACAAGACATGCTCCGCGATGATCCCGATCAATGACGACAAGGTCCTCAAACTTTGGGAGGAAGACTTAGGCCGCCCCATTACTGACGACCAGTGGGCTAGATGCTGTGAGGTAACGAAGGAAGTGTCTCTCAACAGCAGGCATAAGCTAATACATTTCAAGTTCCTACGCAGGGTATACATCACCCCCGCTAAGACCCATAGACTAGACCCTTCCAGACCCCACACTTGCCGCAAATGCGATGCCCCTCACGCTGATTTTGCTCACCTCACGTGGACCTGCCCAAAACTACAGTCATACTGGGAGGGGGTGCACAGTACACTGGGCAACATGACCGAGCTGTCCCTTGTCCCTACACCTGAAGTTGCACTTCTGGGATACGTGGTTAATTTTCCTAAAAAGATCCGGAGGTTCGCGTCTCTTAGCCTGTTGCTAGCCAAGAGGGAAATAGCTATTCACTGGGGCCGACGGTCAACTCTCACTTTACAGGGCTGGCTGAACAGTCTGGCTTATTTCAACATCAACAGCGAAATATATTTAAGCACACTACCCGGCTCTTCCCGCCCCAAGGACATCTGGGGTCCATATAGGTCCTATGTGGAAAAAGCTAAACGGGCCACTGACTCCCAACTGGAGCGGGGCATTGTCCCTACAGGCGTCGGGTAATTTAACTTCACTCTTTCCGACTGATTGATTTCCTATGCTCCATGACACCTCAAATAGTTACTTGTCTCTTTTTCGGATTGTTTTGCCTGACTCTGGGTTGTTGGGAGGGGGCTGGCAAGTGGTCCAGCTGCAGGAGAGGGGGGAGTTGGCTCTTGATGTGACGGGTTGGGCCCTTGGGACTGTATTCCTTTTTATGATCTGCTAATATGTATATACAGCTAAGTCATTACTCATGTTGGTCACTGCTTTGCCGTTTGATGCTCCATGCCATCTAGCACAATTGTAATTCAATGACAGATACCCTTCATGACTATTTCTCTGCATTGTACTAAAATCATAAATAAAGTTTTAAAAAAAAAATGTTAAAATAATAAGCAACAATTTTTCAGAAGTCATAGCTCGATATTGGACCTCTGACTTTGAAATCACACTAAATGTGACAAGATAAATACAAAATGTAAAGGCATTGTTATGGCTCATTCAACTTCTGAACCCCAGCATGTTTATTGTGTATGTGCTGCAGCACCCCCTTCCCCCCACTGTACTTCAAGTGCCTATGCATGCAGTGTGTAAAGTCAATTCACTTCAATCAATTTTTCTCATACGTTCTGAATTATTTTAGACAGCATAACTCAGAAACTATTTCCAAGCTATACTGTTTAAACAAAGCTCTAAATGGGAGAAATATTGAGTTAAATGAACTGACTTTACGCACTGTAGGTGCATAAAACAGGCGGTGCCGTGTGCCGGTAAAGCCCACCATGATACAGACCAAAGCGCTCGGCTCTGTGCCAGCAAAGCCCATCATGACACTGCCCTTGGCTTCTGCTGGGCTTTACCAAGTTCTCTAAAAGTTCTCAATCTTAGTCAAAAAGTTTTCAATCTTGACAAAATTACTGGAAAGGGTGTAAGTGCTGAAATGAGTACAACCTTATAGAGCTTTTCCTTTTCAAAGCACTTTAGTGTGAGCCCGAACGGCTGCTTAGATGTCAGTCTCTATCCCTGGCAAACAGACAGAAAGAACCTATGGGGGGAGAGGATGGAAACTGTAGTCTTTTATACATAATTTTAAGATTTTGCCAATATCCGTAATGTAATTTTGTCTAACTTAAGGTGGCCAAATAATCAGACGGGAATGGATCACTTGTACCTGTGTAACCAGGGTTCGATGTTCTTGCCGTCTGTAAAAAACCTTCATTCACGTACAAAGGTCGTGAGGCGGTATATCTTGATTCTCCGCCTTATTAAAAACGTGACAGCATCATCATCATTGGGTTTCTTTTTTGTTGTATGCTATCCTCCACCCGGAGGAGAAACCGCTGGTTATAGCAGTAGTGATCAGAGATATAAAAAGTGGGGGTGCTCAAGTGAGGTGAGTTAAAAGGACCTCACATTGCCTGAACTGTATCTTTATCCAGTTCGGAATGGAGGGAAATAAAAACAGTGGCGTGCGTGGGAAGACAAATTATTTGTCTAACGCACTGAATTGTCCATGTGGAGAATCAAGATATACCGCCTCACTACCTTTGTACGTGAATGAGGGTTTTTTACAGACGACAAGAAAATTGAACCCTGGTTACACAGGTACAAGTGATCCATTCCCCTCTGATTATTTGGTTACGACAAGGAAGCTGAATGGATCACAGCTCCTTCCTCCTCCCCCCTTTTTGATGAAATATAACTTAAGGTGGCGTCAGTTTCTAAGTCTCCAGAGGTAAAACCAATCTTTTGACTACTGTAAGATGGAAATCTTGGTGTAGATGAATGCATTTATGCAGCCCACTACCGACGTAATTAAATAGCAGATGTCGGAACATCAAACCTATGCACTAAAAACGCCCTTTTAAGGAGAAGGCTTGTCTTTCAAGTAGAGGTTACAATTTAAAGCGTGGCTCCATGGCAGGTGGCAAATTACAGATATCACATTGGTGCAATAACACTAGTTTGGACACTTCAACCAACCAATCTGTAAATAAATTGCTCCTGTCATTGAGGAGAGTGGTAGAAATGTAGCTGTAGAGTAACACTGGCACTAGTGCAAACTATATAATCTGAAACCCTTCGATGAAATTGCAACACCAATCCAGTGTGTTCACAGAAATGTTAGCATCTGACTACTATACTATACTATACTACGGAAGTACTCATTTACATACTTTTACATGCCTTTGTGAATCAGCCTTAAAAGGGAAAAAGGATTTAGGGCCTGATTAGGGCTACGGTAGTCCATTGGCCGGCAAGTAGTTGCGGTGGAGGTGCAGTGGCGGTTGGGAACCACTGCACCAGGGGTCCGACTGCCGTATTATGAGTTCGGCAGTCGGACCTCCATGGGACCGCCGCAGCTGCCAGGGATCTGCGATCCCTGGCGTGGCAGTCTTGAGGTCGCAATATGCTTGGCAGTACCGCTGTGGCAAAGACAAGCATATTGCCAATTTCCTCACTGCGACCCTAACCAAGGCGGTGAGACTGCATTGGAAAGGGTGGCGGTGAGTAAACAAAGGGGGCCCTACAGGGCCTGCTCTTTCCTCAGCCCCATTGGATGCATGCAGTGGGGCACATAATGTGCCCCCCTGTCTGCATGCACCCCCTTTCCTGCACAGCATGGACTTCACAGTCCATCCATGCTGTGCAGAAATCGCCTTCGAGGTTCCCATTGCGGTGCCTTTTTGAAAGGCACCGATGTGGGAACGCCAAAGGACCTCCTGCCAGACTATGAGGAACCTTGTAATCTGGTGGGCGGCAACCCTGTTTGGTGGTGAGGGAGTGGGGCGGCGGCACGGTGGCCCTCTTCCACACCGGCAAACTTGTAATCAGGCCCTTAGTCCTTTCTGGTTTGTACTAATTGTATGTGAATATTTACTGGATATTCCATTTTATTTAGATGTTAGATGTTTCATGACTAATTCACAAAGGGATATAAGAATACGTTAAAGAGTACTACAGGGGTAGATTTATATTTTTGTTTTAATTACAAGTGTTTTACTTAAATAATATTGTAATGCTATTATTGTTTTATTAATGCTTTATTTTAAAGGTTTTATTGTTGGTGTTTTTTGGGGGTAGTAGGGAGGGAAAGTATATGTTAAAAAGACGTAACACCAGGTAAATGCAGAAGAATCTTTATTCCGTCATCCACCACCAACAGGTTCCAGTCAGCTGGAGGCAAATATGGAATGTTGGCTCACAAACTGTCAGAATGTGCCAAGGGAAAGACAAGGGCAGGGGAGAAAGGAGGTAGGGTCAAACAAAGTGAATTACAATACACCTCCTAGGGCAGGAGGGAACGAAGAAGAAAAAGAAGAGTGACAGAGAGAAACAAGGAAGGGTAGAAGAAAAACCAGAACAAGGACAGAAGAAAATTGCATATTAGTATCTGAACAAAAGCGAGCAGAAAACATGGAAAAATTTTAACCAACCACAAAGTCTTTGTGCCAAACTGGATAACCACTGTTCCTTGGTGACCTACGAGGAGAATTGGTACATTTTTTCATATGCGCACCACCATTACTGGCTTCGTCCAGAACAATTTGAGGAGACTTGCACTTTACAACTTTGTCCATCCCCCATGTTTATCCATTTTCTAATTGGACCACATATTTCTTCCTACACTCGTTATTTTGAGAGGTTCAGAAAAATGGGAGTAGTTCTTTCTCCTTGCTTTAAGAAGGTCGATGCGTACCCATTCACCTGGGTTGAGCACTTGCGTTTTGACACTCTCCGTGTAGTCATATCTTGTTTTGTATTTGTTTTGTTGTAGGTCAAATCTTCTGGCAATTTCTGATCTGTCTACAATACATGTGCTGTCTTTCCGTAACATCCAGCAGTGAGGTTAGTTTTGGGTTTCCTACCCTTTAAAGAGATAAACGGAGACACTCCTGTGACTATTCGGTGCGGTTCTGTATGCCCATATCATTTCTTGCAAGGCTGACTTAGCTGAGACATTAGTAATTTCTGCTCTTTGAAGACATTCCTTGATAACTCTGTTCATGCGTTCTACCAGCCCATTAGCCCTGGGGCAATACAATGCGGTTTTCTGGTGAAAAATGAGGAAATCTGAGAGGTAATCCTTCATGAGATTGGATGTCAATTGGACCCCATTGTCTGTTACTAGGGTATCTGGTATGCCCTCTTCATAAAAAGTATCTTTTAGAAATTGAATGAGAGCCTTGGTGTCAATTTGGTTTATACATTTTGTAATTACCCACTGAGTATGGTAGCCTATGAGAACCAAAATGAATCGTTCATTCAGCTGTTTGAGGTTTAATGGGCCAATAATGTCCAGAGAAAGTTTTGACCATGGTCGAGTAGGGACTTGGACAGGGGACAAGGGGTTTCCTGACTGTGCGTGTTTTATCACTTTTAGCACACTCGTTACAGTTTTTGACTGATTCTTCTACCATGGCATCCATCACTGGCCACCAGTACTCCTCACGTACCTTGCCTTTAGTTAGGCTGCGACCCAAGTGTCCAATGTGTGCTAAGTCTACAATTTTGCTTCTGACGCCCATAGGGGGTACTATCTTTTCTCCACGATAAATAGCATCACCAATTATACATAACTCAAGTCTCACTTCCCAATATTTCTTGAGAACTTCAGGTAGGGCACACTTGTTGTCAGGCCATCCACCCATAATGTATTTCTCTGAAGGAGCTACAGTTTCGTCATGTACATTGCAGTCCTCCCAATTCCTCTTGTCCAAGACTGCTACTTCCAAAATCATGTCCCCATCTTCCTCCTCTTGTGTGTCAGTACTTACATTAAGAGGAGCACGAGACAGGAAATCAGCTACCACGTTGTGTTTGCCAGGCACATATTCTACCTTGAAATTGTAGCCTTCTAACCCCAAAATCCATTTGGCGATTCTAGGTGTCGTCCTGTTAGAACCTTTGGTCGTGAATACAAAGGTGAGGGGTTTCTGATCAATTTTGACAGTGAAGGGTATACCCCACAAGAAAAACTTAAAGTGTCTGATGGCCCAGAAAAACGCCAGAGCCTCTTTTTCTACTACAGAGTAGTGTTGTTCAGCTCCCTTTAATGTTCTTGAAGCAAAAGCAACGACTTGCTCCTTATCCCCTACCCTTTGGGTGAGGCTAGCTCCCAACCCTTTATTGCTGGCATCCGTGGACAAATAGGTGGTTTTCGTAGGATCGAATCTGCCTAAAAAAGGTGCATTGGTAATACATGACTTGATGGTCATGAATGCAGTTTGGCAGTCTTCGTCCCATACAAAGGTTTTTTTTGCTCTGAGTAAATTGCGTAGGGGTTTTTACTCGGCTGGCATAGTTTTGTATGAATTTCAAGTAGTATTCTGATAGGCCTAAAAAAGACTTCAGTTCTTTAACATTGGTAGGAGCAAGGGCGTTTAGAATGACATCAACTAAATTCATTTTGGGCTTGATGCCATCTCGGGAAATGGTATGACCTAGATATTCCACAGAGTTTACTCCGATTTGACATTTCTCTTTCTTTAGTGTTAGGCCAGCTTTACTCAACTTGTGCAGGACTTGCCTCAGCATGTCATTATGCTTTTTTATGTCTTTCCCATGTATGTGAGTGTCATCTTGGAAGCACAAGGTGCCAGGAACATCTTTGAGAACATGCTGCATGATTCTTTGGAACGTGGCTGCAGCTGAGGCCAATCCAAAAGGCATGCGAAAATATTGGAACGCCCCAAGGGGAGTGATGAACGAGGTAAGGTGACGACACTCAGGATGCAGTTGTACCTGGTGGTACGCCGAGGATAGGTCAAGGACACTAAGAAAACAGGCGTCTTTGATGAGAGTTAAAATCTCATGGCTCCTGGGCAGTGGGTGTCTGTCTACCCAAATTTTCCTGTTTAAATCTCTGAGGTCAATGCAAAGCCTGACATTCTTGCTAGCTGATTTGGACGTGATGACAATAGGAGCTAGCCATTGGGAACTCTCTATGGGTTCGATGACACCCAATTCCAATAATCGGTCTAACTCTTTTTGAAGGGGAACCTGCATTAGATGAGGAATCAGCCTGACTTTATGAGCAATGGCTTTAGCCTTGTCTTTAAGTTTTATGTGGTGTTGGAAATCTCTTAGGAGTCCTAATTTGTTAGTGAACACTTCAGGGAATTTTTCGCAAATGTCTTGCCCACACACGGAGCGATCAACTAATAGTACTTGTTCTGGACATTTAGGGTCAAGTTTCATGCCCAATTCCTTTTGATGTTTCCAACCTAAAAGGTTGGAGCCCTTTTCTGTGACATACACTTTACCAACAGTGCTACTTCCCTTGTATCCAAACAGCATGGTGGTCATCCTGACCAAAGGAATGGGATCCCCATTGTATCCCTCGGTAATGTCAGCAGCTTGAAGTGTACTTAGTCTATTGGGGAACATTACATCAAAAGCTTTGCCTTCCAATAGGGTGTACGGGGAACATGAGTCCGCAAAGACTTTGACTTGTTTGTTGTCTAGAGTGATACAACACTCTGGAAATCTGACATTATCAGCTCTGTTCTCTAGTTGGAACACGAGTTTGGTCTCTACCGGTGTAGTTTGTTCGATCATGGATACAGTTTTTTCACGAACATCACGACATACTCTGGCCAAATGTCCTTTCCGTCCACACTTGTGACACGTTACATTCCTGGCAGGACAGGATGGGTTATTGGCTAGATGTGCTGGCTTGCCACACCTCTAGCACTTGGATTTAAAACTTGCACCCCCTTGGTTATTTTGTTTGTAATCCTTATCTGGCTTGAGAATCTCCTTACTCTCATGTTTAGAAATGGCACTGACTTCATTGCATGAATCTGCGCTTACTCTCATCTCTTTTATGCATTCTGCGGTATGCTCTATTCCCAATGCAATTTCAATGGCTTGTTTAAGATCAGGGTTCCCTGCCAATTGTTTCTCTTGTATTTTATGGTTGTTAGTACATCTTACTAATTGGTCCCTGATGAGGGAGTCAGTTAAACCCTCAAAATCACAAGTGTTGGACAAACCCTTGAGCACCGCAATGTAGGATCTTATCTTCTCATTTTTGCCCTGCACTCTGGAGAAAAATTTGTGTCTTTCTAGCACTAGGTTTATGGCTTGACCAAAATGTTTTTCCAACTTGTTTACAGTTGCTAAATAAAAATTGAAGTCTCCATCCCCTCATCAACCTCTTGTTCAGAATCTTTTAGATTATTAAAAGTTTTACGGCCTTCAACTCCCAAATTGTGCAGCAGGATGTGTTGTTTCCTGAAATGAGAAAATTTGTCCCCCCAATAGCTATTAGATAAGACTCAAACAGCTCCTTCCATTCTTTCCAAGGAATGTTTGGTTCACCAACTTCGTTTAAGAAAGAAGGTGGTAAGGACATATTTAGAGCAGCCATTCTGTGAAAATGGGAACAGCTGGACCAGGAACTGCCAGGAACAGTGTTAAGAGGGGTGGAATGGAGAGATAATAGGTAGGCTGTGCCCGTCAGCGAATGAATGTGGTGACTGACGAGCTTGCTGTGCCCATCAGCGAAATGCAACAGAGAAAGGTGATCCCAAAATTGCTGTGCCCGTCAGCGAAGAAATGAAGAACTTGAGACTGACAAGCTTGCTGTGCCCATCAGCAAAAAAAAACACGTGACTGATGAGCAGCTGAGATGCCGTGTGGTGCCTGACGAGGTAGCTGTGCCCATCAGCAAAAAGACCACGTAATAGACGAGCAACTGCCCCCACAGCGGAAAGCAGCGAAGAATGAAAGTATGCTGTGCCCGTCAGCGAAGAAAAACCAGTGACTGGCGAGCCTGCTGTGCCTGTCAGCGAAATGAATGAGGTGACTGACGAGCAGCTGTGCCCATCAGCGAAGGAAAAGGAGGTGACTTATGACAAATAATCAGCTGAGCCAACTTGCAAAAAATCAGGGCGGAGGAAAATCTATGCTTCGTGTGTCAGCATGAAGGAGGCGGAGCCATTGGCCGTCACTGCCGTGTTCTCGCCCCGATGAGGAAATGAGTGAACAATGTCGAAGATCCAGCTGACCCAATCAGTGAAAGAACAGGGCGGAGGTCAGCATGATGAAGGCAGAGCCGCAGCCCGTCACCGCCACATACCCGCTCCACTTTCTGTTAGGAAGTGTAACGCTGGCAGGTTGACGCTGTGGTAGGCACCAATGGAGAGAACTTGCAGAGAAGGCAAGGAGTGCTTGTAGGTAAGGCTCCCCGCGTTTCCTGCACTGGGAACACTCTTCGCATCAGCCTCTGAGGAAAATGGCACAAGGCTCCACGAACCGTCCAGTCCTGCGGAACAATCCAGGTTCTGGGACACATGCTGTACTGGAATGGAGAAAGCAGTGTGACCACCAGGGACACAGCAGGACAAGCAGAAAAGCTGTGACTCTCCATGGGTACGGAGGTGATGAGGAACAGTAATTCCAAACGGTAATTTCCAAAATTGAAGTGTGGGAGCAGTTCCCCTTAAAATAGAATGACAGTACCTTAAAAGTAGAGAAGGAGGTAATATGAAGTTCCTCTTGAAGTTACCGCTGTCCTGGAGTACTGCTGTAACGTGGTTAGGTTACAGCTGGGGATGGTGGTATGGCTGCCCCCTCGCAACTAGTCGTCGCCAGTGTTAAAAAGACGTAACACCAGGTAAGTGCAGAAGAATCTTTATTCCGTCATCCACCACCAACAGGTTCCAGTCAGCTGGAGGCAGCTGTGGAATGTTGATTCACAAACTGTCAGAACGTACCAAGGGAAGGACAAGGGCAGGGGAGAAAGGAGGTAGGGTCAAACCAAGTGAATTACAACAGTATATTTATTTCAAATGTATTTATTTTGTTTTATATTTGCTAAATTCTTTTGTATCATTAATTTCTTTTCAATTATATTTAATTGTAATTCTATTTATGTAGGACGCATATACTTTTCTATTTTAAATATGTTTTTAATAGATGAGGTCAGGTATTTTTTTTATTTTTTATTATTAGAAATTGAAATGGAACAACTTTTCCTAAGTACAACACGTTCCCTGTTCTTACTTATTTTGGAGTGGGAAATAGTAACTCTAACCCTTGCTAAGTCCAACACTTTTCCTACTGTTGCTTACATTGTAATGGGAATAGTAAATCTCATCCTTCCAAAGTCTGAATCTTTCCAAGATTTTGCTCATGTTGTAGTGGGAATATTCAATCTAACCCTGCAAAGCCCAACAGTTACTTAGATTTTAGTGGGAATAGTAAATCTAACTTCTACAAGTCCAGCATTTTCCCTAGTGTTGCTTAGGTTGGTTTGGGAATAGTAAATCCAACCCCAAATAAAGTCCAACATTTCCATGATTTTCCTACTGTTGAGAGGAAATAGTAAATCTAACCACTCCAAAGTCAAACATTGCCCCAACTCTTTTTTTTATTTTATTTTTTTTATTTGAGTTTTATATAGCGCTGGCTAGACCCGGAGGTATCAGAGCGCTTTACATAAGGTTCCAACAAAATTACATCAGTTACAAGTTACATCAGTTAACAAGAAAACATTTCAAGAGCGTTGGAAGATGAAATAAATGGAGCTTAGAAGGGCAAGGGGGTGGGGTAAAGGTATAGGAGGGAGAAAGGATGGAGTTAGGATGGATAGAGAGACAAAGGAGAGTCTGCCCAAAGTCTGGCTGGGTAGGTGACGGCCGAGGGGGAAGTCCACAGCCCATCTCCTCTATAGCTATCAGGTAGCTCCACCGGGCATCAGACAAGCGGCTAGGTCTCAATGAAAAAAACAATTAGAGAGCAAAGAGGGGGGATAAATGGAGCATAAAGGAGAAAGTGGGTGGAGTAAGGGGTAGGAGGGAGAGTACGAAGGAGAGACAAAGTAGGGTCTGCCCAATGTCCGGCTGGGTAGGTGACGGCCGAAGGGGTAGTCAACAGCCCATCTCCTCTATAGCTATCAAGTAGCTCCACCGGGCATCGACCAAAAAGCTAGGTCTCCATGGTCAGAGGTAGGTTCACAGATTTGGTATCCTGAAGGGTAGGCCGGGTGGGGGATGTGTTCGAGGAATGATCGGAGTCCGGTTTTGTTCTCAGAGGAGTAGCACGACGTGATAGGGAACACTGTGGCAGCCATCTTGGGGTCAGGCAAGGGATTCTGACCTAGGAGTTATAAACAGCCGGTTCCCATTTTAGACTTTCGCTCGAGAGGGGGGGGTGTTGTGGGGGGGGTTGTTGTGTAAGGGCATAGGTTTGGGAGCACCCCGAAGACACCGTAGCCCTCCGCGGTGGTAGACAGGGATAGCCCTAGCCGCCAGAGAGGGCTTCTCCGTGGGCAAAATTGGCCTCCAACAAAGTCCCCAGGCCAGATCACTAAGTTGGGAGGGATTCCCTATATAGCCCGATACGGAGGAGCTCCAGAGCCACGCTCACCTACCGAAACTGCGGCAGCGCCGGGACTGATGTTGAGGTGCAGGGTGGTCAAGCAATATATCTTTGGGATATGAGAGCCTTCACCAGTTTCTCGTGTCTTTGTGCGGTGATTCCGGGTCTACACAGTATTTCCCTGTACTCAAAAATGCCTCAGACTCAGCCAGGCCAGACTTATAAACGGATCGTTACTGCAAGAAATTCTGGGTGCTGTGGTTCAGTCTGAGCCTCACTAGCAGCTTCTATAGAGTGCAGGCTCTCAACTTCTCTGGACTGGAAAGCGGGAGGGGCCCGAGGAGCTGATCCAACTTGTCAGCTCTACTGGTAGGGCAGTTGTGCGTATAATGATGCCTCGGCGCTGGGCTTGTTGCTGCGGAGGAGTGCCGCTCTCTCCAACTGCGGGCTGCGTCCTTTCTGGTGCCTGCGGTGCGGTCCTGGGTCCCTCACCAAGGAGACGGCAAGTTTCCACCCATAGTCTCCAACCCGGAGGGTCCGCTCGTGCGCCCCGCTGCAATACCATGGTCCGGCATTCACAGCACACTGTAGCATAACTACTCCCCGTCCGAGCTCAAAGCAGTGCGGCTTACCCCCGCTCCCAGTGGTGCCTACCAGCCCGATGCCGCCTCAGTACTCAGGATAAGGTGGTCTTTCCGGCCCCTCTGGACGCGGTCTCCGGGCAGTTCTCATGTCGATGGCGATGCTCCCCTCTCGGCACAGCCCGCAGTAGATAGACGGCTCACCGGCGCCATTTTGGGAGACGGGGCGCGGAGTATCCAAACACCGATTTCAGGCTTTTAAGATCGTTTCAAGCCTCAGCTTGCGCCTCGGCTGATGCCGCCAGCCTTCCGATTCCGGAAACTTTACTTTGAGCGGGTCCAGGACATGTCTATGTATCGTTCTGGGCAGTGGCGTGCGGGATCTGCACGGAGCTGCAGCTCTAAGCGGCCATCTAGGGGAGGCTCCTCCTCCTTCCTTCCTAACTCTTGCTTAGATTGGAGTCTGAATAGTAAATCTAACCCCTTCGAAGTCCAACATTTTACATGACTTTGCTTACTGTGGAGAGGGAATAGTAAATCTAACCCCTCCTAAGCCCAAAATTGACCCCACTCTTGCTTAGATTGGAGTTGGAACAGTAATTCTAACCCCTCCAAAGTCTACCATTTTCCATGATTTTGCTTACTATGGATAGGAAATAGTGAATCTAACCCCTCCACTGTCCAACACTTTCCCTGACTTTGCTTACGATGGAGTGGGAATAGTAAATCTAGCCCTTGCAAAGTGTAACACCTTCCCTACTGTTGTTTAGATTGAAGTGAGAATAGTCAATCTAACCCATCCAGAGTCAACACTTTCCCTACTGTTTCTTACGTTGGAGTGGAAATAGTAAATCTAACTCCTCCAAAGTCCAACACTTCCCTACTTTTGCTTAAATTGCAGTTAGAATATTAATTCTGACTCTTTTGAAATTGAATGCTTTTGCTAGTGTTTACTTTTGATTGTTATTTTTTATTAGTTTTTAATGTTTATATTATTTATAAAAAGGAATTGTCATTTTTTATTTAAAGTATTTTTGTTTTCATAGTAATATTTGTTTCTAATTTAGTATGATATATGTTTTATTAATATATGTTTGTTAATTTTAATGTTTAAGTTAATATTTTTATTGTGATTTTTTTATGGTTTATATATTGTTATGATATTTTTTTAATGATTTAATATATAGTGTATATTATTAATTAAAACTATTTTTGGAATAACCTCATTTTTAAAAATTAAGTTTGAAATATGATTTGATTACATACATGTTTGTTAATTATCACTTTAAAGCTTTTATTCATATTTTTTTGTTTTTATATATTTAGAGACTATATAGTATGTATATACATTTTTAATTGATATTACTAACTCAAATTGTTTATATTTAATTGTGTTGTTATTATTGTTTTTAATATATTTTAAATAAATGACATACAATGGTATATATTTAAATATTTCAATATACTTTTTGGGACAATATTCTGTTCCATGATATTTTTGATTCAATTTTTTTTATTTTTTATAAAGTTTTATATAGCGCGAACAAGATCCCGAAGGATATCAGAGCGCTTTACAAAAGGATGGAAGGAAGGACATAAATGCAATAACAACATCAAGTAAGAAATAAAAAAAACAGGAATAAACGCATAATTACAAGACAATGAGTCAAGGAGAGTAATACAATAAACAGGCATATAGCGGGCTACGAAGGGGGGCACACTATGCGGTAAAGGAGAGCAGCATCAAATGATGGTACAATGGTTGTAGGATCAATGACTTCGAGCAGGTGATATTTTGGTTTTGGATATTTTGGTTGTTTACATACACAAATTCAATATTTTTGTAGACAATTTTTTGACACAATATTGTGGTTGCACAATGTTGTTGCTGTAGTTATTCTGTCAAAAACCAGCCCAAGTAAACTTAACATGATTAGCAAAACAAATGAAACAGGAAAACCACAGTGGAACAAATTATATCTAATTAATTACACAGTTTTGTTTCTTCAAAGTATCACACTTTGCCTCAACGGTGAATGCCTGTTTGCCCTACAAGCATTCAACTGGGTGGTACACTAAATCTCATCACTTCCTTTAAAAAGTGCCCTTATGAGAAACATTGCATATAGTTTTTCTTCCCTATCCATTCCCTGAGTTGAAAAAAAAATCATAATCCTATGCTCTTTTGTCTGGATTAATGACTTCTCCACTTTACATTCTATGAATTGTCTTCACACAAATCATTATTTTTATTCATATTTTAGTTTCCTAACTGTCACTACTATTATAGGTATGTTATGTTACAGTACATTATGGTATGTTATGTTAAGTGTACTTGTATAGTGCACATCTCATCCAATAGCGCATCCTGTTGCTGAAGTGAGGGGGGTGGGTGGTTGTTTCTGCCCCAGGTAGATCCTATGTGAAGAGGCACACTTTCAGTTTCTTCTAGGGTTGAGCTGGTGGCCCTAGTGTGGATGAGGCAGGGGTCTCAAACATGTTGATCGCGAGCTGTCGGTAGCTCCTTGGCTTCCTATGAGTAGCTTGAACATGATAAAATGCCTGTCAGCTGGTTTAAGAAAATACAGCTGCCTACCTACTAATGTAAAACTTTAAAAATTGTGCCCTGTTCTAGAAGGCGTAGTAAGCTGACAGAGCAAGACCATGAAGCCCATCCTTTTCTTAAAGATTCTTTCTTTCTTTTGTTCTTAAGCTCTATACTTCTTTCTACATCCTCTCTTTCTCTCATTCCATCTTTCTTTCTCTTGTACTTTTTTTTCCTCTCCTTTGTTTCATTCTTTCCTTTCTCTATTCACATTCACACAATTTAAATCATTTAACGGCACAGAATAGACACACTTAACTTATGAGGAAAGTGTTTAGCAGGATTAAAACCCTTTAAATGTCAAAGCATAATAGAATAAAAATCCCATACCAAATTCTAAAAGTAAACAAGCATTTGCAATGCAATAGGTCTCGCATTTTAGAAACTTTGAACTATTGGTATTGTAAATGACAATGCCTTTTAATATTGCAGGTTTTTTAAACACATAAATAAAAGGCATTGTCATTTACAATGCCAATAGCTCAAAATCTCACAATTGCGAGACCTATTGCATTGCAAATGCTTGTTACCTGGTATTCGCGACAATGTAAGGTACCTATGGCCTGAAGAGAAAGCTACATACATAACACTGGCAACGAGCAACAGGAAAACAAAACAAGGGATCCATGTGATGGAGGCATGAGTAAAGAGTGTAAACCGCGTTTTTGGTGTTTTATGCCACATTTGGATTTTGCAGCGTTTGCTTTTATGAAACTTCAAAAAAAAGACTGTGAACCCCACACTGAGGCAGGAAATAAAGAAGACAAGAACAAGACGCACAGAAAAATGTTGTGGCCTAGCAAGTTGTCCACTAGATGGTTTAAGGCAGAGAAGGGAAAACCGGAGTGAAGGGCCATGCAGAAGCAGAAAAAGCATGCATCATACCAATTCAGGAGGGTTTAAGGAGAGTCCCAAATCAGCCTTTGCACTCCCTGAGGAGGCTGACCCCATGTGTGTTTACTGCAGTGTTAACCATATGTCACCCCTCCTGGAAAGTTAGGATAAGGTCCCAATAACTGCATTGAAGCCCTGATCAGAATATTTTGTGCGTGCTCTCCAACCAGAAGTACTGCATTCCTGGGGAAAGGTGCTGACACATGATGTACCAACCTCTCTTTAAGAGCAGGTTCTGTCATATTTAAGGTTTGCCAGTTCAGGGGCCCAGGCATTTTCTCGTTAAAAGTCAGGAGTGCAAGTACTGTCCCACTAAAGGTTTGGAACGTCAGGAATACAGGTAGTGCTGCGTTAAAACTATGGCAGCTCAAGAGTTCCACTGAACGCATGGATGCAATGCTCCTTAAAAGGTGTGGTAGCTCTGACATGCAGGTGGAGCCCCGTCAAAAGGTAGTTTAACTCTGAAGTGCAAGTATTGCCCCACTAAACACATGGCAGTTAAGGAGTGCACGCATTGCCCCCATTAGATGCATAGCAGTTCGTGAGTGCTGGTACCGTTTCATTGCAATGACAACAGTTCAGATATACTGTACAGTCACAATACAATCAACGATAATGATAACTTATTTTGCTTTCAGCTCAAAAATAAAGAAAAAGTCCTTCTGAGGAGCATGTCCATGGCAACTTTCAGAAGTACTTATGCCTTCCTGGGAACCTGGAAAGGAACATGGCACTCTGTAGAAAGCGGCCAGCTTTGGAGCAGGGTAGGAAAATAGTGGGTAGACCGCGTCTACACTCGACTTGAGCCCTGCTTTCTAAGAATGTGATTGGTTTCTGAAATACTGTCGCTCTGCACAGAAGAAACATGCAAATATGTGATCCAGTTAACCCTTTTTTACGGCTGGGTAACAGGTGATTGTGGTCCCTGTTGGTGCGTGAGCCTCAGAGATATCCCAAAGAGCAAGTGGAGCAATTTACTTTTGTTCCACTAAAATAGGCCTTCGAAGAATGTGTGAAAATTAAAGAAATACGCGCAGAACTGAATCCTGTGAAAAAACGGAGTGCGAAAGAAATGAGTAACATGTCCTAAAGATTAGATCGCTCCAGACATCTCAAGCAGCCCCTCCCTGATCGTTTCAAGCCGCCCCCAAGAGCCTGCATTTGAGCCTTACCGCAATCCCACGCCCTCGACTAACTATATCACACCTCTCGAATACACGAACCTTTGAGGGTCGTCGGCATGTAACATGGTACGAATTAAACATGTCAGTATGTAGAGAGGACTACAGTATTTTACAAAACATTGTGTAGGGCTTGGTCTTTCTGCCCGAACAAGCCCATACAGCGAAATGTACTCAAACGTGCACTAACAGTATCCGAGGAAGGCGCTGCGTAATAAAACAAACAATAAAAAGGTTGAAGTTGTGATTCGATCAAGTTTGGTCGGATCAGAAATAAATTACAAAAAAATTACTCAATCAAAAACACACCCTAAAGAAGTAACGGTGTAAACGTATCAAAATTAAATATATATTTTAAACACAATGTCAGACTAAACATCTGTAGTTCATATCAAATGGGCATGCAACCGAATGCCTCCTTCAAACAAATTGTGTGTGATGAGGATATCAGGCAAAACGACGGAATAAACTGCCTGTTAATACGCGCGGATACCTGGTGGATAGGGCTGACGCACTAGACCTAAACCAAAAAAACCGCATTGCAGCCTGTAACAAAGGTAAAATGGCGAATTGCAAGGAGAACTCACAAGCGCACATAGGCCCGTGCAGCCCCCCCTACTTCCTGCTTCTCTTCTGCCGCGACCCCAGACTCCCACCGCTTGGCAACTTCTGCCTGGCGTTAAGGTCAGAGCTGCCAACTATGGGGTCGATTCCGATCTCGGCCGGTAGGGCACCGATTCGGATTCGGCTTTACCGGATCTGATTCGGAGCCCTCTTTCCCGACCGATTCGTACGTGCGTCCGGGCGAGCGAGTACGATGCGAGCGCACGTGAATTCGCCGACCGACTCGTTCGCGGGACCCAACCGCTCCGACCGACTCGCACGGACACGACTCGCACCGCGCAATGGAGACGTTCCCCGGCCGGGCAAGTACGATGCGCGCCTCGAGCAGTCCGACGACTCGCGCAGTCTGGCTCCAAAGAGCAGTCGGAGCCGCACTTTGGGGGTCCGTGTCGGACCCCCCTGTACGCGTAGCCGCGCGAGTCGCACACAGGGGGACCCATGGGTCCCCCTACCTGTGCATGTACGGCGCGAAGTCGCTTCGACGCGTACCCGCTGTAGGGGGCGCCTTGTTCGCCTCGCACCCATTGAGTCAATGCGAGCCCGCGTACGCGTTGTGACGACCGGCTCCCATTGACTTCAATGGAGTCCGACCGAATCGAGTCCGATAGCATACGGACGCATCGTACTCGTTCGGTCGGGCTGCTAGGGTCCGATTCGGTCGGAAATCTCTCCGGGTCCGGCTCGGTCGGAGAGATTTCCTGGCCGAATCGGAATCGGCCCCTATGATGGGGCTGGAAACCGGGTTCGAGTCTCGGCGTCGGCACAACATCCTGTGATCTTGGGCAAATCACAAAATCAACATGTTCCTGCAAAAAACGAACGTTTCCTTGTGCAATGTATCTGGCGCGCACGTAAAGCCCTCTAAGTAATACATTCGAGTGGCATTCCCCCATATAAAGCGATACAAAAGGGGATGATGGACGGAACGCTTGAGCCAATCAAACACTCACCCCCAGTCAACTGATCTGGGTTTAATCCATCATCATTCTTTAGCTCACTCCACCACCCCAGTTCAGACATGGCCATATGCAAATCAGTCTGACCCTGTGCCTCATGGGAACAGTCCAGCCCGAACTGCCAAGCCATGTCTTCCCTGGACCGGAAACAAGCATCCTAGGACCGGTTTCTGGCATTCCAGCCGTCATCAGCCAGGCTTGCTTGAATCCAGTGGCAAAGTGAGCAAGGGACCCACGTCTGGGCATACCCGCCAACTTAGGGCGAACAAAGCGATACAAAAGGGATGATGGACGGAACGCTTGAGCCAATCAAACACTCACCCCCAGTCAACTGATCTGGGTTTAATCCATCATCATTCTTTAGCTCACTCCACCACCCCAGTTCAGACATGGCCATATGCAAATCAGTCTGACCCTGTGCCTCATGGGAACAGTCCAGCCCGAACTGCCAAGCCATGTCTTCCCTGGACCGAAACAAGCATCCTAGGACCGGTTTCTGGCATTCCAGCCGTCATCAGCCAGGCTTGCTTGAATCCAGTGACAAAGTGAGCAAGGGACCCACGTCTGGGCATACCCCGCCAACTTAGGGCGAACAAAGCGATACAAAGGGGATGATGGACGGAACGCTTGAGCCAATCAAACACTCACCCCCAGTCAACTGATCTGGGTTTAATCCATCATCATTCTTTAGCTCACTCCACCACCCCAGTTCAGACATGGCCATATGCAAATCAGTCTGACCCTGTGCCTCATGGGAACAGTCCAGCCCGAACTGCCAAGCCATGTCTTCCCTGGACCGGAAACAAGCATCCTAGGACCGGTTTCTGGCATTCCAGCCGTCATCAGCCAGGCTTGCTTGAATCCAGTGGCAAAGTGAGCAAGGGACCCACGTCTGGGCATACCCCGCCAACTTGAGGCGAACAAGCGATACAAAGGGGATGATGGACGGAACGCTTGAGCCAATCAAACACTCACCCCCAGTCAACTGATCTGGGTTTAATCCATCATCATTCTTTAGCTCACTCCACCACCCCAGTTCAGACATGGCCATATGCAAATCAGTCTGACCCTGTGCCTCATGGGAACAGTCCAGCCCGAACTGCCAAGCCATGTCTTCCCTGGACCGGAAACAAGCATCCTAGGACCGGTTTCTGGCATTCCAGCCGTCATCAGCCAGGCTTGCTTGAATCCAGTGGCAAAGTGAGCAAGGGACCCACGTCTGGGCATACCCCGCCAACTTAGGGCGAACAAGCGATACAAAAGGGGATGATGGACGGACAGCTTGAGCCAATCAAACACTCACCCCCAGTCAACTGATCTGGGTTTAATCCATCATCATTCTTTAGCTCACTCCACCACCCCAGTTCAGACATGGCCATATGCAAATCAGTCTGACCCTGTGCCTCATGGGAACAGTCCAGCCCGAACTGCCAAGCCATGTCTTCCCTGGACCGGAAACAAGCATCCTAGGACCGGTTTCTGGCATTCCAGCCGTCATCAGCCAGGCTTGCTTGAATCCAGTGGCAAAGTGAGCAAGGGACCCATGTCTGGGCATACCCCACCAACTTAGGGCGAACAAGCTGATACAAAGGGGATGATGGACGGAACGCTTGAGCCAATCAAACACTCACCCCCAGTCAACTGATCTGGGTTTAATCCATCATCATTCTTTAGCTCACTCCACACCCCAGTTCAGACATGGCCATATGCAATCAGTCTGACCTGTGCCTCATGGGAACAGTCAGCCGAACTGCCAAGCCATGTCTTCCTGGACCGGAAACAAGCATCCTAGGACCGGTTTCTGGCATTCCAGCCGTCATCAGCCAGGCTTGCTTGAATCCAGTGGCAAAGTGAGCAAGGGACCCACGTCTGGGCATACCCCGCCAACTTAGGGCGAACAAGCGATACAAAGGGGATGATGGACGGAACGCTTGAGCCAATCAAACACTCACTCCCAGTCAACTGATCTGGGTTTAATCCATCATCATTCTTTAGCTCACTCCACCACCCCAGTTCAGACATGGCCATATGCAAATCAGTCTGACCCTGTGCCTCATGGGAACAGTCCAGCCTGAACTGCCAAGCCATGTCTTCCTGGACTGGAAGCAAGCATCCTAGGACCGGTTTCTGGCATTCCAGCCGTCATCAGCCAGGCTTGCTTGAATCCAGTGGCAAAGTGAGCAAGGGACCCACGTCTGGGCATACCCCCGCCAACTTAGGGGTATGCCCAGACGTGGGTCCCTTGCTCACTTTGCCACTGGATTCAAGCAAGCCTGGCTGATGACGGCTGAAAAGCCAGAAACCGGTCCTAGGATGCTTGTTTCCGGTCCAGGGAAGACATGGCTTGGCAGTTCGGGCTGGACTGTTCCCATGAGGCACAGGGTCAGACTGATTTGCATATGGCCATGTCTGAACTGGGGTGGTGGAGTGAGCTAAAGAATGATGATGGATTAATCCCAGATCAGTTGACTGGGGGTGAGTGTTTGATTGGCTCAAACGCTCCGTCCATCATCCCCTTTTGTATCACTTTGGTCGCCCTAAGTTGGCAGGGGTATGCCCAGACGTGGGTCCCTTGCTCACTTTGCCACTGGATTCAAGCAAGCCTGGCTGATGACGGCTGAAAAGCCAGAAACCGGTCCTAGGATGCTTGTTTCCGGTCCAGGGAAGACATGGCTTGGCAGTTCGGGCTGGACTGTTCCCATGAGGCACAGGGTCAGACTGATTTGCATATGGCCATGTCTGAACTGGGGTGGTGGAGTGAGCTAAAGAATGATGATGGATTAATCCCAGATCAGTTGACTGGGGGTGAGTGTTTGATTGGCTCAAGCGTTCCGTCCATCATCCCCTTTGTATCGCTTTGGTCGCCCTAAGTTGGCAGGGTATGCCCAGACGTGGGTCCCTTGCTCACTTTGCCACTGGATTCAAGCAAGCCTGGCTGATGACGGCTGAAAGCCAGAAACCGGTCCTAGGATGCTTGTTTCCGGTCCAGGGAAGACATGGCTTGGCAGTTCGGGCTGGACTGTTCCCATGAGGCACAGGGTCAGACTGATTTGCATATGGCCATGTCTGAACTGGGGTGGTGGAGTGAGCTAAAGAATGATGATGGATTAATCCCAGATCAGTTGACTGGGGGTGAGTGTTTGATTGGCTCAAGCGTTCCGTCCATCATCCCCTTTGTATCGCTTGAGTCGCCCTAAGTTGGCAGGGGTATGCCCAGACGTGGGTCCCTTGCTCACTTTGCCACTGGATTCAAGCAAGCCTGGCTGATGACGGCTGAAAAGCCAGAAACCGGTCCTAGGATGCTTGTTTCCGGTCCAGGAAGACATGGCTTGGCAGTTCGGGCTGGACTGTTCCCATGAGGCACAGGGTCAGACTGATTTGCATATGGCCATGTCTGAACTGGGGTGGTGGAGTGAGCTAAAGAAGGATGATGGATTAATCCCAGATCAGTTGACTGGGGGTGAGTGTTTGATTGGCTCAAGCGCTCCGTCCATCATCCCCTTTTGTATCGCTTTGGTCGCCCTAAGTTGGCAGGGTATGCCCAGACGTGGGTCCCTTGCTCACTTTGCCACTGGATTCAAGCAAGCCTGGCTGATGACGGCTGAAAAGCCAGAAACCGGTCCTAGGATGCTTGTTTCCGGTCCAGGGAAGACATGGCTTGGCAGTTCGGGCTGGACTGTTCCCATGAGGCACAGGGTCAGACTGATTTGCATATGGCCATGTCTGAACTGGAGTGGTGAGTGAGCTAAAGAATGATGATGGATTAATCCCAGATCAGTTGACTGGGGGTGAGTGTTTGATTGGCTCAAGCGTTCCGTCCATCATCCCCTTTGTATCGCTTTGGTACGCCCTAAGTTGGCGGGGTATGCCCAGACGTGGGTCCCTTGCTCACTTTGCCACTGGATTCAAGCAAGCCTGGCTGATGACGGCTGAAAAGCCAGAAACCGGTCCTAGGATGCTTGTTTCCGGTCCAGGGAAGACATGGCTTGGCAGTTCGGGCTGGACTGTTCCCATGAGGCACAGGGTCAGACTGATTTGCATATGGCCATGTCTGAACTGGGGTGGTGGAGTGAGCTAAAGAATGATGATGGATTAATCCCAGATCAGTTGACTGAGGGTGAGTGTTTGATTGGCTCAAGCGTTCCGTCCATCATCCCCTTTTGTATCGCTTTGGTCGCCCTAAGTTGGCAGGGTATGCCCAGACGTGGGTCCCTTGCTCACTTTGCCACTGGATTCAAGCAAGCCTGGCTGATGACGGCTGAAAGCCAGAAACCGGTCCTAGGATGCTTGTTTCCGGTCCAGGGAAGACATGGCTTGGCAGTTCGGGCTGGACTGTTCCCATGAGGCACAGGGTCAGACTGATTTGCATATGGCCATGTCTGAACTGGGGTGGTGGAGTGAGCTAAAGAATGATGATGGATTAATCCCAGATCAGTTGACTGGGGGTGAGTGTTTGATTGGCTCAAACGCTCCGTCCATCATCCCCTTTGTATCGCTTTGGTCGCCCTAAGTTGGCGGGGTATGCCCAGACGTGGGTCCCTTGCTCACTTTGCCACTGGATTCAAGCAAGCCTGGCTGATGACGGCTGAAAAGCCAGAAACCGGTCCTAGGATGCTTGTTTCCGGTCCAGGGAAGACATGGCTTGGCAGTTCGGGCTGGACTGTTCCCATGAGGCACAGGGTCAGACTGATTTGCATATGGCCATGTCTGAACTGGGGTGGTGGAGTGAGCTAAAGAATGATGATGGATTAATCCCAGATCAGTTGACTGGGGGTGAGTGTTTGATTGGCTCAAACGTTCCGTCCATCATCCCCTTTTGTATCGCTTTGGTCGCCCTAAGTTGGCAGGGGTATGCCCAGACGTGGGTCCCTTGCTCACTTTGCCACTGGATTCAAGCAAGCCTGGCTGATGACGGCTGAAAAGCCAGAAACCGGTCCTAGGATGCTTGTTTCCGGTCCAGGGAAGACATGGCTTGGCAGTTCGGGCTGGACTGTTCCCATGAGGCACAGGGTCAGACTGATTTGCATATGGCCATGTCTGAACTGGGGTGGTGGAGTGAGCTAAAGAATGATGATGGATTAATCCCAGATCAGTTGACTGTGGGTGAGTGTTTGATTGGCTCAAACGTTCCGTCCATCATCCCCTTTTGTATCGCTTTGGTCGCCCTAAGTTGGCGGGGGTATGCCCAGACGTGGGTCCCTTGCTCACTTTGCCACTGGATTCAAGCAAGCCTGGCTGATGACGGCTGAAAAGCCAGAAACCGGTCCTAGGATGCTTGTTTCCGGTCCAGGGAAGACATGGCTTGGCAGTTCGGGCTGGACTGTTCCCATGAGGCACAGGGTCAGACTGATTTGCATATGGCCATGTCTGAACTGGGGTGGTGGAGTGAGCTAAAGAATGATGATGGATTAATCCCAGATCAGTTGACTGGGGGTGAGTGTTTGATTGGCTCAAACGCTCCGTCCATCATCCCCTTTTGTATCGCTTTGGTCGCCCTAAGTTGGCGGGGGTATGCCCAGACGTGGGTCCCTTGCTCACTTTGCCACTGGATTCAAGCAAGCCTGGCTGATGACGGCTGAAAAGCCAGAAACCGGTCCTAGGATGCTTGTTTCCGGTCCAGGGAAGACATGGCTTGGAAGTTCGGGCTGGACTGTTCCCATGAGGCACAGGGTCAGACTGATTTGCATATGGCCATGTCTGAACTGGGGTGGTGGAGTGAGCTAAAGAATGATGATGGATTAATCCCAGATCAGTTGACTGGGGGTGAGTGTTTGATTGGCTCAAACGTTCTGTCCATCATCCCCTTTTGTATCGCTTTGGTCGCCCTAAGTTGGCGGGGTATGCCCAGACGTGGGTCCCTTGCACACTTTGCCACTGGATTCAAGCAAGCCTGGCTGATGACGGCTGAAAAGCCAGAAACCGGTCCTAGGATGCTTGTTTCCGGTCCAGGGAAGACATGGCTTGGCAGTTCGGGCTGGACTGTTCCCATGAGGCACAGGGTCAGACTGATTTGCATATGGCCATGTCTGAACTGGGGTGGTGGAGTGAGCTAAAGAATGATGATGGATTAATCCCAGATCAGTTGACTGGGGGTGAGTGTTTGATTGGCTCAAGCGTTCCGTCCATCATCCCCTTTTGTATCGCTTTGGTCGCCCTAAGTTGGCGGGGTATGCCCAGACGTGGGTCCCTTGCTCACTTTGCCACTGGATTCAAGCAAGCCTGGCTGATGACGGCTGAAAAGCCAGAAACCGGTCCTAGGATGCTTGTTTCCGGTCCAGGGAAGACATGGCTTGGCAGTTCGGGCTGGACTGTTCCCATGAGGCACAGGGTCAGACTGATTTGCATATGGCCATGTCTGAACTGGGGTGGTGGAGTGAGCTAAAGAATGATGATGGATTAATCCCAGATCAGTTGACTGGGGGTGAGTGTTTGATTGGCTCAAACGTTCCGTCCATCATCCCCTTTGTATCGCTTTGGTCGCCCTAAGTTGGCGGGGTATGCCCAGACGTGGGTCCCTTGCTCACTTTGCCACTGGATTCAAGCAAGCCTGGCTGATGACGGCTGAAAAGCCAGAAACCGGTCCTAGGATGCTTGTTTCCAGTCCAGGGAAGACATGGCTTGGCAGTTCGGGCTGGACTGTTCCCATGAGGCACAGGGTCAGACTGATTTGCATATGGCCATGTCTGAACTGGGGTGGTGGAGTGAGCTAAAGAATGATGATGGATTAATCCCAGATCAGTTGACTGGGGGTGAGTGTTTGATTGGCTCAAACGTTCCGTCCATCATCCCCTTTTGTATCGCTTTGGTCGCCCTAGTTGGCGGGGGTATGCCCAGACGTGGGTCCCTTGCTCACTTTGCCACTGGATTCAAGCAAGCCTGGCTGATGACGGCTGAAAAGCCAGAAACCGGTCCTAGGATGCTTGTTTCCGGTCCAGGGAAGACATGGCTTGGCAGTTCGGGCTGGACTGTTCCCATGAGGCACAGGGTCAGACTGATTTGCATATGGCCATGTCTGAACTGGGGTGGTGGAGTGAGCTAAAGAATGATGATGGATTAATCCCAGATTGTTAGACTTGGCATCTTTTGGCGTGTTTCCCCTGACTTTTTGCTTTCTGACCTCCCGGTTTTGACTCTGTTTTTGCTGGTGTGATGATTCTGCGCACTTTCCTCACTGCGGTCCAGTGGGAAAGTGCAAGTGCTCCTGTATAAAATGTGTTATGGATTGGTGTTTCCATGATTGGCCTATTTGGTTTATGTGTCAGTCCCTTGTAAAGTGCACTGCGAGTGCCAGGGCCTATAGACCAAATGCTGTTGGTGGGCTGCAGCACTGGATTGTGCCACCCACGCAAACAGCCCGTAAAGTGTAACTCGGGCCTGCCATCGCAGAGCCTGTGCGCAGCCTGAGGCTGCCATGTCGACTTGGCAAGTGCACACACTTGCAAGTCCCTAAACCTTCCCTTTGCTACATGTTAGTCACCCCTAAGGTAGGCCCAAGGTACCCCTGTGGGCAGGGTGCGTTGTACGCGAAAGGTAGGACATGCCCGGGTGTGTGCGGCATGTCCTGATAGTGAATTACAGCCTAGTTCGTTTTCACTATTGCAAGGCTACCTGTTCCCCCTAGGCCAGAACGGGCGGTTTTGATTATTACAGCTTATAATCCTAACTGACCCGGGAACATGGTAGAAATTCGAGTTTAGTATGCCTGGACTCAGAATGATAAAATGCAGCTTTTAGTAAGGTTGGTTTTACCATTCTGGGTTCGAAAATACCACTTTTAGAAAGTGGGTATTTTCTTGCCTAACCATCCAAGCCTGCCTCTGCGAGATTGTGTATTCCGTGTCTGGAATGTGAGTGACAGGGGCTGGGGGATGCCAGGAGACAGGGTGAGTCAGCGCAGGGCTGAATAGCCAGATCGACCTGTAGATGGGTGGGAGGGGTCGCACCTGGGCCCTGAATAGGACAGTGCCTTCCCTCCACAATGCTGGCTCCACCTCCTGTGGTGCGTCTGATGTCCCTGGCCTACTCACTGAAAGAAGGGACGGAGACTTGTCAACAAAGTGCTCCAGAACTGGTTTGGACTAGGCAAAGGCCTCTCTGCCTTCAGAGAACAAAGGAATTTGGGATATAAATATTGGGGCCCTGACCCCATGAATTTAGATCTCGCTGGAATCAAGGAACCTGCCAAGACGAAGAGCTGGAAGAGCTGCCAGGAGGAGTACTGCCCCTTTGCTGTGTTGTTGCTTTGTTGGGTTGGCCTGCAGCTGCTGCTTCTGCCTTGGGCAGTGAAAGGACTGGACTGAACTTTCTACGAACTTGTGCTGAGTATCTCCAAGGGCCAGAAACCGAGCTGGCCTCCTGTTAAGAAGTCTCAGGGACTGCAAAGACTTCACAAGCCTCTGGGTACCGCTTCTGGAACGCTGTTTCAGTTGCCACAGAGGAAGGGAACTGCAACCGACTCCGTCAACCGAATCCATCCCTGGCCGGTGACCTGTTTGCACCGCAGACCGCATCGCCCCGCTTCGCATCGCAACCCTGGTCTCACCGTAGGCGACGTCCGACGCCGCCAACATCGAGCCGCTGCTTGCACCGTGACCTGTGGGCACCGCAGTTCGCATCGCATCGCTTCACTGGGCCAGCCGGACCAGACCGACACTGTCGCTGCAACTGGCTCAAGAGTCGAGACCGCACCGCATTTGGGGCACCGCTCGCACGTCCTGCGACGCACCGCTCCGACTCGCACCGCTGTCCGACGCCAGCTCCCGCACTCCGGCTAGGTCGCCTGCATCGCAACCTGTCAGCACCGCATCGAGCATCGTCTCGCCCTGCATCGCACGCCTTGGACTCACCGACTCCGTCTGCCCGACGCTCATCGAGCCGCTGCCTGCACCGCATCGAGGGACACCGCACCTTGCATCGCTCCGTCTTGCACCGCAACCGCGACGAACGCCGACCGGCTCGTACACTCCGTACCAGCCACAACGAGAAAAGGTACTGTGACCGGGTCTGTTCACGACTCTGCTGGCCCGTATCGACGCGGTCGGCTGGAACTGTTAGACTCTGTGGTTTTCAGCATTACGGTAGGCTCGGACGGAGCTACCGACTCGTACTGAACTTTGCTTTTGTGCTATTCCTGCAAAGAAGAAGTTAACGTATCAAGTATTCATTCGTAAAGTATAGTATTGTGGATTTTTGTCGTAATTGGTCTTGTCTTGAGTATATAAAATATTGGTTATTTTTCTAAACTGGTGTGGTGTCCGTTTGTAGTGCTTACACTGTATTACTGTGGGTTATGTGCAAATGCTTTACACACTGCCTCTGAATTAAGCCTGACTGCTCGTGCCAAGCTACCACGAGGGTGAGCAGGGGTTACTTCACGAGTGTAACAACCCTTACCCTGACTAGGAAGAAGGGTCCCTACTTGGACAAAGGTGCAAGCCCTTGCCAACTAGAGATCCCATTTCTAACATTGGTTGTCAGCGGTGAGGATAGGACTTGCGTTTGCACTTGACTTACAGTGATTGGTGTGCACTACTACCATATCGCAGACCATTACGTACCACATACTGGTTCTTTTCTTTTGGCCTATTTTTGATCTTGCCAGTTTTCAACTCACGACTTTTGTCATGCCTGAATCAATTGCATCATCCGTTGCATCTCTGGAAGTTATCTTTGAGGAGGACAGGTTGGAATCCTACGCCATAAAGGAGTTACGAGCGATTTGTAAAAACCTGAAAGTCCAAATTAAAGGCCTCACAAGGAAGGAGGAGCTACAGAAGGCGCTGAGGGCCTGGGTAGCAGCCAGACATGCCAATGGGCAGCCTGGTGATCTCAGTGAGGAGGCGGAGGAGCCTATTTCCAGGGTGGATGTGCTTTTGGGTAGGGGGAACCCGCCAGGTCGGGCAGCAGCAGTCTGTCCCCAGAGGAGCTGGAGGACAGGCGGGAGGCAAGGCAGTTCGAGCTGCAGAAGCTCAGGCTGGAGAGTGAGCGGGAGGAGAAGAGATTGGCCATAGAGGAGAGGAAGATGCTCTTAGAGCATGAGAGAGAACTGAAGGAGCTAGAACTTAGGAGTAAGTCAGGCTCAGATGGTGGCAGCAATTCGTCCAGAAAGGCAGACAGGATTGTGCACATTCCCAAGAACGTAGGCAAGGAGTTCAAGAAGGGGGATGACATACAAAGGTGGTTCCAGGGTTATGAGGCAGCCATACACATGAATGGGGTCCCTGAGGAGAATTGGGGAGCAGGATTGTGGCCACTTTTCCCGGAAGAAGCAAGGGATGCTCTGATAGCTTTGGGTAAGGGGTATCACCTCACCTATGCTGACATGAAGGATGCCCTTCTCACGAAGTATGGTCTTACTCCTGAAAAGTACAGGGATCAGTTCAGGTCCAGTAAGAAGTCTGATGTCAACACTTGGTTGGAATGTGTGGATGTGTTCTGCAGGTCTCTGGATGGTTGGGTGAAGGGCAGTAGCGTAACAGATTTTCAGGGGCTCTACAACTTGATTGCATGGGAGCACTTGTCTAGTCTATGTTTTGCAGATCTGCGCCAGCACCTAGTTGATAGTAAGCTAACTGACCCCAGGAAGCTTGCTATGGAAGCGGACCGCTGGGTGAGTACCAGGGTCCACAAGAAAGCGTTTGGGGGAGACTCAGCCAAAGGTGGGCAGGGTCCCCAGCAGAAAGGTGGGGGGACAAGGGTAAAGCACAGGAGTTCTCTAAAGGGCCCCAAACTAGTACCCAGGGTAAAGGTTCCCAGCCCCCGGTGATAAGAAGAAAGGGGTCTCTACAGGGAAGCCTGTTGAGACCGGCCCCCGCAAGTGTTATGCATGTGACCAGGTAGGTCACTTTAAGGGGGACCCCAAGTGCCCGAAGGGGACACAGCCACCCACCGGTGGACAGTCCAAAGTGTTGGCTAGTGTAGCGCTTGGGGAGGAGGGGTGCCCACAGGAGGGTGGGGATCCCGCAGAAATGACCCTTGTCTCACTCGGGGACAGTGAGATGGTCCCAGGAAACCAGGTGCCCCCTAACACAAAGAAATATAGCACCTGGGTGACCATTAATGGGAACAGGGTAGAGGCTCTCAGAGATACTGGAGCCAGTGTGACCTCAGTCCGGTGTCACCTGGTGTCTGAGAAGCAAGTAGTCCCAGGAGCATTCCACCAAGTAGTTGCTGTCGACAACTCTGAGCGCCAGTGTATGGTGGCGCAGGTTCCCTTTGAATGGGGGGGTCTCAGGTCCCGTAAGGGTGGTTGTGAGCCCTACCATGCCTGTAGATTGTCTGCTAGGAAACGACCTGGAGCAGTCCTCATGGAAGGAGGTTGAGCTCAGGTCCCACTTGGAGATGCTTGGGTTGCCAGAGTGGGCATGCGTGTCTACTCGGTCAATGGCGGCCAGAAAGGGTGATCAAGAGGACTTGGAGCCTGAAACAGTGGCCCAAGTCCCTGCCAAGAGAAAGGGCAGGGGGCGCGGGAAACCGGCCCCCGAAGTTCCCACGGACCGGGAGGAGGCGGACCTCGAGGGGACGCCCGGTGCCTACAGGGGAGCAAGTAGCCGAACTGGGAGACATCTCTGAGCTGACCCATTGGCAGCAAGAAGGGGGTCCCACCAGGGAGGAGTTCTGCAGGGAGCAGAACGAGTGCCCTACTCTGGAGGGTCTGCGGCGGCAGGCTGCAGACCAGGCAGCTGGTAATCAGTCCGGGTCACATCTGATCTACTGGGAGAGTGGTCTCCTATACAGTGAGCCTAAGGTTGCTGAGCCTGGGTCAGCCCGTGTGCTGGTGGTACCCCAGCGCTTCAGGACCTTCCTACTGGGTCTGGCTCATGACGTGCCTTTGGCAGGACATTTGGGGCAGGACAAGACCTTTGACAGGCTTGTCACCCACTTCTTTTGGCCCCAAATGCGAAGGCAGTCAGATGCACACTGCAGGTCTTGCCAAACTTGCCAGGCAAGTGGTAAGAGTGGGAGGAAGGTCAAAGCTCCTCTCCAACCTTTTCCGGTTGTTGGAACACCCTTTGAAAGGGTAGGGATGGATATTGTGGGGCCACTGGATCCCAAGACAGCCATGGGCAACAGGTACATCCTGGTCTTGGTGGACCATGCCACCCGGTACCCGGAGGCAATCCCTCTCAGGACAACGACGGCGCCAGTGGTGGGCCGGGCGTTAATGGGGATCTTTTCCCGTGTGGGATTCCCCGAGAGGTGGTTTCTGATAGGGGACCAATTTCATATCGAAGTATATGACATCCCTGTGGAAGGAGTGTGGTGTAACCTACAAGTTCACCACTCCTTACCACCCACAAGGAAACGGTCTGGTGGAGAGATTCAACCAGACCTTGAAAGGCATGATCAAGGGTCTAACAGAACCCATGAGGCGTAAGTGGGACGTCCTCTTGCCATGCCTACTCTTTGCGTACAGGGAGGTGCCTCAGAAGTCTCTTGGGTACAGCCCCTTTGAGCTCCTGTATGGCCACCCTGTCAGAGGACCTCTGAGTTTGGTTAAGGAAGGCTGGGAGGCGGCTCCCAGGAAAACTCCCCAGGATGTATTTAGCTACATGCTGGCCTTTAGAAACCAAACTGCCCGCTTCAGGAAACTCGCTCAGGCGAACCTAGAAGCAAGCCAGGAAGAAATGAAGAGATGGTATGACCAGAACGCCACTCTGGTCGAATTTCAACCTGGACAAAAGTGTGGGTCATGGCCCCAGTAGCACCTTGTGCCTTGCAGGACAAGTGGACTGGGCCATATGAGGTAAAGGAGCGCAAAAGTGACGTCACCTACCTGGTGGATTTGCAGGCTCCAAGGAACCCTTTGAGGGTCCTTCACGTGAACCGCCTCAAGCCCCACTTCGAGAGGTCCGAAGTGAGTATGCTCTTGGCGACAGATGATGGGGTGGAAGAGGAGAGCGAGCCTCTCCCTGACCTCCTGTCTACCAAGGAGCATGATGGGTCAGTAGAGGGTGTGATCCTCTCCCCTACTCTGACTCAGGAGCAGCAGGGGGACTGTCGCCAGTTGTTGGGACAGTTCGCCCCACTGTTCTCTCTGACTCCCGGTGTTACTCACTGGTGTACCCATGACGTGGACACCGGTGACAGCCATCCTGTGAAGCACAAGATTTACAGGTTGACTGACCGGGTCAGAGCCAGCATCAAGGAGGAGGTCTCTAAGATGTTGGCGTTAGGGGTGATTGAGCCCTCCCACAGTCCTTGGGCCAGCCCAGTGGTCTTGGTCCCAAAGGCTGCGGCGCCCGGTGCCCCTCCAGAACTCCGGTTTTGTGTGGACTACCGTGGGCTCAATGCCGTCACCAGGACTGACGCGCACCCCATCCCCAGAGCTGATGAGCTCATTGATCGGTTGGGAGCTGCCCGGTTCCTCAGCACGTTTGATTTGACGTCTGGGTACTGGCAGATTGCCTTAACCGATGGGGCCAAGGAGAGATCCGCATTCTCAACCCCAGAAGGTCATTACCAATTCCGGGTGATGCCCTTTGGGTTGAAGAATGCCCCTGCCACCTTTCAGAGGTTGGTCAATCAGGTGTTGGCTGGGCTGGAGGATTTCAGTGCCGCCTACCTGGATGACATTGCTGTGTTCAGTTCCAGCTGGGAAGAACATTTACAGCACCTTGAGAAAGTGTTGAGGGCTCTGCAAGGTGCAGGCCTCACGATCAAGGCCAGTAAGTGCCAGATCGGGCAGGGTTCTGTGGTGTACTTGGGACACCAGGTAGGAAGCGGCCAGGTGGCGCCCCTACAACCCAAGATTGACACCATTCTGGCTTGGGAGCCCCCAAGACCCAGACAGAGGTGAGAGCCTTCTTAGGTCTCACCGGTTATTATAGGAGATTTGTTAAGGGCTATGGCACCATCGTTGCCCCCTTAAGAGAGCTGACCTCTAAGAGGCAGCCCAGGAAAGTGATCTGGACTGAGTCCTGCCAGAAAGCTTTTGATGCCCTGAAGGCAGCCATGTGCACGGCGCCTGTGCTCAAGGCACCTGACTTCTCCAAGGAATTCGTCGTGCAGACTGACGCTTCAGAGCATGGTGTGGGAGCGGTGCTCTCACAACTGAACGAAGAGGGCCTGGATCAGCCTGTAGTCTTCCTTAGCAGGAGACTACTTCCCAGGGAACAGAGGTGGAGTGCCATAGAAAGGGAAGCTTTTGCTGTGGTCTGGGCGCTGAAGAAGTTGAGACCATACCTGTTTGGGACTCACTTCCGGGTTCAGACAGACCACAGGCCCCTCAGATGGTTGATGCAAATGAGGGCGAGAATCCAAAACTGCTGAGGTGGTCCATCTCCCTACAGGGAATGGACTTTACGGTGGAACACCGTCCTGGTACAGAACACGCCAACGCAGATGGTCTGTCCAGGTTCTTCCGCCTTAGTGAAGAGAACTCCCATGGGGTTGGGTAGTTCTCCCTACTTTCAGCTGGAGGGGACATGTGTTAGACTTGGCATCTTTTGGCGTGTTTCCCCTGACTTTTGCTTTCTGACCTCCCGGTTTTGACTCTGTTTTTGCTGGTGTGATGATTCTGCGCACTTTCCTCACTGCGGTCCAGTGGGAAAGTGCAAGTGCTCCTGTATAAAATGTGTTATGGATTGGTGTTTCCATGATTGGCCTATTTGGTTTATGTGTCAGTCCCTTGTAAAGTGCACTGCGAGTGCCAGGGCCTATAGACCAAATGCTGTTGGTGGGCTGCAGCACTGGATTGTGCCACCCACGCAAACAGCCCGTAAAGTGTAACTCGGGCCTGCCATCGCAGAGCCTGTGCGCAGCCTGAGGCTGCCATGTCGTCTTGGCAAGTGCACACACTTGCAAGTCCCTAAACCTTCCCTTTGCTACATGTTAGTCACCCCTAAGGTAGGCCCAAGGTACCCCTGTGGGCAGGGTGCGTTGTACGCGAAAGGTAGGACATGCCCGGGTGTGTGCGGCATGTCCTGATAGTGAATTACAGCCTAGTTCGTTTTTCACTATTGCAAGGCTACCTGTTCCCCGTAGGCCAGAACGGGCGGTTTTGATTATTACAGCTTATAATCCTAACTGACCCCGGGAACATGGTAGAAATTCGAGTTTAGTATGCCTGGACTCAGAATGATAAAATGCAGCTTTTAGTAAGGTTGGTTTTACCATTCTGGGTTCGAAAATACCACTTTTAGAAAGTGGGTATTTTCTTGCCTAACCATCCAAGCCTGCCTCTGCGAGATTGTGTATTCCGTGTCTGGAATGTGAGTGACAGGGGCTGGGGGATGCCAGGAGACAGGGTGAGTCAGCGCAGGGCTGAATAGCCAGATCGACCTGTAGATGGGTGGGAGGGGTCGCACCTGGGCCCTGAATAGGACAGTGCCTTCCCTCCACAATGCTGGCTCCACCTCCTGTGGTGCGTCTGATGTCCCTGGCCTACTCACTGAAAGAAGGGACGGAGACTTGTCAACAAAGTGCTCCAGAACTGGTTTGGACTAGGCAAAGGCCTCTCTGCCTTCAGAGAACAAAGGAATTTGGGATATAAATATTGGGGCCCTGACCCCATGAATTTAGATCTCGCTGGAATCAAGGAACCTGCCAAGACGAAGAGCTGGAAGAGCTGCCAGGAGGAGTACTGCCCCTTTGCTGTGTTGTTGCTTTGTTGGGTTGGCCTGCAGCTGCTGCTTCTGCCTTGGGCAGTGAAAGGACTGGACTGAACTTTCTACGAACTTGTGCTGAGTATCTCCAAGGGCCAGAAACCGAGCTGGCCTCCTGTTAAGAAGTCTCAGGGACTGCAAAGACTTCACAAGCCTCTGGGTACCGCTTCTGGAACGCTGTTTCAGTTGCCACAGAGGAAGGGAACTGCAACCGACTCCGTCAACCGAATCCATCCCTGGCCGGTGACCTGTTTGCACCGCAGACCGCATCGCCCCGCTTCGCATCGCAACCCTGGTCTCACCGTAGGCGACGTCCGACGCCGCCAACATCGAGCCGCTGCTTGCACCGTGACCTGTGGGCACCGCAGTTCGCATCGCATCGCTTCACTGGGCCAGCCGGACCAGACCGACACTGTCGCTGCAACTGGCTCAAGAGTCGAGACCGCACCGCATTTGGGGCACCGCTCGCACGTCTGCGACGCACCGCTCCGACTCGCACCGCTGTCCGACGCCAGCTCCCGCACTCCGGCTAGGTCGCCTGCATCGCAACCTGTCAGCACCGCATCGAGCATCGTCTCGCCCTGCATCGCACGCCTTGGACTCACCGACTCCGTCTGCCCGACGCTCATCGAGCCGCTGCCTGCACCGCATCGAGGGACACCGCACCTTGCATCGCTCCGTGTTGCACCGCAACCGCGACGAACGCCGACCGGCTCGTACACTCCGTACCAGCCACAACGAGAAAAGGTACTGTGACCGGGTCTGTAAACGACTCTGCTGGCCCGTATCGACGCGGTCGGCTGGAACTGTTAGACTCTGTGGTTTTCAGCATTACGGTAGGCTCGGACGGAGCTACCGACTCGTACTGAACTTTGCTTTTGTGCTATTCCTGCAAAGAAGAAGTTAACGTATCAAGTATTCATTCGTAAAGTATAGTATTGTGGATTTTTGTCGTAATTGGTCTTGTCTTGAGTATATAAAATATTGGTTATTTTTCTAAACTGGTGTGGTGTCCGTTTGTAGTGCTTACACTGTATTACTGTGGGTTATGTGCAAATGCTTTACACACTGCCTCTGAATTAAGCCTGACTGCTCGTGCCAAGCTACCACGAGGGTGAGCAGGGGTTACTTCACGAATGTAACAACCCTTACCCTGACTAGGAAGAAGGGTCCCTACTTGGACAAAGGTGCAAGCCCTTGCCAACTAGAGATCCCATTTCTAACACAGATCAGTTGACTGGGGGTGAGTGTTTGATTGGCTCAAACGTTCCGTCCATCATCCCCTTTTGTATCGCTTTGGTCGCCCTAAGTTGGCGGGGGTATGCCCAGACGTGGGTCCCTTACTCACTTTGCCACTGGATTCAAGCAAGCCTGGCTGATGACGGCTGAAAAGCCAGAAATCGGTCCTAGGATGCTTGTTTCCGGTCCAGGGAAGACATGGCTTGGCAGTTCGGGCTGGACTGTTCCCATGAGGCACAGGGTCAGACTGATTTGCATATGGCCATGTCTGAACTGGGGTGGTGGAGTGAGCTAAAGAATGATGATGGATTAAACCCAGATCAGTTGACTGGGGGTGAGTGTTTGATTGGCTCAAACGTTCCGTCCATCATCCCCTTTTGTATCGCTTTGGTCGCCCTAAGTTGGTGGGGGTATGCCCAGACGTGGGTCCCTTGCTCACTTTGCCACTGGATTCAAGCAAGCCTGGCTGATGACGGCTGAAAAGCCAGAAACCGGTCCTAGGATGCTTGTTTCCGGTCCAGGGAAGACATGGCTTGGCAGTTCGGGCTGGACTGTTCCCATGAGGCACAGGGTCAGACTGATTTGCATATGGCCATGTCTGAACTGGGGTGGTGGAGTGAGCTAAAGAATGATGATGGATTAATCCCAGATCAGTTGACTGGGGGTGAGTGTTTGATTGGCTCAAACGTTCCGTCCATCATCCCCTTTTGTATCGCTTTGGTCGCCCTAAGTTGGCGGGGGTATGCCCAGACGTGGGTCCCTTGCTCACTTTGCCACTGGATTCAAGCAAGCCTGGCTGATGACGGCTGAAAAGCCAGAAACCGGTCCTAGGATGCTTGTTTCCGGTCCAGGGAAGACATGGCTTGGCAGTTCGGGCTGGACTGTTCCCATGAGGCACAGGGTCAGACTGATTTGCATATGGCCATGTCTGAACTGGGGTGGTGGAGTGAGCTAAAGAATGATGATGGATTAATCCCAGATCAGTTGACTGGGGGTGAGTGTTTGATTGGCTCAAACGTTCCGTCCATCATCCCCTTTTGTATCGCTTTGGTCGCCCTAAGTTGGCGGGGGTATGCCCAGACGTGGGTCCCTTGCTCACTTTGCCACTGGATTCAAGCAAGCCTGGCTGATGACGGCTGAAAAGCCAGAAACCGGTCCTAGGATGCTTGTTTCCGGTCCAGGGAAGACATGGCTTGGCAGTTCGGGCTGGACTGTTCCCATGAGGCACAGGGTCAGACTGATTTGCATATGGCCATGTCTGAACTGGGGTGGTGGAGTGAGCTAAAGAATGATGATGGATTAATCCCAGATCAGTTGACTGGGGGTGAGTGTTTGATTGGCTCAAACGTTCCGTCCATCATCCCCTTTTGTATCGCATTCCCCCCATATAAAACTGCATTTAAAACAAGCTGTGGCCATTGCGCAAAGGCAGCTGCTTGTTTAGATTTGCATCAGGCTTTCACTTTACAATAGCTGCCGCCCCGCACAGCACTCGCGGGATTGAGCGGCAGCTATTGTTAAAGTGAATGCAAAAACAACAGTTGATGGACAGAATGCAGAACAATGTCATACATTCACCCCAGTACAGAGATCTGGGCCTAAATCCATCGTTTTTTTGCTCACCATGCCATTCCAGTTTGAACCCAGCCATATGCAAATCAGTCTTGACCCTGTGCCTCATGGGAACAGTCCAGCCCGAACTGCCAAGCCAGGTCCTCCCTGGACTGGAAACAAGCATCCTAGGACCGGTTTCGGGTTTCACCCCTCTTCAGCCAGGATAGCTTGATTCCAGTGGCATGGAGAGCACGGGACCCACGTCTGGGCATACCCGTCCCACTCGGGGTGACAAATGCAAAAACAACAGTTGATGGACAGAATGCAGAACAATGTCATACATTCACCCCAGTACAGAGATCTGGGCCTAAATCCATCGTTTTTTTGCTCACCATGCCATTCCAGTTTGAACCCAGCCATATGCAAATCAGTCTTGACCCTGTGCCTCATGGGAACAGTCCAGCCCGAACTGCCAAGCCAGGTCCTCCCTGGACTGGAAACAAGCATCCTAGGACCGGTTTCGGGGTTTCACCCCTCTTCAGCCAGGATAGCTTGATTCCAGTTGTTAAAGTGAAAGCGCAATGCAAAAATAAACACGCGGCCGCCATTGCCAAAATAGTGCTTACCGACTAATTGAAGGAGACAGTGTAACTCCGCAAGTAAAAGATCCAGGCCTGATGGGCGGTCACAAAAGGAGACAGGGCGGTAGCAAGGAGGGGCTAAGAAGCCTCATATTGAATCGGAAGCCAGCGTTTACCAAAGACAATGACACCAGCCAATGAAAAATATGGGCGGGGCTTCCACGGCACTTCCACAACATACCTTACTACAGGATGCCTCGCAGAGCGAGCAACGCATGCTCTGCAATGCTAGGCTCGACCTAAAAAAACAAAATGAGCAAAATAACACCAAAATGGCAAACTTCCAATTAGGGAAAGAGCTGATGTACAATTTAAGGCAAAAAGCACGAATACACAGTATAGTGCCAATCAGAAGTCCCTATTTGTGGCTGACTGGGACCTAGGCATGATTTCAGGCCAACTGTTATAGAGAGGAGTTCAGATGCTCCAAGCGGGTCATCCCAATCAAATATTTTACATTCAGGCTTAGGGGCTGATTTAGTGTTCGGTGGATGGGTTACTGTGTCACAAACATGAAGGATAACCCATCCACGTATAACAAGTGCATTACATCGAATGACACTTGTATTACAGTGGAAGGGATATCTGTCTTGTTCGTGATGGAGTAGCACATTCACCAAACTCTAAATTAGGCTCTCAGACTCTGAAATGAAAGCCAAAATTCTCCATCGGGGCAAGGCTGAAGGCTGTATCTGGGTAATGCCCCTCAAAGTCAGCTAGCCATGGGATGAGGCCGAGCTGTTGGTTTTGCTGGGAAAAGCTGTGAGTGGGGAAATTTATATTTTGTGTCTGTCAAAGTCTTCTCAATGGGTGGATATTTTTGCGCCTATGCCAAGTCAAGATTTCAACCTTCAGACTTAGTGCTTGATCAGGATGTTGGTCAGATTGCCACTGATAGGCTGTCGGTGGCCTTCCGACCGACAGCCCTTCGGTCTGAGCACCGCATTTCAATGCAGGCGGTTGGACCCACAGCAGGCGGAGTACAGACCACCGCCTCCGACAGGATCAGTGATCCCTTCAGGGAGGCAGTCGGAATCGCAATCCCGAATGGAGGGGGTGATGAGGCAAGCACCGCCTTCGGGATTACGATATCCCTTTCCGACAGACTTTTCATGACGGGAAGACCGCCATGAAAAGGCTGTCGGAAACAAATTTTGGGTGCCCCAAACAGGGCCTCCTTCCATCGTGGGCCAGGGGGCAAATGTAGTGCCCCCAAGCACCTCCATGCATATGAGCCATGCACCACATGGTACATGGCACACGGTGTATGGAGGTGCAGGAAGTGCTCCTTTCCATGCCGGCTTGTGCTGCGGTCTTTTTCCTGGCCTGCTGGAAAAGCCGCCATGTAAAGGAGCACTTTGCGACTGCCAGCCCAGCAGTTGCATCGTGATTGGGTGGTAGGACTGCCACCTGCTTGTCGGGCGGTCTTCTGCTCGCCGTGATAGCGAGCGGCGGTACGACTGCCCGATATCATAATCAAGGCCTTAGTCTCTTTTTTAGAGCTCAGAACCATCCAGCAGGGCAAATGTGGAAGATGTATCAGACGAAGTTATCTGGATGTTGTACTCTGTTGGCTCAAGGTCCCTATGAAGCTCTGATGAAAATCTGGACATCGTGGAAGTATAAAAAAACAATCTAAGTCACAACTTTTCTGACTCTCTGGAGCAGTTCCTTTGGGTCTCTCCATAGGCTTCAGAAGCTTCCAGGGCCTTAGGGATAACACTTATCTTAAGGGTCAGGACTTCCTCCAGCAGAGGCCTCCAGCAGGGTCCATTCCAGGTCCAGTTTCTACTTGTCAGCAGGGTACTGAAGGAGAAATCTCTCTTGCAGCTTGTTGTATCCCTGTAGCAATAACTGTAAGAGTACTCTTGCCAGACCTATATTGTTTTTCTAGTGGCCTAAGAAGGCTCTTTACCTGGGCAATTCCACAACATAGAATCCTTCCAACAAGAATGATGCAAAATTAATTACTTTTTATTAAAATGTTTTTTGATGTGCAAATAACATTTTTTTGGCAATATATTTTGTTGCTTTTCTTAGAAATTCAATCTGTGCAGACATGCACAATTGGTTTCAGATGTCACATTATTAGAAAAAATATCATATTTGACAAAAACAAAGTGATATTATTTACAGATAAAATATTACAGAAAGACATTGCAAAAAACATGCATAGTTCACATTATAGCCTCATACATGTAAACCCACAAACAACCATCCATCAAACACTCTCACCAATCCAAATACTCTCACATGCGCAGCACACTCACACACAGAAAGCAATCCTAGGGAAACTTCTGTTTCTTCTTATGACATACACTGTCAGAAATTCTGTGGATTGATTTAATCTCAAAAGTGTCCACTGATGTGTTGTCTTTAGAAGATTTCCCCCATATGGTCGGTCAACGTACGTTTCGGTGGATAGGCATTACAACCATCTTCATCACTTCATCAGGACCACACTTGATAAAATTAAATTCAAGAAAAGTGGATAAGGGTTATCTTATTTACAGAACATCGAAATCTTCAATCACATCGGTACATGTCAATGGGTTGCAGGTCGCAGGCGGTAGAAGTGACACTATATCTGAGTGTCATGCGTTTCAAGGCAAGTAATTCCTTATAAATCATACGGTGTATAGAGATACAACTATGTCCAGCTCCTTTTGCTTAGTGAGCAGGCTCCTCCATCAGGAAGACTATAACGTCATAGGTCAGTGTACTTAGTAGTAAGCCTGGGCGGTGAATTACGCTACGCTCGCGGAGTTTGCGTAGTTTCGGCAACTTCGCGATTCGCGTAGAACGCGAAGTTACAGTGCACTACGCAATTTGCAGCGTAGCTGTTTTTCTTCTTCGCGCGCTCAATATACGTTCTCGCGCGCGCGGTAACGACCTACCGTGATTCTGCGTTCACCGACGCGACTTCCTAGCCGTTCGCGGGCGCCACGAGATTTGGAATCCGGCCGCACGATCCCGCGAGAGTGTGCGAACGCGAACACGTCATTCGGACGCGCGATCTGACTTCCGGCGGCAATGTTGGTAAGATCGCGATCCCGAACACGAAGAAACTACAATCTGGCGAAGAATATCTCTCGAGCATCATAAAACATTCTCGAAAATGATGATTTTGCTCCAAAAAACTCCTCAGATTGTGATTTGGCTGTAGTTTTTTGTGCAAGGAGTCCTTTTTCTTTTTTACTTTTTTTTCCAAGAGGAAGGAAGTGCCCCTGATTCTCAAACTTCCTGTTCCTGTCCAGCAGGCTCCTCCCAGTGCTTTGTCCATGTGCTGTTCACTTTCATTTGGATTTTGAGCTGTAAGGATCACTTTTTGTGTCTGTCTGCTGCATCATATCATTGGATTGGATTTGAGGACTTTTGGATTTGAGATTTTACAAGTAAGTTGGAGAATTGGTGTACTTGTTTGTTTGATTGGGGCTTGTTTGTACCTACATTTTTTGGGGGATTTCCATCGTTTTTAAAATTTATTGTTGTGGCCTACTGGCCTGTAGTTTCGGTAGGGGCCTAGTTGTTTTTCTTTGATTGGAATTTCAGCCAGTAGGCCCAGACTAAAGCCAGAGGTACCCATGGGTGCATGTTTCTGTGGTGTCTGTTGAATTTAAACATCATGTAGGGCATGCATGGATGGCATTGGATTGAATTGCAAAATGTGGGTTTTGGGGTGGTATTTCAGTTTTTGGGTGTGTGTTAAATAAATAGGCCTTTTCAGCCACTAGGTAACCCTGGGCATTCAGCTCGCGGACTGTGGGCAACTCCGCACTGCGCGACAACGCGGACTTACACTTTTTATCTTCTTCGCGCGCTCAATATACGTTTTCGCGCGCGCGATAACGACTTTTTGTGACGATCGCGATGCCGAACACGCAGAATTTACAATCTGGCGAAGAATATCTCTCGAGCAGCATAAAACCTTCTCGAAAATGATGATTTAGTTCATTTTGCACAAAAAACTCCTCAGGTTGTCATTTAGATGTAGTTTGGTGAGCAAGGAGTCACTTTTTTTTGTTTTACAATTTTTTTCAAGAGGAAGGAAGTTGCCCAGAGTCTCCAACTGCCTGGTCCTGTCCTTTGTCTTCACTTTCTTGTTATTTTGGGTGGCCTGGCCATGTGGGTGGTGGCCATTTTGTAAAGCCAGGCATTGTGCTTTTGCCATAGGCCTGCATTGTCTGTCTTGTGTTCCTTTTCTTGTTGTTGTGGGTGGCCTGGCCATGTGGTGGCGGCCATTTTGTGGGACCAGCCACTGTGCTTTTGCCATAGGCCTCCAAGCTTGCGGCCTAGTCTGCCAGTAGGCCCGGAGGTAGTCATCCTCATGGGTGCATAAAAACTGTTTCTGTGTTGTCTGTTGAATTGTAACATAATTTAGGCCATGGATGGCATTGGATTGAATTGCAAAATGTGGGTTTTGGGGTGGTATTTCAGTTTTTGGGTGTGTGTTAAATAAATAGGCCTTTTCAGCCACTAGGTAACCCTGGGCATTCAGCTTGCGGACTGTGGGCAATTCCGCACTGCGCGACAACGCGGACTTACACTTTTTATCTTCTTCGCACGCTCAATATACGTTTTCGCGCGCGCGATAACGACTTTTTGTGACGATCGCGATGCCGAACACGCAGAATTTACAATCTGGCGAAGAATATCTCTCGAGCAGCATAAAACCTTCTCGAAAATGATGATTTAGTTAATTTTGCACCAAAAACTCCTCAGGTTGTCATTTAGATGTAGTTTGGTGAGCAAGGAGTCACTTTTTTTTTGTTTTACAATTTTTTTCAAGAGGAAGGAAGTTGTTGGGCGGCCTGGCCATGTGGTGGCGGCCATTTTGTGGGACCAGCCACTGTGCTTTTGCCATAGGCCTCCAAGCTTGCGGCCTAGTCTGCCAGTAGGCCCAGAGGTAGTCATCATGGGTGCATAAAAACTGTTTCTGTGTTGTCTGTGGAATTTTGACATCATTTAGGCCATGGATGGCATTGAATTGAATTGCAAAATGTGGGTTTTTTTGGAGGGTCTATTTCACTTTTTGGGTGTGTTAAATAAATGCCTTTTTTGCGTGTGTAATTATAATTATGTGTTGTTGTAGTGGTTGTCTAACTTTCCAAACTGTTTTTAGCCATGTGGATTTTAGTTTTTGCATTAAAGCTGTGTGTTTTATCAGGCATCCTTTGTCTGCCCATATATAGTAGGCCTGCTTGAGTTCATTGCTTGCCGTGCCTTGTGCCTGTGAGTCACCATGTTGCTGGGGGCCATTTTGTGGTGGTAGTTAGTAGTGTGCTGTTTTTGCCACATAGGCCTGCGTGTCTTTCCATTGTTCCTCTTGTCTTACTGCTTCCAAATCCATCCACATTGCCAGCTGCAGCTCCCTGATGCTGCATACATCCCACGTGATGCACAAATTTAGGCCAAACATGCTCCACTACATTTTAGTTTTTGTTCTTTACTATTCTTATTCTTCCAGAGTGTACACACTACACAGTAGCCAGGAAAGCCCTGGCCTTGTTGTCAAAGTCTCATGAATGGCTACACTGTGTGTTGTTGTTCACTGAGTTTCTAAAATGTAATAATTGAGGCCACCACACACTAAGTTCTATATTATATTTGTTTGATTTGTGCTATCGTTTGACTGATGTTATTCTGGCTTTTTTGCTTTTAGGTGCACAAAGACTGAGGAGGAGGTGTGTCATCATTGCCCATTGCACTGCCAGACAGACATCCTGCTGCTGTACACAACGTGACGTGTGACCTGACCAGACATCTCTGCAACTGAGTGCTGCTGACATCTGAAGAAGATGGGCCCAAAGAAAGCAGGTACCAGGTCCTCCAGTACCAAGAAAGTTGCTATTGAGAAGAAGGAACAGAAGAAGGAAGTGACACTTAAGTCTGGTGTGCCGGCCAATACCTTTTTGGGAAAAAAAAATTACGCCTGCAGCAGCGGTGTCCGGGGGGCAAGCTGGGGGCAGCACCTCCGCATCAGTGGGCCCAACCCACCAAGCCAGGCCCAAGCACATGAGTGTGGAAGAGGTAGCCAGCCTAATGGTGGAAAGCAGTGATGCTGAGCCTGAGATAAATTTATCGCTATCTCAAAGTAGTACCCAATCAACGCAGGAGGAAACACAGCAGATAAGTGGTCAACAACAACAGCCGCAACCACCGCCCGCAATAGTATTTGTTGTTCCTCCTGAAGTAGGGGCAGTTCAGGAAATTGAGCCTCATGCAGAGGTAGAAGAAGAAGCCACTCATTCAGAAGATCCATTGTCTTCCAAATCTCCAGCAAGGATAAGGAGGGGTAGTCCATCAAGTTCTTCGCCAAGCCCCTCTTCTGATGATCTAGATGCCACTTGGAAGCCACAAACTGAGTCTGAGAGGGAGCCACGTCCCAAGACCAAGCTAGGGAAAAGGAAGGTTCCAGAAAGCCTTACACTTATGGAGGTCGATGTAGAACAGCAGGATGATGATGATGATGATGAGCCAGAGGAGATGGAGACCAACATTATTACCCTATCCAAAATCGCTGCGAGTGCGAGGGATGTAGCACGCATACCTCCACAGGTAACACCAACACGACCTACAGCTTCCATATTTGCATTAGCAAAGGCCCGGCAGCGACCTACATCCAGCACAACCACCACCTCAGTAGAAGTAGGTAGTGGTACAGCAGCACAGAGTCAAATTCAACACACACCCTCCAGTTCATCCGGCATTGGAAGTGGCACCTCCAGCAGGAGGCAAAAGTTAAGCTCCCCAGTTTGGGACTTCTTTACGGTTAGCGAAAAGGAGGAGAACATTGCTATACGCTCCATTTGTAATACCTCTGTTAGTCGTGGTAAGCTTGGTAGAAACTATGGTACCGGAGGCCAAATGACCCATCTGAAAAAACATCACTTGATCAGCTGAGAGGACCACCTTCGCGGCATAAAAACTGCAACCATTGGTGTTGGTGGGGATAAAGGAGTAGAAGATCCGATCACGGTGGAAGAGGAAGGACAGGGAGACATTCTCTCTGGTAGTGGTACACAAAGTCTCCCTGTCCCCAGCAGTGCAGTGTTAACGTCGCCCACATCTTCAGCAACATCTCAGTGGCACAAGAGTAAGAGTCATCCTGAGACACCAAGGAGTACCGCAATGAAAAAAAGTGAGTTGTTGAGCCTAAGAGAAAGGAAAACCATGCAGCCTACCATTATCAGCATGTTTGGGGGGGAGGGGCAGTATAAACGCAACCACCCAATAGCACGTTTGTACAATGCGAAGCTGGCTAAAATGTTAGCACTGGACCTTCTCCCTTTTTCTTTTGTTGAAGGGGTGGGTTTTCTGGAATTTGTGACAACCATCTGCCCAAAAGGGCATGTTCCCAGCCGCTACTATTTTGCCAGAGTTCCTGTTCCAGCACTACATCACGACGTGCTGGAATTGCTTGGAAAAGCCTTGAAGCAGAGTGCTGTTCACAGTATCCACCTGACAACAGACATGTGGACCAGTTGCCAAGCCACAGATTACATGTGCATCACTGCACACTGGATCTCTTTGCGGGGGTTAGAGAACAGATATCTGCTGGTGTTGACGCTGCTGAGATTTTTCATGCCACTCGCAAACATGCAACTGTAGCCATGTTTGCCATGGAGAAATCTCATACTGCTGCAAACATTTTGGAAGAGTTTAACACCAAGGTCTTTGAGTGGCTGCGCCCAAGAGGGCTTAAGATTGGTTTTGTTGCCACGGACAATGGCAGTAATGTAGTAAAGGCCATGGGCGATGGTGGCTATTTCAGGGTCCCGTGTTTGGCACACTGCATTAACATTGTTGTTCAAGACTTTTTGAAAAATGAATCCAAAGTCAGCAACTTACTGGCCACCTGCAGAAGAATATGCACACATTTCAGCCATTCTTTTAAAGCCCGGAAGCAGCTGAGGGTCATTCAACGTGAGCATAAAATGCCAGTCAAAGCGCTCATCCAGGAGGTGCCAACACGTTGGAACTCAACTTATTACATGCTTGATCGTCTGTTTGAACTGTACATACCACTCAATGCTTATGTCATGCAAAGATTAGGGGAACCTACTGTGAGAGGCATGACCGTTGAGATGGGTCAATGGGACCTCATTAAATGCCTGACTGAGATGCTACTTCCTTTTGAGATCTTCACACTTGAAGTCAGCAGGGAGGACTGTACTATGGGCTAAGCTATCCCATTGTTGCACATGCTAGAGCAACAGCTGAAGGAGGTGTCTGAAACGTACGCAGGTGTGGATGACAAACAAGACGCATATCATTTGGCGGAGACCTTAGCCGCTCGCTTATCTGAAAATACAAGGATTCAAAATAACATTTTGTCACAACATTACATTACTGCCACAATTTTGGATCCACGGTACAAAGTATTTCTGAACAGCAAGGCAGTAATTCCTTTTTCGGAAGTGGATGTTGCCAACTACAAAACATTGATAGCTAAGGAAGCCACTATTTTCGAAAACGAACGGCTGTTAATTACAGGCCCCCCACCCCAGGCCATAACAAGTACTACAGGGCATCCAGAGTCAAGTTCTACTTCGGAGCCTGAGGGCAGTGCGTTTGCCTCCCAGCAGTCACCTACACCAACAATAACATCAACAACAGCAAGAACAGGATCATCCACAGTACAATCGGCAACTGATTGGTTTCTACGGCAGGGGTATGGTAAGTCCAGTGCTGATGTAAAGGCAAAAGAGGCCGAGCACATCGGAGCACCCCTGAACATTGAGCGGACGGTCCAGGCCTATCTGGATCACCCAACAGAGGTCTTCATGGATCGAAACCCATTGGTGTATTGGTATGGGAAAAGAAGCCAATGGACAGTGCTCAGCAGGCTGGCGATAAAGTATCTGGCTTCCCCTGCCGCAAGTGTCTCTTCTGAGCGTGTTTTCAGTGTTGCTGGTGCCATTGTAACTTCGAAAAGGACCAGTCTCTCGCCCAAAAGCGTGGAGAGGTTAACCATGATCAAAATGAATCAGGACTTTATACCACTGGATTACAAAATACGTGAATCACAGCAGGAAGAGGAGAGCGACTTGGATGACGTAAGTAGTGCGTTACAGGACCTACTTCTGTCTGAACCACCAGAGTTTGAGGACGAGCTCCTCTTCCCTGAAAACTAGGCTTTCAAATTGTTACTTTCTTCCTTCCTTTATTTGTCTGTGTATCTGTCTTTATGGTTCAAATCAAATCACAACAAATCCATCACCACCGTCTTCTCTTTTTATTTCCCTATTGGAGTTGCACGTCTGTGCATTTAACTGTCCACTCTTCAGAGTCTGCTTCATCTTCCTGTCTCGCCCTAGTACATTTCCATCAAGCCAGACATTGGAGTACAAGAAATGTTGCCTTTAACAGTCCCTCCATAAGAAGTAAAACGTGACTATAGCTATCCTCCGTTTTGTTTCCGAGCCGAAACTCATCAGTGTCCGAAGGCTACCGCCTCTGCAGGCATCCACAACTCTTCACTGTCAGAACTTGGGCAGGCATCCAAAAGTAAACTCATCACTTTCCGAAGGCTACAGCCTCGGCAGGCATCCAAAGCTCCTCACTGTCAGGACAGAAGGTACTTGGCAGAGAAAGACAAGACTCTTCGAAGAAACTTGCTGACATTTGTGCAAACTCAATTGACCAGCAATGAGCGCTACCCAGGCCGCGGCCCATCATCACAGTGCTGACCATGTGAAGCAACTTAAACTGTGACACAGTGCCACAGATGAATAAGACGAAAACCAAAACAGCGACTAACCCTCAAAATGAATGTGGACTGGAGTAATGATGAGGCCACTGCCCCGTTAAAAAAAAGACACACACCTGTCAGAACTAGGCATCTGATGATCTGACAGCCAAAGAGAAGAGCAAGACAGGTAATGATGGAATGCATTGGATGCTTGCAGACTCTGAGCGATTGCTGTTGTTTGTTGTGTTGATGTTGTGCATGAAGTCAAACTCTACTCTGCTAGTTAATCTACAAAGTGACTCAAGTGACAGTCAATGATTCCCTTCTTGTTGTTTAATAACCAAATTGTACTCCTACTACTGCAGGTGCAGGCCAATAGCTGTTGCAATTTTTTAATATGGAATATGGACTTAATCGGAGTCACTACAGACTGAGTTGGAGTTGGACAACACGTACCACACCATGATGATGACCATACTATCTTTGCACGCAGTCAGTCACTTGGATCGGAGATGATTGAAGGAATAACTGCGTTTCATGAAGTGGCATAAGGTAAACATAAACACAACAATTCAACAAGAAAGTAAACACAGCAGACCTACATGTCCATGTAGTGGTGTAGTCGAGTGTAGTCATGACTGACAGCGGCGCATTGATTTTGTCACTTAATTTTGAAAATGCTAAGTTGCTGTATATGCCTTTTGTCTGGCTCTGTCAAAAATTAAGGTAAATGGAGGTTGGGTCACGGGCTGGTGCTGTGGTGGGCCTGTTCTGTCCTGTTGTTGTTGTAGCTTAATGCTGTAAACAGAATATACACGATATATCCAAGCCGCCTCAGTCTGAAAGTGTTCTCTCTTCTCTTCTTGGACTCCACCGTAATTGATGGTTTTTTTATTCATTGACTTTTCAATACCCCTTTTGTTTTTCCATCTAGACGTTACAGGCCGGCCTTTACCCTGTGCTATACTGGGAGACACAACTCACATTTACCTTACCAATCCGCATCAGGAAGGCCACCAAGATTGATGTGCGGAGCGTCCATGGAAGATAGGACCAAGAGGAAGGACGAGATTCAACTCCACAATTTGACCAGGATAATACAGTAACTTTAGTATCATTCATCATTCATCTTTTAATTAATTGGAATCCTTTTTCTCTTCAATCATTACGACTGTGTGTTGTGTGTTGTTGTTTGTTTGCTAATTGATCCCTACAACTATTTTTTAATTTTCTTTGCTATCTTTAAAAGTAAGCCCAGTACAACATGGAATTTGGGTCTCTGAGGGCATATTACAGGCAAGGCAAATTGCATAGAATATACTGCTGCCCTGTACTGTCTAATTGTCTAGTAGGAGTTAGTAAGTACTACTTATTAACCATCAAGTTATCTTCATCATCATGCATGCATTTACTTTTTCTCCCTTTATAGATTTTTTGGATAAGATCATGGTCGTCTGCCAAGATTGCGCTTTGCTTTTGTTGTCCATGCGTACTGTTTTTCTTTCTCAAACCTTTCACCAAACCCCCTTCCCATCCATTCATCAAACCCTAACCCTCTTCCCCCGGGCTGTGATTTATATTGAGGTGTGATGTGACTACATAAAATGTACACCAATTGATCACACGCTTGCTGGGGCAGATGTGGTGAAAGCAACACTAATTCAATTTCAAGGCAGGGCGAGGAGCTTCTTCTGCTTGCCCACCCATGCTCAGTCTATGTGCAAGCCATCACCGGCTAATAGTACATCATAATTAATTGCCGGCATTGATGGGATTCATCATCAAACTCCTACCACACAGCAGTAAAGGTTACGAATTATGATTGTGTTAAGTTAAGTGACTCACTCGACACAACTACAGTTTGTAACTTCTTGTACTAGGCTGTCCCCGCCACCATTATGTTTTATTTGACTTTAGCAGTTGCAAATGCAATATTGTTTGTTTGGCAGTCTTCTTCTGTACTGTATTTTACTTCGTTCTACTACTCCTCCCACAGTCGCTCTCAGGCAAGTGACTGTCTCTTTTATTTTTTTAGCAAATGCTACTGCCAGTGTCTACTCTACTACTACCACCACAACCATAGCATCTTCTCCATTCTCTTGGGAAACCATGCAGCCATCGCTGTGCCGAACGTAAGCATCATCAATCACAGGTAAGAGAAGTTTGGTGGGAGGTATAATGGACTAGGAGGAGAGACTGACAGTACTAGTAGGACAAATAACTCAGTGAGGGGTACCGCATCTATCTGTTTGTGTTACATCATCGGCAGATTATTTAAATCAAACACTGGCTGCGGCCCTGCAGCAGCAAGGAAACCATGTGACGTTAATTCAGTAAAACAGTAACCCCACAAAACATTAACATTGTATGTTTAAGTATAAATATAATTTATTACCCTAACAAAAATAAACTATCCCACACCTGACCCACCCCTCTCCCTAACCCCAACCAATGTCCTATTATAGTTGTTATATTCGGCGGCCTTTTAGGTGTTTGTCCACCAGTATTTTGACCCGCTCCTCTAGTTGCTCCTCTAGCCGTGACACCCGGAGGAGAATCTTGCGGCGAAATGCCCTGCAGTGGCATCCAGGGTGGGGGACAGCAGTGCTGGCTGCTAGAGAATTGCGGCGGCGGGCGGCTGCCAGACCGCGGCGCCATACCACTGGAGTTGGGGCCTGGCTGGGGCCCGGGGCATCGGACGAGGCTGCAGCTGCTGCCGCCTCCTCCTCCTCCGCCTGAGCCACCAGCCGCCGGTACTCCTCACAGATGGCCTCCAGTTTCCGGCGCCGGGCCCTGGCTGCCAACTCCTTCCAGGATGGTTTTTCTTGGGAAGGAGTACTATCTATATCAAGAAAGAAAAAGAATATTGTTGTAACCAGTACTCTTAGCAAAACAGTAACACAAAATTAATTCAACACATAATGGCACAGTAGCACTAGCAAGAAGCACAGTACATAACATTTGTGGTAATAATCTATCTATCCTCCCACTTCCTCTGCCTCTAACATTTGTGGGAGTTTCAGGCATTATACTAGCACTATGGACTCCAACCAGTACACAGTACACCAGTCTTCTTCTTATCTCTAGTTTAGCGAAATGACATAACCTGGTTGTAGCCGGCATGCCAGCTCGGTCATCTATGCTTGCACCCAAGACAAACATACGAGTCATGTCGCAGACTCACGTTAGTTTGATTTACTACTGTCTGCAGGTGGGGAAGCTCGTATTTTTCTATTACGGGTGGCACTGGCCATACTCTCTCTGTTACATGAAGGGCAATTGGTCAATTTCACAGTGCCCTGGCTACTACAAAAAGGCAGATTATATATCTGATCCAATGATCATTGCTTTTATATGGGACGATGACATAAGGTCAGTAGCGGTCGGTGGTGGGACTCGGGAGTGCTGCCGGGCGGTGACGTGGGGAGGGGCAGGGTGGGGGGTAGTAAACTATGGATTACGGCCAATTACAGGTAAGTAAACATATAAATAAATAAAACTAATTTTGTTGCGCGCACTGCATCGCATTTGGCGGTGCAGTGCGCACAATGAAATTCGCTTTCTTTATTTGTATGTTTACAGTAAAGTTACCTGTATTTGGCCGCGTAATACATTGTTTACTACTACCCCCCACCCTGCCCCTCCCCACATCGGCTTTGCTACTCTGGCGCGGTTTCTTTTACAATCCCTTAAAACTAAAACTGTGCATCCTGTGACAGTCTCCACCTATGCTGTCTATGATGAATACATACAGGCATCCATCCATTCTAAGTAAATGTCGATCATTCTTCTTAATCTCTCCACAAACCTTACTTTGTTTCACCAACAACAACCCATGCGTCCACTCACTCCGTTGTTTGCCTTGGCTTTGAGTTTCACCCAAACACCGCTGATGATTCTTGCTATCCACAGTATCCACCCATACTGTGTCGCCCACCCAGGCAGGCATCCATTCTTCTTTCACCTTCCACCCATCCTTCAACAACACATGCATCTGATTCCTATCAGCCACCTATCCATGCTTCCAACGTATCCTTCTCTGCCAGTCATCATATTAAATCTCGCCCGTCCTTCCTCCTTCCACCCTTCTTTCCCTTTTGTTCAACACATCCATCAAGGTCATCTGATCTGACTTTTAGTCTCCTCCATAAAACTTTCACAGCTGAGTTGGAGTCAGATAGAAGAGGCCATTGGTTAATCAAGTCACGCTGGTAATGCTATTGCTACTGCATTGCTAATGCTAAGTAAAGGGTGTCTTCTTCAACCGTTGTATAATGTTCACTACAACTTCATACCTAATAAGTCTCAACAACAGTACAGTGAGTGAAGTCAACACCCTTCCAGCTAGTGCAATGTCAACTTACCACCGCCCGCCACTGCTGCTAGCTCCTGCAGGTGCCGCATCTCCTGCCCCCTCCGGAATGGTAGAATCGCCGCTGGCCCCGCCGGCACTGGTGGTCGCTAGTACGCCTAGATAAAAACATGACACATTTTTAGATGCCTGTACACCTCCCCCTATTTATTCGTTTTCACTAGCAAGATTGAAAAAAAAGTTAATACATACATATTATTATACATCACATTCACTAGTCCAAATCGGGTACTAGAGTATAGTCAGTAGACACTAGCAGTGTTATGGTCCCTAGGGTCATTATTATAGTATACTCTACTCTTTGCAAAGTTAGCCTGAGTCATGCAACCATTTTTCGCTTCATGTCTTTTGCGCATGTTACCTCGCAGCTTGTTGTGCAGCAACAGTAAGACGCCTTTTTGAGCCCAAATGAGCACATACAGCTACGGTCTGAGCGTTGCGTACAAGAGGTCGAAAAACAAGCCACTTTGTTATGGAGTTCGGTTAGTCCGTATTGCTTAGCCATAAGTAACATGTTACACTTTTTTGGCAGGACTGAGAAATGATTGCGTTATACTATCTAACGCGCACCATTTTTCTCAGGCAGAAGATTCCCTTCTACGAACCAGAGATTTGCAGAGCTTATGAATGATGCATGTAACCAGTAATTCTACGTTCTACGGTGAGGAGTCTCCCAGAATTCGCACAGATCTTTTGTCTTCTATCATCATGCACTTGTTGTAACAATGTTTATTGTTTTAATCTTATGCATTTTGCTGTTGGAGCTGGCTGGAGTACACTGAATTTTATAGAACAACATACAGAGCTTGTTAGTTGAAAATAAACCTTTTGAACTTACACATAGACTCTGTGGTATTTGGTGTGGTGGTGGACTTACACGAGTGAGTGAGAGAAAGGGTGTTATCTGTTCTGGGTTGTGTAATCATTGGGTATCTTCGGGTGGGGGTTCGGGGACCTAATGAGACACTATAGCTAGTCGTTCAGGGGATTGTGGGTTCACTTCTGACTGAGGTGTGAGGAAGGTCCAGGTTCCAAACTCCCATCACCAACATCCTATTTTCTTGTGCATAGTTCTGCATGGGGCTGTGCAGAATCCCCACATCAGTAGTAGTATGTACTATATCCTATCAAAAATAGTCAAATATCTGGTTGGGCATTTTGTTTGTGGTAATTGTCAAAGCCTCAAGATTAAGAAGCCTAGAAGAGGACAACCGAAAGGACTGGACTCAGTGGCTAGAGCTATTGGTCAATCTGAGTTTTATTCAAAACCGTAAAATAAAGAGTGGCAATGCAAACTGGGCAAGCTTAGCGACAGACTAATAGTAGTAGTACAGACATTCATAGCAGAGGCAGTTAGAACATAGAGGCAGGGATAACCAGAATTTAGAAACAGATAGTCAAGTCAAGATCAAAGAATCTTTTGTAAAAAATTGAATTAGGGAGTGGAACCAGAATTAATAGTTCGGAAAAAATAAGGTGCAGTAAAATTTAGGGCAATATAATTGTTAATATTAACCACTGGAGGACTTACTGGGACCAAATGCGATGCAGCGCGCGCAACGAAATTCGTTTTTTTTGTTTGTTTACTTACCTCAGTGCGGCCGAAATTCGTAGTTTACTACCCCCCACCCTGCCCCTCCCCCGCCCTGCATCACCGCCCGGCAGCACTCCCACCACGGGCCGCTACTGATTGATAGTAGGTGAATTGCCAACACCTCAGGCATTAAACATTCAATGCAAGGTATAGTGACAAGTATATGTGAAAAGAATGCTATCACCAAGCATCTGAGATAGTGGTGAAAACATGACTCCAGACTTTTGGGAAACATGGAACGCAGTGTCACTTGAAATGCTGCTGCAAATAAGTTCTTTCCAAGTTCAACAAAGATTGGAGTGATATTGTTTGTATTTGCAGTGATTCAGCTATGTATATGAAAACGTTGTTTGATGACCTGTCAAAACCGATACCTGAGCTTAAGTGCTTCCCTGTAAGAGATCCTTGCCACTTGTTAGATGGTATGCTGAAAGCATCCTTACAATCTTCAGAGTTAATGAAGAATGCTTTTGACTTTTTAGTCCATTTTGATGCACTGTTTTGTTATGCGTGGGAACTAAAAAGCAAATATTTCTCATTTTGTGCTTTGTGTGGCATCAAAGAAAGAGTCATCCCAACTGTGTCACTTACACTTAGCTGATGGTTCTCAGTCCAAGGGAAGGGACTGTGAATGCTATATTATCCATGTGGCAACCGTTTATAGAATTTTTGCTGAGTGATGATGCCAAAGGCAAGAAATGTGAGGATCTTTGGTCACATATTGCTAGTGATGTGAAAAGAAAAAAAAACTCTACTGCATTCTTAGATTTTTACAGGAAAACATAACTGCTGTAGTGGACATAATAAAAAAATTAGAGTCTGAAAACACTCTTGTCTGCCAAGTGTTCAGCATAATTGGTGTGGATGTGAAACATCTCCTTGAGAGTAGGCTGGGCGACACCTTTAGTGTATTTGGCACTGCAACATGTTCTATGTTCGAGTGCTTGCCACTTGGTAAGCAAAGCAATGTTGAAGAGCAATTCAGGAGCTTTTATTTTACAATGTATGAGAAATGGCTTGCAAGGATGCATAGAAATGTCCCTTCACCAACCATGGCATTTGAAGCCAATGAAACCTCACTGTGGTACTCTGTGCAAGTTCTAGATCCCTTCCGTAAAGGGAATCTTCTCCATAGTTTCAATCGTGCTGCTTCATTTTTGACCACTTTAATAACTCTGAGGACATAAGCGCACAGTTTAACGCAAATGTTGCAGAACCTGCCCAGAGAATGGCAATCTTCAAGTGCACCAGTATTGGTATGGAAAGCTATGTCAGTGGCCAGAGTTAGCAAATTGTGTACCGGCTGTTTTGGCATTGCCCGTCTCAAGTGCCAATGTTGAGAGGGCCTTTTCACAGAGAAAGGTTTACATGGGAATGAAAGAGTGAGCGCACATGACTAAAGACTCACTGAAGAAGTATTGTAAAGTGTACTACAATAAGTTTGATTTGCAAAAATATATTTGGACCTTGTATACACGGTACATACACTGTCTATATACCATGCACTACCAGTGCAGAAAGCAAGCAATAATAAAAGCAAAACATTCCATAAACACTGGAAAAACACTGTTTCTGTTGTTTTAAATGGCGTGAAAATGTGTAACCGCTGTTTTTAAAAGTATTGAAATCACTTGGAAACACTGAAAAAACCCCACCAGAATTTACCAAAAATAGAAACTGAAAACAGGAAAGCTTATATATGACTAAAACATGGTGGGCAGCAAGGGGAGAATGGGGAAGGAGAAGAGAAGGAGAGAGACAGAGACAGAGAGAACACAGAGGATCCAGCATCTCTTTTGGTCTCTGCGAATGATGAGATAACAGGAATTCTTCCTCATGGTAACTGGCATTAAGAAGTGAGTTTGTACTGGACAAATGACTAAACCTTAAAATCTAGATGACAATCACAGATAAATACCAAGCAGTATGTAACACCCACTCGGTTGACTTCCCTTTTGCTGTTTTCCCTTCTTTTGTGTCCCGAGGCAGGGACAACAATCAGTGAGGCATCTGTGCATGCACATGTGAACAATAGCTGGAGACGCCTATGTGGGCATTAGTAAAATTGAAAAACACTAACAAAATACTGCGATGTAAGGTGTGGTCAAAAAACCTCCTGTGTTCATATTTACAAGCAAAAAGGTCTGGTGCATCTTCACACGAGACTTCAATACCTGACAGACATCTGGGCGTGGTCTTACTTTAAGGCCACGCCCTGTCTAGTTCCCAGTGCAAATTCTAGGTTGCAACCGATGAAGCAGCATTACAGGAGCTGTCGCTGCCTAAAGACTAGGGGGCATATTATCAACGGCCAGCGATAATTATCGCTGGCCGTTCACAGCGTGAGAATAGTTATCGCCGGCTACCGCAGATAATTATCGCCATGCTAGCGCTGTATTAACAACGCATAGCGCAATGGCGATAATTATTCCTGCGATAGCTTAGTTTTCCATGGAACATCGCTGGTTTTCCAGCGATGTTCCATGGAAAACGGCGATAACCTTGCTGATACGACCCTGTGGTCGTATCAGCAGAATCCATCTCCCATGTAAAGTATGCTTAAGTCAGGAATTTAACAGACGTTAAATTCCTGAGTTAAAGCTGAGGTAGCGCGATTTCTTTTATCGCTGCACCTCCTTGTTAATATCGCGAAGCTGCCTTCGCGATATTAACTTGTGTTGTTTTCACAGCCACGCCTTCTTTGCATCTCATTAGCGATGCAAGGCGAGGCTGTGAAAAACGGGCTCTACATCAAGGAAACACGCGCTAGCGTGTCCTTGATGATATTGCGATATAATTATCGCCGCTTTTCGCCCGAAAACGGACGCTAAAGCGGCGATAATTATATCGCCAGCCCTTGATAATATGCCCCTAGGTGTATACAAGAAAACCTACCTTTTTCCAAGATCCAGCTGCAGGCTGAAGAGTGGGCCTTGCCTTATACAGATTGGGAGAATCTGCAGCAACTGTGCCAATGTCCAGGTCCCTGTTGAAAACAAATAAATTAAAAACAATTTAGAAGTAGGAAGTTAAGACTTTAGGGAAGCTTACAATAAACAGTTTGCTTCTAAAAGTACCCAACTAGCCAACAGTGTATTATTTTGGAACCTTGTGAGAGAAAAGATAACAATTATTAAAGACTGGTACTGATTTTAAGGTTATTCAAAAGATGCAAGTTATTAATCAATATATTATTGTACCACAAAACTCTGTAAAGTGAAGACAGAAGAAACAACAAGAAAGAACTTCTGCAAAAAAAGGACAATAACCTCCTGTAAGGTAACAGTGCTAGTAGGAGTGCTAGCGATTTTATTTGTGCAAACAGACTTTTGAGAGAAACGCTCATTTCACTGGTAAAAGGAGCTAGTCAGTGAGTTGGCTACAGAGAGATAATAATGTTTGACTACCAATAACTGTAGGCTATGCTTCAGAGGCCACGAGCCACAAAAAACCTTAAAACATCTAATGAGAGTCCTCATTCTGAGAGCATAACAAAGAGTGCATCACACATAAAAGGCATACCCTAGGAAACTAAGTACTCGGGCAGAGAGCTCCTGATGATAAAGTATAGAAAAAAGTAAGAGTTTATAAAAATAAAAAAAAGATTATGTTAAATATTATTGCAAAATAATTTTCTATATTTAATTTAAATATAGGACAAAATTAAAAGTGCTAAAGCACTACTAACTTAATTTTAAATAAATATTTACTTGATTTAACTATATTAAATTTAAAACAAATTACTTTTTAAAGAGTTATTAAAAAATCCCACCTAAAGTAATATGTTTGTATTTACTTATTATGTATTAAAAATAATAAAACATTATGGGCATCATGGCGTCCGCCGGACACCGTAGCGGACTGGAACCGCCCGACCATAGGTTGGCGTTTCTGACCGCACAATTTGGATGTGACCGCCATTTGGGCAGTCGGAAACCTCCATTTTACAATGGCAGCTTGTGCATCGGGCAGAAAAGGCCCGCAGCACAAGCTGCCATTGTACAATGGATGTTTCTAAACATCCCTGCAGCATGTGGCAGGCACCTAACGGTGCCTGCCACTCGGTGCAGGGATGTTTAGGGGGGCAGCATAGGTGCCCCCCAGGCCTTATAGCAGAGGCCGCTGAGGGACAGGGGCCCTGCTAGGGGCCCCCAAAGTCACTTTCTGGCAGCCTATCTATGTCGGAAAGGCCGACATGGAAAGGCTGTGGGAAAGTGCCATCATAATTCTGACGGCGGAGCCGAGGCTGACTCTGCCGTCATTATGGAAATATGATGGCTTCTGACTCTCCAATGGGCTCCTATGTGTTTAAACTAATCATCAAGGAACTAAAGAATACTGTTATCAAATACCGTCAGTGGTTTAACGCACGCAAAGAAACTTTGGAGCTCCAGCTTCATTTGTCACTTTAAGTTATTTACAACATTAATGCAATTGTGCCTACCAATGTTCACCACTTGGAGAAGTGACACACTACTTTAGGGTAAAAATATCAAGCGATGAAAAACCATGTGTAAAAGTGATATCATAGATAACAAAACACACCTTAATTTGGAATAAACACAGATTGAATAACTTTACATTTTTGAAAGTATGCTACCTGTGACATTTCCAAAGAATCAGACAATCCTGATTTACATACCAAAGTTCTACAAATCTGAGAGAAACCACCCCTTTTTAAGGGTTGTATGATATAGGCATGCATGGCTAAACCACGCATGCCTCTACCATGCATGCCTTTACCATGTATTTTTGTGGTAATGGCATGAATGGTTAAGGGGTATGCGTGGCTAAGGTCACGACCCCCCTCCCTCCACCCAAAGCTACAAACCCCCTATCTGCTTCTTCCACCCTGAGGTCCAAATACCCCGAACTCCTCCTACCCCCAAGCTGTCCCTAACACTTAATATACACTACCCCAACACCCTCCCACGCCCTGCTCTGTCCCTAAAACTACCCCAACCCCTTCCACTGCTCTTAGACCTAATACCCTAACCCCTAATTAAAAAAACGACCCTGACCTTCCCCAGCCCTGAAAACGACCCGACCCTCCCCCAGCCCTAAAACAACCCCCAACCCTCCAGCTCTGAAAAGTACCCCCTACCCCCAGCCCTGAAAACGACCCCGAAACCCCAGCCCTGAAAATGACCCTTGGCCTGAAAATTACCCCTGACCCCCAGACCTGAAAACGATCCCTGCCCTGAAAACAACCCCTGACCCCCAGACCTGAAAACAACCCGACCCCCAGCCCTGAAAATGACCCGAACCTCCAAACCCTGAAATATGCGTGGTTAAGGCAAGCGTGGTAGTGCTTGTGTAGTCGGAAGGCGCGTGGCTCTGCCCGCGTTGTTCCGACTGTTTCCCCTTTTTACATTGCCAGCCCCATTTTTTGTAGACTGATGCTGCTAGTTTTTGAACTATGTGCACTGGGGTACTGCTGTCAAGTCCTCAGTATTTGTGCCCTGATCCCTCATATATGGCAAAATGGTATTTTGATCTCAAAACACACTTTAGCCTCCTGTGTTTAGTCTCAGTGGAGGAGGGAGCTGGTCCCAAAACCAGTTTGGAGTGGTTGTATGGGGAAGGCGACTCTTCAATACCTCAAACACACCCCTTGGGTGGTACAAACTCCTCCCTGGGGCAGAAATATTTTGCCATGATGGATTTTACTCAGAATAGTGCACTGTGGTATAGTTGGTGGAGAGTCAAACAGATTGCACTGCAAAAGTAGCTAGTGAATGAAACAAATGTAGCTCCTCACCACCATCTCCTTGGCTCCTTCATGGAACTTTGACAGAACAGTAGTGGACTGAACCTGCTGTCTGTAACCTTTGTGGTGACCTGAAGGGCTGCTCCAATTTGCACCTAGGACTTACAATTAGACTTCAAGTGTCATTTTGTTGGTCTGTTGTGTGGCTACAAGGACATAACAAGTTGCAAGAGGCTTTTTTCCAGGAGTGACCAGTTGACCAATTACAAATGGAACTGGACTGGAATTTTCTGGTGGCCTCTGCTGGAGTGTGTCTCAGCTTATGAGTGCTGTCCCTGTGGGCCTGGGACCCTTAAAAGTGGCTACGTCGAACTGCCCCAGAAAGGCTGAAATGTTGGCAATTAGAAACATTTTGGACTTCCCAGACCTCAGGAGCTCAGCGGGACCTTCCTGCAAATGTGTCTGATTTCAGAAGGAATTCAACAGATACAGCTTCAGCCTTGCCCCACTAGAAGATTTAGAACTTTAAAAGACACTAAGGCTCTGATGCAAAATCTTTATGGCATGTACAAACCAATGCAAATTGGTATTTGCGTTGGTTTGTAAGGAAAAGTATTGCAAATCAGCATGAAGCGCTGCTTTGTATTTCTCTGCATCAAGAGGGCATTCCATGGTGGTACATGGGCGTTCCTATGCAACCACCCATGGTTTTTTATGCAAAACCCTATCTCCTAACAATGGTAGACAATGTTTTGTGGCAAAAATTAATGCCACTTGAAAATAAGGCATACAACTAAGGAAAAGCTTAAAAGTTGTCTAGGTATGATATTTTGTACTAGAAGTGTGCCCTTCCAGCACAAACCCTATGCTAGACTCACGCACACAACCTTTCACTATGGCGCAAAGGTGTATGCATGGAGCTCGGCAGTGAAATTCTGCTCCGGCGGTAGGGAGAAGGGAGGAGAGTGCTATACCTCTACATATATGGCGCTCTCCTTCTCTCTCCCTGTCATGCAATGCAACACAGCATTTTAGGCTGTTCTGCATTGCTTGACAGTTTTGTGAATCTGGGCCTAAGTCCAAAGGTAGAAATCCTGACCATATGAAGGAACAAAACGTTTCTGTCCGATAAGAGGACTTCAGAGACTATGCAAGTTTCCTTTTCCTTTTCAGAGCTTTCAGCGTGAAAAGATACAATTTCCAGCTGGACTACCTACAGTGACTACCCAGATAGGAAGGGACTTTGTCAGATACAGCCTTCACCTTTGCCCCACTGGAAGATTTCGGCTTTCATAAAAAATAGTCCAAGTCAGCAGGTGAAAACTCTGACCCGGAAGACCTGCCTAGGAGTTTCAACCACTACTCCATCTCAGTCGGCCTAAAATTGTGCCTAGGTTCCAGTAAGCTGTGAACAGTGATTTCTGGTTGGTGCTTTGCTTTTACTTGGCACGTTTTGCATTCAAACTTTTAAAAACCTCATCTAACATCCTCTCTATTGGACTTTGGTACTTTTCATGCCATTATGTTTATGAAATGTATCTTAATTTTAATGTGGGGTTCTTATTGTGTTGTGTTTTGACCTTAGAATCTTTCAGTGTGGCTAAATACTTGACACATTTTCCTAAGTTAAGTCTCTCTGCTCTGTGCCATAGGCACCAGGGTTTGAGCCCTAGTTTAAATTATTGAAATTGTGTTTGACCTTACAAGATCTTGGGACTTATTACTTGTGTAGGACTTACATCCTCTCCAACTAATATCCCATTTTTTGCAAATAACAACACATATATACTACAAAAAGAAAAAGGAGCACTTCTACTTTGGTTTATTCAAGCCATGGTAGGAAGAATGTTCATTAACTGAAAATTAACAGTTATGAAGTAGCAACGGAAATGATAAAAGGCACCTTAACTTGTTACATTTTACAAATATTCCTACAAATGTTGCAGAATGAAAATAATCAAGTGGAAATTAAAATCAACTGAAATATGTAATGTAATGCAACCCAAAAAAATAGCAACTATGTTACGTAAAGCAGTGAAACATCGTTAGGAGGCCAATCTATCTATAAAAAGCAGAAACAGCTAAGTGCTAAGCTGAAAATGCAACCATAGGATTGATGTCACCAGTAGATTTCAACATCCTTCTACCTCAAGTTAACAGTCAATACAAAATATTTAATGAAATACATCAACTTCATCATGAGCTATTATATGATCTAAAGGACTACTACTGCAACAATAATGAACAAACACTGCTCTCCATCACTCGACAATCAGGGTTCAAAAACATTTTATCACCAGCATCATCACTGCTTTTTAAGCATTCATCTGCTGGCTCTGCACTTTCATCTGCTGCAACTGATCCAACAGGACTGGCTGCTTATAATATTGAAGGAGTAATTATGCATTGTTTTGAATGCTTCTAGTGGAACATAATAATACATTTGGATATCAAAAAGTAAATATCAAGGTCAAACAGCAGGATAATCAGATTTTATGTCCGATGCAAAACTTTGGTGCTGACAAAGCCAGCATGGTCTTAAATTTAATTTGATGCAATAACTTAAAAGCGACACAGCGTGTAGAAGAACAACCAAACATATTCTAAAAGGGATATAAAGTAAATGAGAGCGTCTACCATAGAATCTGAAAAACGCTTATGTAATGCTACTTGGTATTGAAAGATTCAGTTAAAACTCAGAGTAAAAAAATGCTTTCTAAAGAAATAAATAATTTATCGACAGAATCAACAGAAATGAATTTACTCTCCATTACACATATTTGTAGAGAGCCTAACAATTAAAAACATTTAAAAAATTGGATGGCTACAGTAGTAAACAATAAATAGGCGCACCAACTCATCACAACAATTAAAAAGAGAAGGTAAATAAAATTAATAATTTAAAAAAATAATAATAATTTTTATAAAAAAGGGAATTTGTTTAAAAAAAAACAGTATTTTCTCTTGAATTTGCACATATGTACTGAGACAACAAAACTGCAAAAGGAACCTATAAGACTCCTCCATAACAAGAGAAACCAGAGAAAAATCTCACTCTAATGAATGATATACTACATTTTAATTTACAGCTATTTAAAAATTAACTAACATAAAATAATAATAATAATAATAAATTACCTCTGCTTGTCAAAAAATAGAACTGCAGTTTTTTTTGGCATACTTCTATTCTGAAATAAAGTTATATTCTCAAATATGACCATATGACTGCATCCAATTACAGCATCATATACACAATAACCTACAAGAAGTATTTAGGATAAGCATAAAAAACCAAATATAACATATGTGAAAAAATGATGCTCAAAAAATATCATAACATAAATGTAGTAAATTAATCTTTGACACGCACAGCCTTTGACTTTATGTATGGTAACAAAATATTACTTTGTTTTAAAAAACTAGATATTCACTGAAAAAAACAAAGGTTAATGTAACGTTATAGTTAGGTGAGAATTTCAGTGACATTATATTATCTCAAGTAAATATAACTCATGACATAAGGTAATTATAACTCAGCCCTCGCAATTTACTGCTAAGTACCTATTGAATTTTTTTAAAATAATATATGACAAAAGACACTCTAAGACACACCACTCCACTGTACGACACACCTCTCCACTGTACAACACTACACTACACTCTAGGACACTCCACATCACTGCACAACACGCCACTCTACTCTACGACATGCCATGAGCTTTATGCCACTTCACTCTACTCCCCTCCACTCTAAGACACTCTACGACACACCACTGTATAATCCGCCACTCCACTGTTGCCACTCCACTCTAAAACACTCTACTTTACTCAATGCCCCTCCACTCTATGCCACTCTACTTAACGTCATGCCACGCCACTCTATGACATTCCACGTCACTCTTCGAGATGACACTCCACTGTACAACACGTCACTGCAGTCTACCAGATGCCTCTGCACTTTACGACATGCCACTCCACTCTACGCCACTACACTCTATGTCCTTACACTCTAAGACACGCTACGACACACCACTCTAGGACACGCCACTCCACTCTACTCTAGGATACACCACTGCATTCTATGCCACTCCACACTACAACACTCTACTCCTCTCTGCCCCCCCACTCTACTCCACTAGACTACACTGCATGACACTCTGACACACCACTCCACTCCTCTCTATGACATGCTACATCACTTTGTGACATTCCACTCCACTCTATGACACGTCACCCCACTCTACGACATTGCACTCCAGTTTACGACACTCCATGCCACTTCACTGTACCATACGTCACTCAATGACACGCCACTCTACTCTCCCCCACCCCACTCTACACCACTCCACTCTATGTCATCCCAGTCTATGCCACTCCAATCTAGGCCACTCCATTGTACTCCACTCCACTGTATGCAGCTCAACTGTACACCAGGAAACTCTACTTCCACGTCACTCCATGCCAAAACACTCTACGTCACAACACTCTTCACCTTGACACTCTGCAACACAGCATTGTATAACACTCCACTCTACACCACTCCACTCTACGCCAGTCCACTTTACTCCATTGTAGGTGATGCCACTCCACTCTATGACATGTTACTCCACTCTACAGCGCGCCACTGCAGTGCATGATACTCCACTTCACTCTACGACACTCCATGCCACTCCACTCTGCAACAAACCACTACACTCCATTGTACAATGCACCACTCCATTCTATGACAGGCTACTCCACTGTTTGACATGCCCCTGCACTCTACAGCACTCCACTTTATGTCTCTCCACTCTAAAGCACTCTATAACATGCCACTCTATGACACACCAATCCATTCTACTCTATGACATGCCAATACACTTTACAACATGCCAGTTCAATCTACGACAAGCCACTCCACTGTACGACATACCACTCCACTTTACGCCACTTCACTCTATGACATACAACTGCACTCTGACACTGGACTCCAATCTACAACATGTCAGTCCACTGTAGGACATGCCACTCCACTGTACACCGCTGAACTCTGTGCACCTCCTTCCTAAGATACTGTATGACACAGAACCCTATGACATACCACTCAGGTCTACTCTCTGACATGCTACTCCACTTCACGGTACCTATTGAAATCAATAACACATATATATATATATATATATATATATATATATATATATATATATTCACTGAAAAAACCATAGGTTTCAGGCATGTTATAGTTAGAAATTAGCATTTAAAAAACCTTAGAAATTCACTGAAAAACCATAGGTTTTAAGGGAAAGTTATAGTTAGTTGGACATTTCACTCGTAGAAAACCATAGAAATTCCCCTGTTATAGTTAGTTCAGCTAACTATAACTCGCGCCCCCGCAATGCACTGCTGATGACGTCACATATTACATTACTCATGACATGGTCAGTGACATCACTGATGACATCACTGATGACATCTCAAATGACATCACTGATGACATCATCCAGTGACTGTGTGTTTCTGTAAAGTTTAAATATGTTTAATATATATAGGGAAAGGCGTATTGAAGAATGAGTGGGTTTATAAGTGTCTGAATGGATGATTTAGTAGGTGCGTGACTGACTCTATAAGTGAGTGATTAAACGTATCTTACTGAATGCATGGGTTAGTGACTAAACTGTGTGAATGTCTGTATCCGTCTGTCTGTTGGTGTGTAAGCGGCTGCATGGGTTTGTGAATAGCTACATGAGTGTCTACATGGGTTATTGATTGGTTGTCTGAGTATCTGTATGGGTGCCTGAGTGTTTGTGTGGGTGGGGTGTATGTGACTCTGTGCATAGATGTGTGAGTGGGTGATTCACTGGGTGCATGGTTTCAAGACTGCATCTGTGATGGACTGTATGGGTGGGTGAGTGTGTGTATGGGTGTGTTAGTGAGTGAATGTATATCTCAGTGGTACATGTGTGAGTAACTACATATGTGAAAGGCAGTATATATGTGTGTTGGAGTATATAAATGGCTAAAAGTGAAAGTGTGTGATTGTGAGAGTGGCTGTATGGATGAGTGTGTACTTGTATCAGTGATTGTATAAGAGCGTAAGAATGTGCTAGTATTTGTATGAGTAAGTGAGCTGGTGTGTGTATAACTGTATAGGTGAGTAAATGGCAGTGTGATTAATTATTTGCATGACTGACTAGGTGTGTGAGTACCTCTATGGATGAGTGGCGGTGTGTGAGTGTCTATGTAGGTGTATGAGTGCATATGATAGTCCTCTACTGAGTGACCGTAAGTATGAGTGACTGTACGGGTGAGTGAGTGGATGTGTGTGTAGACCTAAGAATCAGTGAGTGGGAATGTAGTTATTGGTGTTGGAGTGTCTATGGTTTTGAGAATGGCAGTCTGTAATTTAGAGTAGGTGTATCAAAGGTTATATTAGGGTGTGAGAAGATGCATCAAATTATCACATGGATGATGTCATCAGTGATGTCATCAGTGATGTCATCAGTGATGTCATTTGAGATGTCATCAGTGATGTCATCAGTGATGTCAGTGACCATGTCATGAGTGATGTAATATGTGACGTCATCAGCAGTGCCTTGCGGGGGCTCGAGTTGAAGTTAGCTGAACTAACTATAACGGGGGAATTTCTATGGTTTTGTACGAGTGAAATGTCCAACTAACTATAACTTTCCCTAAAACCTATGGTTTTTTCAGTGAATTTCTAAGGTTTTTTAAATGCTAATTTCTAACTATAACGTGCCTGAAACCTATGGTTTTTTCAGTGAATTTCAAAGGTTTTTTAAATGCTAATTTCTAACTATAACGTGTCTGAAACCTATGGTTTTTCAGTGAATTTCAAAGGTTTTTAAATGCTAGTTTCTAACTATGCCTATAGAGGTAGGACATGTGAAGAAAGAAGAAAAACGCACAAAAGAAGCAAAAGAAATGCAGAAAGAAGCAACAGAAGTCCACAAAGACGAAGAAAAGAGCAGGAAGCAGCAAGACATGTGCAGAAAGAACCAACAGAGGAGCAGAAAGAGGCCTTGTTGCAAAATCATCCTGTGCCCACAACTTTTTCAGACGGGTACTGGTGGTAACTGAGTCTGACTAACCAGGCCTAGAGCCAGAGCTATGCTAAAAGTCACTTAGAATACAGTGAAAACCCCTACATACACTACGGAACACTATGCGTTGGGGTACCCCTGTGATTAACATGACCTCCTCTGTAAGGCCCTAGTATATAATAGCAAAAACAACAGTTGATGGACAGAATGCAGAACAATGTCATACATTCACCCCAGTACAGAGATCTGGGCCTAAATCCATCGTTTTTTTGCTCACCATGCCATTCCAGTTTGAACCCAGACATATGCAAATCAGTCTTGACCCTGTGCCTCATGGGAACAGTCCAGCCCGAACTGCCAAGCCAGGTCCTCCCTGGACTGGAAACAAGCATCCTCGGACCAGTTTCGGGGTTTCACCCCTCTTCAGCCAGGATAGCTTGATTCCAGTGGCATGGAGAGCATGGGACCCACGTCTGGGCATACCCGTCCCACTCGGGGTGACAAATGCAAAAACAACAGTTGATGGACAGAATGCAGAACAATGTCATACATTCACCCCAGTACAGAGATCTGGGCCTAAATCCATCGTTTTTTTGCTCACCATGCCATTCCAGTTTGAACCCAGACATATGCAAATCAGTCTTGACCCTGTGCCTCATGGGAACAGTCCAGCCCGAACTGCCAAGCCAGGTCCTTCCTGGACTGGAAACAAGCATCCTCGGACCGGTTTCGGGGTTTCACCCCTCTTCAGCCAGGATAGCTTGATTCCAGTGGTATGGAGAGCACGGGACCCACGTCCATCATCCCCTTTGGTATCGCTTTGTTCACCCTAAGTTGGCAGGGTATGCCCAGACGTGGGTCCCTTGCTCACTTTGGCACTGGATTCAAGCTAGCCTGGCTGATGACGGCTGAATAGCCAGAAACCGGTCCCAGGATGCTTGTTTCCGGTCTAGGGAAGACATGGCTTGGCAGTTCGGGCTGGACTGTTCCCAAGAGGCCATGTCTGAACTGGGGTGGTGGAGTGAGCTAAAGAATGATGATGGATTAAACCCAGATCAGTTGACTGAGGGTGAGTGTTTGATTTGCTCAAGCGCTCCGTCCATCATCCCCTTTGGTATCGCTTTGTTCGCCCTAAGTTGGCAGGGTATGCCCAGACGTGGGTCCCTTGCTCACTTTGCCACTGGATTCAAGCTAGCCTGGCTGATGACAGCTGAAAAGCCAGAAACCGGTCCCAGGATGCTTGTTTCCGGTCCAGGGAAGACATGGCTTGGCAGTTCGGGCTGGACTGTTCCCATGAGGCACAGGGTCAGACTGATTTGCATATGGCCATGTCTGAACTAGGGTGGTGGAGTGAGCTAAAGAATGATGATGGATTAAACCCAGATCAGTTGACTGGGGGTGAGTGTTTGATTTGCTCATGCGCTCCGTCCATCATCCCCTTTGGTATCGCTTTGTTCGCCCTAAGTTGGCAGGGTATGCCCAGACGTGGGTCCCTTGCTCACTTTGCCACTGGATTCAAGCTAGCCTGGCTGATGATGGCTGAATAGCCAGAAACCGGTCCCAGGATGCTTGTTTCCAGTCCAGGGAAGACATGGCATGGCAGTTCGGGCTGGACTGTTCCCATGAGGCACAGGGTCAGACTGATTTGCATATGGCCATGTCTGAACTGGGGTGGTGGAGTGAGCTAAAGAATGATGATGGATTAAACCCAGATCAGTTGACTGGGGGTGAGTGTTTGATTTGCTCAAGCGCTCCGTCCATCATCCCCTTTGGTATCGCTTTGTTCGCCCTAAGTTGGCAGGGTATGCCCAGACGTGGGTCCCTTGCTCACTTTGCCACTGGATTCAAGCTAGCCTGGCTGATGACGGCTGAATAGCCAGAAACCGGTCCCAGGATGCTTGTTTCCGGTCCAGGGAAGACATGGCTTGGCAGTTCGGGCTGGACTGTTCCCATGAGGCACAGGGTCAGACTGATTTGCATATGGCCATGTCTGAACTGGGGGTGGTGTAGTGAGCTAAAGAATGATGATGGATTAAACCCAGATCAGTTGACTGGGGGTGAGTGTTTGATTTGCTCAAGCGCTCCGTCCATCATCCCCTTTGGTATCGCTTTGTTCGCCCTAAGTTGGCAGGGTATGCCCAGACGCGGGTCCCTTGCTCACTTTGCCACTGGATTCAAGCTAGCCTGGCTGATGACGGCTGAATAGCCAGAAACCGGTCCCAGGATGCTTGTTTCCGGTCCAGGGAAGACATGGCTTGGCAGTTCGGGCTGGACTGTTCCCATGAGGCACAGGGTCAGACTGATTTGCATATGGCCATGTCTGAACTGGGGTGGTGGAGTGAGCTAAAGAATGATGATGGATTAAACCCAGATCAGTTGACTGGGGGTGAGTGTTTGATTTGCTCAAGCGCTCCATCCATCATCCCCTTTGGTATCGCTTTGTTCGCCCTAAGTTGGCAGGGTATGCCCAGACGTGGGTCCCTTGCTCACTTTGCCACTGGATTCAAGCTAGAGTGGCTGATGACGGCTGAATAGCCAGAAACCGGTCCCAGGATGCTTGTTTCCGGTCCAGGGAAGACATGGCTTGGCAGTTCGGGCTGGACTGTTCCCATGAGGCACAGGGTCAGACTGATTTGCATATGGCCATGTCTGAACTGGGGTGGTGGAGTGAGCTAAAGAATGATGATGGATTAAACCCAGATCAGTTGACTGGGGGTGAGTGTTTGATTTGCTCAAGCGCTCCGTCCATCATCCCCTTTGTTATCGCTTTGTTCGCCCTAATTTGGCAGGGTATGCCCAGACGCGGGTCCCTTGCTCACTTTGCCACTGGATTCAAGCTAGCTTGGCTGATGACGACTGAATAGCCAGAAACCGGTCCCAGGATGCTTGTTTCCGGTCCAGGGAAGACATGGCTTGGCAGTTCGGGCTGGACTGTTCCCATGAGGCACAGGGTCAGACTGATTTGCATATGGCCATGTCTGAACTGGGGTGGTGGAGTGAGCTAAAGAATGATGATGGATTAAACCCAGATCAGTTGACTGGGGGTGAGTGTTTGATTTGCTCAAGCGCTCCATCCATCCTCCCCTTTGGTATCGCTTTGTTCGCCCTAAGTTGGCAGGGTATGCCCAGACATGGGTCCCTTGCTCACTTTGCCACTGGATTCAAGCTAGAGTGGCTGATGACGGCTGAATAGCCAGAAACCGGTCCCAGGATGCTTGTTTCCGGTCCAGGGAAGACATGGCTTGGCAGTTCGGGCTGGACTGTTCCCATGAGGCACAGGGTCAGACTGATTTGCATATGGCCATGTCTGAACTGGGGTGGTGGAGTGAGCTAAAGAATGATGATGGATTAAACCCAGATCAGTTGACTGGGGGTGAGTGTTTGATTTGCTCAAGCGCTCCGTCCATCATCCCCTTGGGTATCGCTTGTTCGCCCCTAAGTTGGCAGGGTATGCCCAGACGTGGGTCCCTTGCTCACTTTGCCACTGGATTCAAGCTAGCCTGGCTGATGACGGCTGAATAGCCAGAAACCGGTCCCAGGATGCTTGTTTCCGGTCCAGGGAAGACATGGCTTGGCAGTTCGGGCTGGACTGTTCCCATGAGGCACAGGGTCAGACTGATTTGCTTATGGCCATGTCTGAACTGGGGTGGTGGAGTGAGCTAAAGAATGATGATGGATTAAACCCAGATCAGTTGACTGGGGGTGAGTGTTTGATTTGCTCAAGCGCTCCGTCCATCATCCCTTTGGTATCGCTTTGTTCGCCTCTAAGTTGGCAGGGTATGCCCAGACATGGGTCCCTTGCTCACTTTGCCACTGGATTCAAGCTAGCCTGGCTGATGACGGCTGAATAGCCAGAAACCGGTCCCAGGATGCTTGTTTCCGGTCCAGGGAAGACATGGCTTGGCAGTTCGGGCTGGACTGTTCCCATGAGGCACATGGTCAGACAGATTTGCATATGGCCATGTCTGAACTGGTGTGGTGGAGTGAGCTAAAGAATGATGATGGATTAAACCCAGATCAGTTGACTGGGGGTGAGTGTTTGATTTGCTCAAGCGCTCCGTCCATCATCCCCTTTGGTATCGCTTTGTTCGCCCTAAGTTGGCAGGGTATGCCCAGACGTGGGTCCCTTGCTCACTTTGCCACTGGATTCAAGCTAGCCTGGCTGATGACGGCTGAATAGCCAGAAACCGGTCCCAGGATGCTTGTTTCCGGTCCAGGGAAGACATGGCTTGGCAGTTCGGGCTGGACTGTTCCCATGAGGCACAGGGTCAGACTGATTTGCATATGGCCATGTCTGAACTGGGGTGGTGGAGTGAGCTAAAGAATGATGATGGATTAAACCCAGATGAGTTGACTGGGGGTGAGTGTTTGATTTGCTCAAGCGCTCCATCCATCATCCCCTTTGGTATCGCTTTGTTCGCCCTAAGTTGGCAGGGTATGCCCAGACGTGGGTCCCTTGCTCACTTTGCCACTGGATTCAAGCTAGAGTGGCTGATGATGGCTGAATAGCCAGAAACCGGTCCCAGGATGCTTGTTTCCGGTCCAGGGAAGACATGGCTTGGCAGTTCGGGCTGGACTGTTCCCATGAGGCACAGGGTCAGACTGATTTGCATTTGGCCATGTCTGAACTGGGGTGGTGGAGTGAGCTAAAGAATGATGATGGATTAAACCCAGATCAGTTGACTGGGGGTGAGTGTTTGATTTGCTCAAGCGCTCCGTCCATCATCCCCTTTGGTATCGCTTTGTTCGCCCTAATTTGGCAAGGTATGCCCAGACGCGGGTCCCTTGCTCACTTTGCCACTGGATTCAAGCTAGCCTGGCTGATGACGGCTGAATAGCCAGAAACCGGTCCCAGGATGCTTGTTTCCGGTCCAGGGAAGACATGGCTTGGCAGTTCGGGCTGGACTGTTCCCATGAGGCACAGGGTCAGACTGATTTGCATATGGCCATGTCTGAACTGGGGTGGTGCAGTGAGCTAAAGAATGATGATGGATTAAACCCAGATCAGTTGACTGGGGGTGAGTGTTTGATTTGCTCTAGCGCTCCGTCCATCATCCCCTTTGGTATCGCTTTGTTCGCCCCTAAGTTGGCAGGGTATGCCCAGACGTGGGTCCCTTGCTCACTTTGCCACTGGATTCAAGCTAGCCTGGCTGATGACGGCTGAATAGCCAGAAACCGGTCCCAGGATGCTTGTTTCTGGTCCAGGGAAGAGATGGCTTGGCAGTTCGGGCTGGACTGTTCCCATGAGGCACAGCGTCAGACTGATTTGCATATGGCCATGTCTGAACTGGGGTGGTGGAGTGAGCTAAAGAATGATGATGGATTAAACCCAGATCAGTTGACTGGGGGTGAGTGTTTGATTTGCTCAAGCGCTCCGTCCATCATCCCCTTTGGTATCACTAGTATATAATAGGGCAGGGGGATTAAAACTACCTCTTAAAACGCCCTACGGGGCGCGTTTGCACAGTGGTGAAGGGAGGGGGGGCCTGAGGTGACATGTGTGCAAACACGCCCTGTGGCCGTTTTAAGTTGGAAGATTAAGTCCCCTTGAATCCTGACGGTCCCTGGGGTCCAACTAGCCAACCAGGTACCTCCAGTAAGCGCCACAGAGCTGCGTTACAGATAGGTGTAAAAGGGGCATGGCCTGGACCACCTCTCTGCAACGCAGCACAGTGGCACTTACTGGAAGCACCTGGTGGGCTAGTTGGCCCTCAGGGGCCCTCAGGATTGAAAGGGAATGAATTCCCAACTTTAAATGTGCCACAGGGCGTGTTTGCACACATGTCACTTCAGGCCCCGCCCTTCCTTCACCACTGTGCAAACGCTGTCTCGTGGCACGTTTTAAGTTGAGGGATTAAGTCTCTTGAATCCTGAGGGCCCTGGGGTCCAACTAGCCCACCAGGTACCTCCAGTAAGTGCCACAGAGCTGCATTGCAGAGAGGTGTAAAAGGGCATGGCCTGGACCACCTCTCTGCAACGCAGCCCTGTGGCGCTTACTGGAGGTACCTGGTGGGCTAGTTGGCCCCAGGGACCCTCAGGATTGAAGAGGAATTAATTCCCCAACTTAAAACGCACCACAGGGCGTGTTTGCACATGTCACCTCTGGCCCCGCCCCCTCCCTTCACCACTGGTCAAACGCGTCCCGTGGCGCGTTTTAAGTTGGGGGATTATGTCCCCTTCAATCCTGAGGGTCCCTGGGGTCCAATTAGCCCACCAGGTACCTCCAGTTAGCGCCACAGGGCTGCGTTGCAGAGAGGTGGTCTGAGGCCATGCCCCTTTTACACCTCTCTGCAACGCAGCCCTGTGGCGCTTACTGGAGGTACCTGGTGGGCTAGTTGGCCCCAGGACCCCCAGTATTCAAGGGGAATTAATTTCCAACTTAAAACGCGCCACAGGGCGTGTTTGCAGAGTGTTGCTGGGAGGGGCGGGGCCTCGGCGATGCCGGTGTTTTTTTTTGTTGTTTTTTTTTAAAGAAGGGGGGCTGTGTGGCCCCCCTTCCTTTCCTATTTTGTGGGCCCTGGGGACCCCATCCCCCAGGGCCTGGCCCCCTTTAAAAAAAAAAAAAAAATGTAAATGGGAGGGGGGCCGCGTGTGCTCCCCTCCCGTGGCCAATTCCGGCCTCGGGACCCCATCCCCGGGGCATGGTCAAACATCTTGTTTTTTTATAGGAAGGGGGCTGCATGGCCCTCCCTCCTAAGGCCTCTATTGGCCCCGGGACCCCATCCCCGGGGCCCGCCTTTATTTATTATTTTTGTTGGGGGAGGGGGGCCACATGGCCCCCCTCCCGGGCCACTTCTGGCCCCGGGGACCACATCCCCCGGGGCCTGGCCCTCCTTTTATTTTTTTCTGTGAGGAGGGCCGCGTGGCCCCCCTCCTCAGGCCAAATATGGCCACGGGGACGCCATCCCCGGGGCCTGGCCTCTCATTTAAAAAAAAAAAAAAATACACAGGGGAGGGGGCCGCGTGGCCCCTCCCCGGGCCACTTCTAGCCCCGGGACCCCATCCCCCAGGGCTGGCCCTCTCCTTTGGGGACCGTGGGGGGAGCCCCAATGCCCCCACGGTCCCTGCCGGCTCCCCGCCTCCTGCGGGAGCCGGCATTGCTTTTCCACATGGGGAGCTGCTAACATGCAGCTCCCCTTGTGGAAAGCAATCTGCTTTAGCTTCATTGAAGCGAGAGCAGGTTTCCTGCTCTCGCTTCAATGAAGCAAGCAGTTTGCAATGACAGGGTGGGAGCCGCGCGCTCCCGCCCTGTCATTGCAAACAGCAGTGTCCCGGGGTGGGCACCCCGGGACACTGCAGGAGCCGGCCCTGGGGGTGGCGGTCCCCAGGGCCATCACAGGCTCCAGGAGGGGGCCGCACGGCCCCCTCCCATCACATGCACAGCCCTGTGGAGGTGGTGGACCTCGGGGCTCTGGGTCCGCCACGGACCCCCAAATTTGAATAATTAGTGCCCCGGGGAGGTGGCAGTCCCGGGGTGTGTGGGGCGCTCGAGCCCCCCCACACAGGTATTTTTAAACAAATGAGAGCCCCGGTGGGTGGCGGTCCCCGGGGCAGCGGGGGGGGCGTGTGCCCCCGCAAAATTATTAATCAAAGCCCCGGGGGGTGGTGGTCCCCGGGGCTTGGTGGGGGCTTGGAGGCCCCCACACATAACAAAACAAAGCCCCGGGGGTGGTTGTCCTCGGGCTGCGGGGGGCCATGAGCCCCCGCAAATATTTATGGAAAGCCCCGGGGTGGTGGTCTCGGGCTGCGGGGGCCTCCTGGGCCCCCGCTATTACATTTTTGCATGCCCCCAGGACTTGGCCCACCCGGGGCTAACAATAACGAAGCGCGGAAGCCTGCGCTTTGTTTTTTTATTTTCGCGGCCGGATTCGCGCACGCAGCGCCAATTCGTCCGATTTTTTTTTTTTTTAAACATGCTTTTTTGGGCCCTGAGCAGGCCTTGCGGGTCAGTGTGTTTCTACCCTGCCCCCTTTTCTTGTTTTGCGCCTTCGTTTTTCTCTTTTCTTGTGCCTCGGTTCTACCGAGACACAAGATGGCTGCCAACACTTCCTGGTTTGGAGTGTTGACAGCCAATTAGCATGAAGCTCGTGATAGGGAGGGTGCGCGGATCCACCGCGGCCATAGATATCGAAACTTTTTTTTAAAAAAATTCTCAGGAACTACTGAACGGATTTACACCATTTAAAAATAAGGACGCTTTCTGAACCAAGCACTACCTTTTTGCCAAATTTGGTGTAATTCCGTTCAGCAGTTTTGACTGTAACCGTGTCTAAAGTTTCCTATGGGAAATGGATTTTTTGACCTCTATTTTTTTATTTTCTCCGCAACTACTGAACGGATTTACACCATTTTAAAAAAAGGGCACTTTCTGAACCAAGCACTACCTTTTTTGCCAAATTTGGTGTAATTCCGTTCAGCAGTTCGGGCTGTAGCCGTGGCTAAAGTTTCCTATGGGAATTAACATGGAGAAAACACGTTTTGGGACACCCCTTTTTTCTCGGCCCCCGCTTGATGAATCACCCCGAAACTTTCAGGATAGAAGCTGACCGGAGCACCCCACTAGTTTTGAAAATTTCACGAAGATTTGTCATCCGGCGCCAAAGTTATTGGGAAAAGAAAAAACGCTTTTCCTATGGAAACTAGGTCCTAACTATAACTATCTACTGGCGACCGCCAGTAGATAATACATATATATATATATATATATTCACTGAAAAAACCATAGGTTTTAGGGACAGTTATAGTTAGTTGGACATTTCACTCGTACAAAACCATAGAAATTCCCCCGTTATAGTTAGTTCAGCTAACTATAACTCGCGCCCCTGCAATACACTGCTGATGATGTCACATATTACATCACTCATGACATGGTCAGTGACATCACTAATGACATCACTGATGACATCTCAAATGACATCACTGATGACATCACTGATGACATCATCCAGTGACTGTTTCTGTAAAGTTTAAATATGTTTAATATATAGGGAAAGGCGTATTGAAGAATGAGTGGGTGTATAAGTGTCTGAATGGATGATTTAGTACGTGCGTGACTGACTCTACAAGTGAGTGATTAAACGTATCTTACTGAATGCATGGGTTAGTGACTAAACTGTGTGAATGTCTGTATCCGTCTGTTTGTTGGTGTGTAAGTGGATGCATGGATTTGCGAATAGCTACATGAGTGTCTATATTTTTATTTATTTTTTATTTTAAGAGTTTTATATAGCGCTGGCTAGACCCGTAGGTATCAGAGCGCTTTACATAAGGATCAACAATGATACAACAATGATAACAATTACACATTACATCAAATATATGCGACACCTTTAAGAGCGAGAGGGAGAGACAAAATAGAGCGGAGAGGGGGAGTGAGAAGGGAGAGGAAGAGGGGGTAGTGGTATGAGAGACGAAGGGAAAGTCTGCTCAATGGCCGACTGAGTAGGTGACGGCCGAGGAGGGAATCCACAGCCAATCACCCCTATAGCTCTCAAGGTAGCTCCATCGGGCATCGGTCAGATAGATAGATAGATAGATAGGAGACAAGGAAAAAGCAGAGTTACAGAAAACGATGAGGGGGGAATGGGTGAGACAGGGAGACGGGGAGAAAACTGTGCCCAAAGTCCGGCTGGGCAGGTGACGGTCAAGGGGATGAAACCAAGGCCGATCGCCTCAATAGCTGAACAGAGCAGCTCCACCGGACGTCGGACATAATGCTCAGACTTTGCTGTTAGGATAGGCATCGGTTAGATAGATAGATAGATAGATAGATAGATAGGAGATAAGGAGAAAGCAGAGTTACAGAGAAACGATGAGGGGGGAATGGGCGAGACAGGGAGACGGGGAGAAACTGTGCCCAAAGTCCGGCTGGGTAGGTGACGGTCAAGGGGATGAACCAAGGCCGATCTCCTCAATAGCTGAACAGAGCAGCTCCACCGGGCGTCGGACATAATGCTCGGACTCCACTGTCAGGATAGTGATGTGTACTCAGAGGTTGTCAGATTAGCGCGGGGGTGAGTGAGAAGTCATGGTCCGAATTAAATCCAGACGCCATCTTGAGGTCAGGCACAGTCCTGGTAGGGTTATGTAAGGAAAAGTTCAGCTCGGGAAAAGAAAGTCGTCACTGGCGGCCATGTAAGGGTCAGGCACCCATCAACCTGAGTTTCGAGTAATTAGTGTCCCCAAGGACTTAGATTGGGGCTTAGAAGGAAGCCCTAGATATACGTGGGCATCCAGCACTATCGGGAGGTTGGAGGGGCTTCTCTCTTTGCTGCAGATCTGTGGAGCGAGAAGGAGGTGGGTGGAGGCCAATTTGGTGGTGGTCGATTGCAGGTAGGTCCGCCATATTAATGGGTTATTTATTGGTTCTCTGAGTATCTGTATGGCTGCCTGAGTGTTTGTGTGGGTGGGGTGTGTGTGACTCTGTACATAGATGTGTGAGTGGGTGATTCACTGGGTGCATGATTTCAAGAGTGCATCTGTGATGGACTGCTTGGGTGGGTGAGTGTGTGTATGGGTGTGTTAGTGAGTGAATGTATATCTCAGTGGTACATGTGCGAGTAACTACATATGTAAAAGGCAGTATATATGTTTGTTAGAGTATTTAAATGGCTATAAGTGAGAGTGTGTGATTGTGAGAGTGGCTGTATGGATGCGTGTGTGCTTGTATCAGTTATTGTATAAGAGCGTAAGAATGTGCTAGTATTTGTATGAGTAAGTGAGCTGGTGTGTGTATAACTGTATAGGTGAGTAAATGGGTGTGTGATTAATTTTTGCATGACTGACTAGGTGTGTGAGTACCTCTATGGATGAGTGGCGGTGTGTGAGTGTTTATATAGGTGTATGAGTGCAATGATAGTCCTGTACTGAGTGACTGTAAGTATGAGTGACTGTACGGGTGAGTGAGTAGATGTGTGTGTGTAGACCTAAGAATCAGTGAGTGGGTATGTAGTTATTGGTATTGGAGTGTGTATGGTTTTGAGAATGGCAGTCTGTAATTTAGAGTGGGTGTATCAAAAGTTATATTAGGGTGTGAGAAGATGCATGAAATTATCACATGGATGATGTCATCAGTGATGTCATCAGTGATGTCATTTGTGATGTCATCAGTGATGTCACTGACGATGTCATGAGTGATGTAATATGTGACGTCATCAGCAGTGCATTGCGGGGGCGCGAGTTATAGTTAGCTGAACTAATTATAACGGGGGAATTTCTATGGTTTTGTACAAGTGAAATATCCAACTAACTATAACTGTCCCTAAAACCTATGGTTTTTTCAGTGAATTTCAAAGGTTTTTAAATGCTAATTTTTAACTATAACGTGTCTGAAACCTATGGTTTTTTAAGTGAATTTCAAAGGTTTTTTAAATGCTAATTTCTAACTATAACTTGCCTGAAACCTATGATTTTTTAAGTGAATTTCAAAGGTTTTTTAAATGCTAGTTTCTAACTATGCCTACAGAGGTAGGACATGTGAAGAAAGAAGAAAAAAACGCACAGAAAGAAGCAAAAGAAATGCAGAAAGAAGCAACAGAAGTCCACAAAGACGAAGAAAAGTGCAGGAAGAAGCAAAAGATGTGCAGAAAGAACCAACAGAGGAGCAGAAAGAGGCCTTGTTGCAAAATCATCCTGTGCCCACAACTTTTTCAGACGGGTACTGGTTGTAGGAGAGTAGGATCTGCTTCACATGGGTACCCCCACTTTTTGCTGATGCTTCACTGGTTTTCGACATTAGTCTGGCTGGGGCCCTGCTATTCAGAACCCCAGCCTAGCTGTTTCCTCTTTAAAAGGGTCTCCATGTGCCTTAGGCACATCACCGATTGGGATCTGGAGTGCCCTTGTAAGTCCCTAGTATATGGTATACTATGTACCAAGGGCATAGGTACCTCAGAGGCCTGCCAGGGGCTGCAGCATGTATTATGCCACCCCTGGAAGGCCATCCAAACTGACACCACAGGTCTGCTACTGCAGCCTGGGTAAGGTGGTGCATGCACCCCTTGCTGTGGTATAGGTTACCTATATCACTAAATGCATACACACATATAAACCTATAAGTCACTCCTAAGGCAGGCCTTATCAATCCTAAAGGCAGAGTGCATGGTTCCTATGTGAGAGGGTGCCCCTGCGTGAGCAGGGCCCCTCTGCAGCGTTCGGAGACCATCTCTGATGCTGTTTGTAGTGCAGCCTGACCATATACTCTTAAACGCATTATATCCTCGCGGTAAAATGCTAACTATGGAATGGCTGCACCTAAACATGTCGTGTTTGGTGTCAAACATCTTGGAATACTACCCCCCGCCAATCCTGGCGGCGGGGGTAGCATTCCACCCTTCTAGAGGGAAAGGCATGTTAACTCTGACGAGTCCGGTAACTTCTTTCCAGAGCCCTGGCATCACAAAATGGATGCTGCTGCCACAGACACGAGTCTGGCCTCCTGCTGCTGGATGAAACTCCGGCAGGGGAGGCCTGGACAATAGGTTTCCTGTCCCAGGGAGGTGTGACCACCTCCCCAGACAGGACAATGTGTATTGGGGCTGGGCGGGAGCACTTTCTGGTGCTTTGAAGTCCTGCACTGGGGGCACATTTGGTGTCCCTGTGCATACCCCAGTTCAAACCGGATCAGGGGCTTGCAGCCCCTGCTTTGGCGCGAACTGGACAAAGGGAAAGGGGTGTAGCCACCCTCGGCCCTGACCCACCCATAGGTGGGGCCACAGAGTAGTCCATCCCCTATTTTTAGAATAAAGGTAGGAACCCAGTCCTTAGGACTTTAGATTATACCTGGACGAAACTCTGACACTGAATCCTGGACCTTCGACGCTCTACGACAAGATTAGAGGACTGAAGAATCTCCCTTGGGGTCAAGGAGTGACTCCCCTGCTTGGCAGGCACCAAAGAAGCATCTGTCCGGTTCGCATCACTGAAGCTCCCGTCGGACGCCGAGGTCATCGCATCACCAGAGGTGGATTCTCAGACTTCCCCGAGGCTACCCTGAGTCCCCAGCAAAGCTGAGGCCCGTGGCTATCGTGGGTGACTTGAGACCGTGACCCCTGGACACCGAGCACACTTGCAAGTGCACCATCTTCTGGGTCTCCCAAGAAGTCGTGCTTTGGGCTCCGAGTAGCCCTAGCCTCCAGCACCACCTGCACCGAAGATCACTGGCCCCCACTCCACGAGTGTCCTGTAAGCCAGCTCCACGTGCGGCGTCACGAGGCTCCTTCGCGGTCGCTAGCCCGTTGGCTAGTAGCCCTTGACGAAGGCCAATCTTTTCTTTACTTGGCATCCTGGTTGCTCCAGGCCTGCCCTCACTTACCCTCACTGGGTGAGTTCCCCAGACCTTGCTGGTCTGCATCATCGACGATCTACATCTTACTCGAGACTTGCCGTTGCCAAGGCTTGTTGGGTCCAATCCGGTCGCCGACACCTCAGCACTCGACAGACATCGAGCACCAGCCCGAATCCTGCTCCTGGTCGCCGACAACGCCTCCCGGACCTCGTGGCTGAAGAGTCAAGACGACCGTCACCGCACCTGAAGCACTCGACATCGGTGGGCATCTGTCCATCGCCTTCCTGGTCACTGGCTAGTGACCCAGACTCTGTCCCCTCTGCTTTCAGGTTCTTCAGAACTCCGATCCACTCTTGGATCCACCCGGACACTTTTCTCCTGGTCGCCAGCAGCACTTTGCAGCAGATCGCCATACGAAACGACGACGAAACCCGACCCCGAAAGGCACCTATGCACCCGGCTTCCCTGGGTGAGGTAACACGAGTACTCCGGTGCTCCTGTGGGTAGAGACTCTTCAAAGTCCTAGATCTCAAAGGGTTTTGTCCTAGTCCTATTTTAAGTGTCCCTTTCCTCTATTTTCCCGATCCCGACTTTCTCCATAGAAGTTAACGGCGTATCGCGGTTGTGTATTTACACTGCACGCGTCTCCCGTGGGTCCCCTGTGTCACTACCTTGGGTGGTTCCTTGTGGTCCAAGCACTTCTAGAGGCTCTAGGCCTAGTGTCTAGTTCAGTCGTGGTTCGCATACCACTTTATTGGTATATGGTTTGGTACGCCCCTAGGGCCCAAACGTGTATTTGTGCTATTATTGTGATTTAAGATCTTATAACCTATGTATTTCGAACTCTAGCCTCATAAAGAGACTAGAGGGGTGTGTTTAGTAATAAATACATATATTTTGAATATATACCTGGTGTGGTGCTCTTTCATTTGGTCACTCAAGAGATTATAGACTGGTAAAACAAGCTGCTTTACATTCCTTCAAGACTTAGCCTGAAGGCTGCTCTCCATAGCTACCACTAGGATAGCTTTCAATAAGGTTGTCTTTAACCTACCTACCATAAGAGTCGATTTGGACTGGTGCAAGGTGCCCACTATAATTAGTGGACAGCATATGCCAGGCCAACTTCTCACATTGGTGTGCAGCGTGTGGGATTCCAGCTTGCTATTGTTTTACCAGATAATCTCAATTGAATTGATCAACTGAAAACCACTAAAGGTACCTAAGGTACATATAATTTAAGCTTAGAATAACAGTAAGTTCTACTGAACTTAGAGTTGTGTGTTAAGGGATAGCACAACCCTTTCTACAACTCAAGAGAGTTTAGTAGGCCACACTAGAGTAGGTAGTGCATACACCACACCACACTAGTAATGTCTTTAAAAGCAGGATCCAAAGATGCCCTGCAGGAAGCCATTGAGCTTCCCCTCCAAGTATGACACACTCCCATTCTTGGAACTGAGAGCTTTGTGTAACGTGAGGAAATTAAGGACAGGCCAGAGTCCCACCACCCAACACCTCCAGGAGTTGTTGGTGGCTTATGATCTTAGTAAGTCTTCAGAGACTGAAGGGGTAGGAGCAGAGGGTGGGCCAGCAGATGAGGAAGGGGCCAGGGGTACCACAACCCCCAGCCCCCCTCTGAAACTGACCAGGAGGGTGACAATGACCCTGACCTGGAAAACCCAATCCCTTCTGGGGAAGATGAAGATGAGGATCTAGAGAACCACACCTTTGTCCCCCCAGGAAGGATTATGAGTGTGCTCAGAAAGTCTAGGTCTCCTTCTCAGGAGTCTAACCACTCTGGCACCTCCATAGGGAGCTCTGTTTCTTCTCACAGGAGGGAATCCTCTCATGAGAGAAGAAAGAGACTGGTCCAGTATGAGGAAACTCAACTGGAGATCAGGAAGAAGCAATTGGCTTTAGATAGAGAATCCCTAGATCTCCTTAGAGAGAGAAGAAAGTTGGGACTAGAGTCCCATGGTGGCAGCCATGTCCCTAGAGATAGGGAAAGGTCCTATGACCATAGGAACCTGAGCAAGATTGTCCCTCCCTACCAGAGTGGGGATGATATCCACAAATGGATAACTGCTTTAGAGAGGGCCTGTAAAGTACAGAAGGTCCCTCAGGAGCAGTGGGCAGCAATCTTGTGGCTCTCCTTTGCTGACAAAGGTAGAGACAAGCTCCTCACTGTTAGAGAGGAGGATGCTGACAATTACAAGGTCTTGAAGAGTGCTCTTATTGATGGGTTTGGCCTAACCACTGAACAGTACAGGTTGAAGTTCAGAGACACCCAAAAAGCACAGACTCAAGACTGGGTAGACTATGTGGATTGTTCTGCCAAGGCTCTGGAAGGCTGGTTGATGGGCAGTAAGGTGTGTGACTTCTCAGGATTGTATAATCTGATAATGAGGGAGCAGATTCTTAATAACTGTCAAAATCAGCTGTTGCATCAGTACCTGGTTGACTCTGATCTGACCTCTCCCCAAGAATTGGGAAAGAAGGCAGACAAATGGGTCAGAACCAGGGTGAAGCAGAAGGTACAGAACCAAGGTGGGGAAACCAAGAAGCAAGATGCTAAGAACTCTGACAAGGGTGGGGAGAAGGGTAAAGATCAAAAGTCTTCATCAGGCCCCCAAAAATCTTCTTCTGGTGGGGATTCCCAGTCTACCAAGGGTAAAGGCCAAAGAAAACCATGGTGCAAGGTCTGTAAGCAAAAGACCCACTGGACCAGTGATTGCACCAAGTCCAAAGACTCCAGTCCAGCACCCACCAATGCCCCTAAGGCACCTGTTCCCCCTAGTACAGTTGGTGGAAGTGCTCCAGCAAAGGGTTTAGTAGGGTTCACCCTGGGAACTGAGTTGGGCTCTGACCTAGTTAGAGAACTGACTCAGGCTGTGTTAGTCTGTGATGGAGGCATGGATGTGCCCTCCTCTATGAGTCCCAGTAATCTGGGCAAGTACAGACAACAGCCTTTAATCAATGGACGAGAGGCTTTGGCATTTAGGGACACAGGGGCAAGTGTCACAATGGTGACACAAGACCTTGTGCTACCTGGGCAAGTTATGCTTGGTGAAATGTACCAAGTGACCAATGCTAGCAATGTCAGAACAGACCATACTCTGGCAGTTGTTAACTTCTCCTGGGGAGGGGTAACTGGCCTTAAGAAGGTTGTGGTAAGTGCAAACCTACCAGTCGAATGCTTGCTTGGCAATGACTTAGAGACTTCTGCTTGGGCAGAAGTGGAGCTCAGGACCCATGCAGAAATGCTGGGGATCCCTGCAGATGTGTTTGCTGTGACCAGGTCACAAGCCAAAATGTCTAGCACTGAACAGGCCTTGGATTCTGGAAGAATGGACCAAGTGCCTTCCAAGAGGAGGAGTAGTAGGGTTAAGGCAGTGCCTTCCCCTTGGCTCAGGAGGAAGATCAGTCCCTTGAGGGGGATGATCTCAGCCCTGAAGAAGGAACTGTCCCAGAGGAACTTGAACCTGACCAGGTTGAGTTCTTGGGGACAGGGGGACCTTCTAGGGCAGATCTGAGCCAGGAGCAGCAGAGCTGCCCCTCCCTTGAACCCCTCAGACAGCAAGCTGCTGCTGAGGCTGCTGGGAAAGCTAGTGGTCCCCATACAGTGTATTGGGATGATGGACTCCTGTACTCAGAGAGTAGAGACCCCAAGCCTGGTGCTACCAGGAGGTTGGTAATACCTTTGAAGTTCAGGGGCTTCCTATTGACCCTAGCCCATGATATTCCCTTAGCAGGACACCTGGGCCAGAACAAGACTTGGGACAGAATTGTCCCTCACTTTCACTGGCCCCACATGTCTGAAGACAGTAAGGAGTTTTGTCGCTCCTGTGTAACCTGCCAAGCCAGTGGCAAAGCAGGTGGCACTACAAAGGCCCCCTGATACCACTACCTGTGGTGGGGGTGCCCTTTGAGAGGGTAGGGATTGACATTGTTGGTCCCATGGATCCCCAAACAGCCTCTGGGCACAGGTTTATCCTGGTGGTAGTGGATCATGCCACCAGGTACCCAGAAGCTATTCCCCTCAGGACCACTACAGCACCTGTGGTGGCAAGGGCCCTCCTGGGAATCTTCTCAAGAGTGGGCTTTCCTAAGGAGGTAGTATCCGACAGGGGTGCAAACTTCATGTCTGGGTACTTAAAAGCAATGTGGAAGGAGTGTGGAGTTACTTATAAGTTCACCACACCCTATCACCCACAATGCAATGGTTTAGTTGAGAGATTCAACAAAACCTTGAAGGGCATGATTAAAGGGCTCCCAGAAAAGCTTAGGCGTAGATGGGACATACTCTTGCCCTGCCTTTTATTCGCATATAGGGAGGTGCCTCAGAAGGGGGTTGGTTACAGCCCTTTTGAACTTCTGTTTGGCCACCCTGTGAGGGGTCCACTGTGCTTGGTGAAGGAAGGATGGGAGTTACCTCTCAAGCCCCCAAAGCAAGATATAGTGGACTATGTACTTGGTCTCCGCTCCAGGATGGCTGAGTACATGAAAAAGGCAACCAAAAACCTTGAGGCTAGCCAGGAACTTCAGAAGGCCTGGCATGACCAAAAGGCTGTTCTGACTGTTTACCAGCCAGGACAGAAGGTGTGGGTGTTGGAGCCAGTGGCCCCAGCAGCTCTCCAAGACAAATGGAGTGGACCCCACACTATTGTTGAGCAGAAGGGTGAGGTCACTTACTTAGTGGACCTAGGAACACCCAGGAGTCCCCAAAGGGTTCTCCATGTCAACAGACTTAAGCCATATGTGGACAGGGCAGACATGGGCTTGCTCATGGCTACTGATGAAGGGCAGGAGGAAGAGAGTGACCCACTCCCTGACCTGCTCTCACAGAACCCTGACGATGGGTCAGTTGATGGTGCAGCCTTGGCAGGCAGCCTCACTACCCAGCAACAAACTGATTGCAGGCAAGTCCTCAATCAGTTTAGGCATATGTTTTCACTGACACCCAGTCAGACCACCTGGTGCACTCATGAAGTGGACACTGGGGACAGTCTGCCTATTAAAAACAAGATTTATAGGCAACCTGACCATGTCAGGGACTGTATCAGGACTGAAGTCCAGAAAATGTTGGAATTGGGAGTGATTGAGCCCTCAGATAGCCCTTGGGCTAGTCCAGTAGTCCTAGTACCTAAACCTCACACCAGTGGTGGGAAAAGAGAGATGAGGTTTTGTGTAGACTACAGGGGTCTCAATGCAGTCACTAGGACTGATGCCCATCCAATACCCAGGGCAGATGAGCTCATAGATACTTTGGCCTCTGCCAAATATCTCAGCACATTTGACCTAACAGTTGGCTACTGGCAGATCAGACTAGCTGATACTGCAAAGCCCAAAACAGCATTTTCAACCCCTAGTGGGCATTATCAATTTGTGGTAATGCCCTTTGGTCTGAAAAATGCACCTGCCACTTTCCAGAGGTTGGTGAACACAGTTCTCACAGGACTGGAGGCCTATAGTGCAGCTTATCTAGATGATATTGCTGTCTTTAGCTCCACCTGGGAGGATCACCTGGTCCACCTCAGGAATGTTTTACAGGCCCTGCAAAAGGCAGGCCTGACTATCAAGGCCACTAAGTGCCAGATAGGGCAGAGTCAGGTTGTGTACCTGGGCCACCTTGTGGGTGGAGGCCAGGTTCAACCTTTGCAGAGCAAGATCCAGACCATCATGGACTGGACTGCTCCCACTACCCAGACTCAGGTGAGAGCCTTCTTAGGCCTGACTGGGTACTATAGGAGATTTGTCAAGGGGTATGGATCAATAGTGACACCCTTGAATGACTTAACTTCTAAGAAAATGCCCAAAAAGGTTCAGTGGACAGCTAGCTGTCAAAAGGCATTTGATGACCTCAAGCAGGCCATGTGCACTGCTCCAATTCTGCAGAGTCCTGATTACTCCAAGAAGTTCATTGTTCAAACAGATGCATCTGAATTGGGGGTAGGGGCTGTACTGTCACAATTGAATGAAGAAGGTCAGGATCAGCCAGTAGCTTTTATTAGCAGAAGGCTGACCCCTAGAGAGAAACGTTGGTCAGCCATAGAGAGGGAGGCCTTTGCTGTGGTCTGGGCTCTGAAGAAGTTGAGGCCATACTTGTTTGGTACACACTTCCTGGTTCAGACAGACCATAAGCCCCTCTTATGGCTAAAACAAATGAAGGGTGAAAACCCCAAACTGCTTAGGTGGTCCATTTCCCTACAGGGGATGGACTTTACAGTGGAACATAGGCCTGGGAGTAACCATGCGAATGCAGATGGACTCTCTAGGTATTTCCACTTAGAACATGAAGACTTAACTGGGCAAGGTTAGTTTAATGTCCCTACGTTTGGGGGGGTTGTGTAGGAGAGTAGGATCTGCTTCACATGGGTACCCCCACTTTTTGCTGATGCTTCACTGGTTTTCGACATTAGTCTGGCTGGGGCCCTGCTATTCAGAACCCCAGCCTAGCTGTTTCCTCTTTAAAAGGGTCTCCATGTGCCTTAGGCACATCACCGATTGGGATCTGGAGTGCCCTTGTAAGTCCCTAGTATATGGTATACTATGTACCAAGGGCATAGGTACCTCAGAGGCCTGCCAGGGGCTGCAGCATGTATTATGCCACCCCTGGAAGGCCATCCAAACTGACACCACAGGTCTGCTACTGCAGCCTGGGTAAGGTGGTGCATGCACCCCTTGCTGTGGTATAGGTTACCTATATCACTAAATGCATACACACATATAAACCTATAAGTCACTCCTAAGGCAGGCCTTATCAATCCTAAAGGCAGAGTGCATGGTTCCTATGTGAGAGGGTGCCCCTGCGTGAGCAGGGCCCCTCTGCAGCGTTCGGAGACCATCTCTGATGCTGTTTGTAGTGCAGCCTGACCATATACTCTTAAACGCATTATATCCTCGCGGTAAAATGCTAACTATGGAATGGCTGCACCTAAACATGTCGTGTTTGGTGTCAAACATCTTGGAATACTACCCCCCGCCAATCCTGGCGGCGGGGGTAGCATTCCACCCTTCTAGAGGGAAAGGCATGTTAACTCTGACGAGTCCGGTAACTTCTTTCCAGAGCCCTGGCATCACAAAATGGATGCTGCTGCCACAGACACGAGTCTGGCCTCCTGCTGCTGGACGAAACTCCGGCAGGGGAGGCCTGGACAATAGGTTTCCTGTCCCAGGGAGGTGTGACCACCTCCCCAGACAGGACAATGTGTATTGGGGCTGGGCGGGAGCACTTTCTGGTGCTTTGAAGTCCTGCACTGGGGGCACATTTGGTGTCCCTGTGCATACCCCAGTTCAAACCGGATCAGGGGCTTGCAGCCCCTGCTTTGGCGCGAACTGGACAAAGGGAAAGGGGTGTAGCCACCCCTCGGCCCTGACCCACCCATAGGTGGGGCCACAGAGTAGTCCATCCCCTATTTTTAGAATAAAGGTAGGAACCCAGTCCTTAGGACTTTAGATTATACCTGGACGAAACTCTGACACTGAATCCTGGACCTTCGACGCTCTACGACAAGATTAGAGGACTGAAGAATCTCCCTTGGGGTCAAGGAGTGACTCCCCTGCTTGGCAGGCACCAAAGAAGCATCTGTCCGGTTCGCATCACTGAAGCTCCTGTCGGACGCCGAGGTCATCGCATCACCAGAGGTGGATTTTCAGACTTCCCCGAGGCTACCCTGAGTCCCCAGCAAAGCTGAGGCCCGTGGCTATCGTGGGTGACTTGAGACCGTGACCCCTGGACACTGAGCACACTTGCAAGTGCACCATCTTCTGGGTCTCCCAAGAAGTCGTGCTTTGGGCTCCGAGTAGCCCTAGCCTCCAGCACCACCTGCACCGAAGATCACTGGCCCCCACTCCACGAGTGTCCTGTAAGCCAGCTCCACGTGCGGCGTCACGAGGCTCCTTCGCGGTCGCTAGCCCGTTGGCTAGTAGCCCTTGACGAAGGCCAATCTTTTCTTTACTTGGCATCCTGGTTGCTCCAGGCCTGCCCTCACTTACCCTCGCTGGGTGAGTTCCCCAGACCTTGCTGGTCTGCATCATCGACGATCTACATCTTACTCGAGACTTGCCGTTGCCAAGGCTTGTTGGGTCCAATCCGGTCGCCGACACCTCAGCACTCGACAGACATCGAGCACCAGCCCGAATCCTGCTCCTGGTCGCCGACAACGCCTCCCGGACCTCGTGGCTGAAGAGTCAAGACGACCGTCACCGCACCTGAAGCACTCGACATCGGTGGGCACCTGTCCATCGCCTTCCTGGTCACTGGCTAGTGACCCAGACTCTGTCCCCTCTGCTTTCAGGTTCTTCAGAACTCCGATCCACTCTTGGATCCACCCGGACACTTTTCTCCTGGTCGCCAGCAGCACTTTGCAGCAGATCGCCATACGAAACGACGACGAAACCCGACCCCGAAAGGCACCTATGCACCCGGCTTCCCTGGGTGAGGTAACACGAGTACTCCGGTGCTCCTGTGGGTAGAGACTCTTCAAAGTCCTAGATCTCAAAGGGTTTTGTCCTAGTCCTATTTTAAGTGTCCCTTTCCTCTATTTTCCCGATCCCGACTTTCTCCATAGAAGTTAACGGCGTATCGCGGTTGTGTATTTACACTGCACGCGTCTCCCGTGGGTCCCCTGTGTCACTACCTTGGGTGGTTCCTTGTGGTCCAAGCACTTCTAGAGGCTCTAGGCCTAGTGTCTAGTTCAGTCGTGGTTCGCATACCACTTTATTGGTATATGGTTTGGTACGCCCCTAGGGCCCAAACGTGTATTTGTGCTATTATTGTGATTTAAGATCTTATAACCTATGTACTTCGAACTCTAGCCTCATAAAGAGACTAGAGGGGTGTGTTTAGTAATAAATACATATATTTTGAATATATACCTGGTGTGGTGCTCTTTCATTTGGTCACTCAAGAGATTATAGACTGGTAAAACAAGCTGCTTTACATTCCTTCAAGACTTAGCCTGAAGGCTGCTCTCCATAGCTACCACTAGGATAGCTTTCAATAAGGTTGTCTTTAACCTACCTACCATAAGAGTCGATTTGGACTGGTGCAAGGTGCCCACTATAATTAGTGGACAGCATATGCCAGGCCAACTTCTCACAATGACAACCAATTATAATTTCGCACAGCCCTAACTAAAAGGCCATTTATTGCTCTACCCTAACTTTGCTTTCATTGTAGCTTCTCAACATAGCAGAATAGCAAGTCTTATCATTGAGGATATATAAAATGTTTCCTGAAAGATACACAAATCAAAAGTATCTAACTACTGCCACCAGTCTTAGTCAATACAAATGTCATTGTATTTACACAATATTTAGAAATCTCTGCTGCATGGGGTGGAAAAGAGTGGGGAGGACTGGAATAATTCATGGATCCCTTCTACTTCTGATACTGCACTGCTCTCTTTTGTTGAAAATGTAACACTGTTATTAGATATATATCCTTTTTGAAGAGTAATCCTATTTAATTTCTGATGTATTCTCAGTTATCTCCCTCTACCTCTGCTGAAATCCCGTTGCACCTCAATAAAATGAGAGATGTACCCCTCTTCCTTCACTCAAGTCATTTCCTCTTTCAGATTAGGAGCTATTTTGATTATTGAAAGGGTCTGATTATTATCATGCATTCTGGAATTTCCCTCAGTCCCAGTAAAATACTAATATTGAGTAAGCTCGAATTTGATCCTTTCTAAGCCTTGCCTTTATTGGAATGTGAATCAAGGGGAAGGATTTGAGCGTAATGGGGAAAATTAACACATCAATGGTCTAGGTGCAGAATTAATAAAGTAACTTCTTTTCTGTGCCCCATCTACATTATGTATACCATTGGCACCTTTTAATGCACACTTCAGCATTGCAACTATGGTTCTAATTTAGATCTCAGAGGATGGGTTACTCCGTCACAAAGGTGACGAATATCCCATCCGCCAAAATATAAATCCCATAGGATATAATGAGATTTATATTTCGGCGGACGGGATATCCACCACTGTTGTGACGGAGTAATCCAGCTGCCGAGTTCTAAATCAGGCCCATGTAATTGCCCATCCATGCTTTGCAATTCAGTTCTGCATAGTGGACTCTCTGGATCTGAGTCACAAATGTAAACTTACGCTTCTGTGTAAGTTTACTACTTTTCCTGTGTTCTGAACTCTGCAGCACACATAGAAAGAGGAATATGCCTCTAAAGATTGTTTGTGTGCTGGAAGGTATCCTTTTCTACACAAAAACAATCCTGCATGTACAATGATTCAAGGGTGACTTTGTTGGTGCTAGGCATCCTCAAGTGCGCCAGTGCAGGGAGAGTGGTGAAGAGTGCCATATCTTAGTAGATATGGCGCTGGTCAGCTCGCAGCAATGCAGTGCAGCAATTTTGCTTGCTGCCCTGCATTGTGTGAACTTTTATTAAATATGCCCCTATGTATCTACTTTTTCCCTATTAATACGGTTTAAAACCTTGTAAATAGCAAATGGCACATCTTAAATCTATGTAGGCCTAAAATTAGGCAGATGTTTGGTTTCTCTTTGTCAGAACCTGAACATTAGAAATAAGTTAGTAGATTTCGACCAACAGATTTTATGGACTCTCCCAGTTTTGGTAGGGCTCTACAATTGCGGAGATTGCAGTGTGTGTGATGCAGCATAAACCATATGAGGGTCAGACAAATCAGACTATAATTACCATGAAAGATAATACGAATTGTTCATTGAGTATCAAGGTATACCTATGCCCTTATGGTGTAGGACATGTGGGTAAGTCTAGGGGTGTGGTGGAATTTTTAATTCCGCCGGTGGAGTTGGAGGAATTTAGTAATTCTTCTTTACTCTTGTAATGCAGAATTACTAAGAAATGTTGTCGCTCTGCCAGAGGAATTAATCAGCACTAACAGTAATAAAGCATAAGTAATTTAAACTCCAGTGATGTTCCTCTTCTATTTCTCCAGCTTTGTCCTATCCTCTTTCTATTTCTACCTACTTTCCTCTCTACTAGTCCTTCCTCTTTGTCAGTGAGGTTGGAAAACTGTGTTTGAGCTATAGTGGTTGTGGAATTATTGCAGTAGCCTACACCCCTGGAGCCTGTCACTTCTCACACGCCTCTTCTGCTAGCAGTCGCTCAGCCACCACTGCCAGATGGCGCAGAACCAGTGCTTGAAATGGAAAAATAGAAGTGCAGGTACTCTGTACCAGAGTATCTGCTTGTTTCTGAGAAGTGCCGGTACTCTCCAATTAAAAGTATTACATTTGTCTTGAGAAGTGCCGGTACTCTCCCTCTAAAAATAAAAAAGTGCTGGTACTTAGTACTGGACAGTATCGGCCCATTTAAAGCACTGTGCAGAACGGAGGGAACAGCTACAGAAGGAACTTAGCGACTTTGCAGACTCCTGCAACTGGAGGCTGGCAGGTGTAATGGCTGCGTTTTGATGGAGCCCAGAAGCCACTCGACGACGGGTACGGCAGCACAGTCGGCCATAGTAATTCTTACAACAGCACCATGCACCATGCTCAGTCTTGAATTCAGACTAGCTTGGGAGAGGAAGCGGATTTCAAACTGCACCTGCATGGTTACAAGTTACATCACAGTGTGGGGGACACCTTGGCACTTGTATAAGATAGCGTGGTATGCTAAGCCCCTGCTACTGTGATCTTGTACAACCTGCAGGTTATTGGTTCGACTTGATGGAGCAAGGTTTCATAAATGAAACTTGCTTGTATTCAATCCTCCTCACAGTATTAATTTATTAAACTTGTATTGTTAATACTAACTTTTGCATTCACGACACAAAAGAAAAACATGCTTGCCTATGTGTTTTACTAATGAATAACGCTTGTCTGTAATCCAAAATGGCCGCTATGCGCGGGAAAGCTCAATGCGCATGTCTCAACCATATCACATGGTGTGACGTCTTTCTTTGTTTGGTGGGAAACTTCTGCTTCTGCGCAGTGTGCATTAAAATGGCTGCTTGAGTTTTCACATGCTTCAGCTTGCTCTCATGTCATTACTAAATTGTCGTTTCCTAACGCTACGAACGCGGGTTAGAATATATAATTAAATGGGAATAGAATAGAAATAGTGGGTATACAGTGAAACATTTTATTTGTGATTCTAATATTTTCTTCTTGCACTTTTATTAGTTCGTAAACTTGGGCCTGGGTTGTTGACCTGAAACTCGAGAGGCAAATGGTTCTGCGCATGTGTCTTGTGTGCCTGCCAAATGAAGTCAACCTGGACGAAGTCCAAGGCCGTAACCTGATGGCCGAAGATGTTGTACTAGTGCTTTCCTGTCACACATTGATACAATGTCTATGAAAATTGGTTTACATTTGTCATGAGACGGGTGGGAAATAAAGCGAATGTATTAATTTGAAGGGGTGGGAACGTAAAGACAATAGGCTTTACAATTTAGGCCAAATCAACATGATGCGAGAATCCACCTCCTGTCCCTGTCCAATCAGAAGTAGTGGCCCCATATTTTAGCAACATTAAGGGGAGGTACATGGGCGTAGAAGGGTATAACAGATATAGAATTAGCTAATTAGCTAGAGCTGACTCTCAGAACACACAGAAGAGCCCCAGACTGCCAAGCTGATCGGTTGCTGACTGAATCCCTGTCCAGAAGAGGTCCAGAGGAGGGGGCGTCGGAGTCCATAAGAAGGAAGGCACGGGAGAATCGAGAGAAGTCGAGTATCCGAGAGGGGAACGACGCAGGTGGCGTTGTAGAGAGGTCACCGGTCCTGTCCTGATCCTGGAAGAAGTCTTTGCTCTTCATCCTTCCTGGGTCCTATTCTTTCAACTCCTTGGCTAAGGGGTTTGGTTCTCGCACTTAGGTAAATATAATGCAACCTTTAGTTGCACTGTTGTCTCTATCTTCTCCTCTTCTTTAAACACCGTCATTGATTAGCAATCATCATTTTTATGCTTAATCTTGGGTATTGCGATTAAGTACCATGTGGCTCTGTATTTTACTCTGCTAAATCTTTAGATAAACATTTTAAAAACTTCCTGACTCAGTGGTTATTTCAGGATTGTTTGCATTATAATGAATGTCACTCATTTTAAATTTCCCAATTAGCAAAGGATTCATTGGTAAGTCATTACTCTTCAATCAGAAGGTAATTGGTAGCAGGGATTTTGATAGAGAGTAACAACTGATAAACCCAGCGTACGTATTAGCGTAGTGTGAATGTATGGGCCCAAATGAGTATCTGGTGTATGAATGTTGTTTGCTGATATCGCGCTGGATCAGTTTTCTGGTTATCAGAGGATGGTTACTTTTTGTTAATTGGGTAATGAGAATTTTATTTGTATTTTTATGAACTAACATCCACTTAAATTTTGAGTTTTGTTTTATGTTGTCCAGAATACCCCGGGGTAAAAGGAAAGCGGATGGTAAGTGGAAGCCATACTGCAGTGAGGTTATCTGTCAGGCAGAATTAGTACTGAGAAGTTAAGCAGGATTTCAGTACTCGTTAGGGATTCTATGCGTGTGAGTAATAGCAAAAGAGTACGCTGGTAAAAATTTGATGTTATATCACCTAGAAAGGGTAACATTGGAGAAGTAACAGGTACTTCTGGAGCTTGCGTGAAGAGTAGACGGAAGTGTTTTACTCGTAGTGTATGTTTAGTAAACGGAAAGGTTTTACTAAGTGAGAGAGAAAAACTATCTTTCCTATTTTAGAGAAACTGGCACGATAGCGAATGTTTTATTTTGTTACTGAAATGTAATTAAGATTTATAAAGAAAATAAGTTTGCGTAAATTTTTGTAAAGGGAGGGTCAGTTGCCGGAGAGGGAGCTGACGTAACAAAACGCCGCGCTGGGATTGGTTGAATCAGCGGGTGTGGAAAAACCCTTGTAAAGGAGGGGTCAGTAGTCAGGAGTAGTACTGACGTCATAGGTGCCGCGCTGGGATTGGTTAACCCAGCAAGGACAGAAAATAGCAGATTGTAAAGGAGGGGTTGACAGATAAACGTCACCAAAAGGCCGCGAAAGGATTGGTTCAGAAATAAAAGTTAGCAGAGACTTGATTGGTTGATATTTTAGAAGCTAAAATCTTAGTGGATAAAGATTGCATGTTAAAACGCGATCCGACTTTAACAGGAACTCGTCCGGATAGGAGATTCCTAGGTTTTGCAGAATATAATTTTGTACACCGAAGATTAGATAGAATGTACGGAGAGAAGAGAAAAATGTCCTTTCTGCAAAAGATTAAGAACTATTTTAAAAAGGATAAACCACTGAAAACTAGAGAAGGAATTATTATTCCACCAGCTAAAACGCCCGCTTCATTCATGATGATGGAGAGAGGTTATCATACTTGTGTATGGATGGAGAATTGGATAGAATATACCAAAAATGATGGAATATTAGCATTTCCCGAGAATGGTACCTTCAATGGAAGAATTCTTCAGAATTTGAGATTGAGGATGAATGACTTAGAACCCAGACCTAGATTAACCCAGTACGAAGTTCTAGAAGAATGGGAAACCGAGGCATTTGAGCGGGATAGATCTAGAAGTAATAGGAGTTATCCAGGATTTTTTCCCCGATATCTACGTGAGTCTAGGGACGGTCAGATGAAACAATGGAGAAGGGCAATGATTACAGAAGGATTATATCCATTGTTCTCGGCAGAGGAGAAATTAGGAAGTAAGTGCACAGAAAAGACAAAATATTTAATGAGAAATGAGGAGTCTGAAGACGAATTTATGGAGGAAATGTTAAGAAATCCCCCACCATATCAGGAAGGGACAAGTGGATGCACCCCAAGTGCACCACCGAAAACTCCATTAGTGCCACAGGTAATGCATGAATTCACCCCGAGTAGAATACTTCATGACAAAGAAAAGGAAGCTCTAGAAAAGACCAGAGCAGAATTAATACAGAAAATAACCCAGATAAAAGTACACCCTGATTCGTTGACCATAACAGTAACAATTGGTCCAGTAGTTCCATTATATGGTACTTAGGGAAGCTGTCCTCCACCGATACTTACACCTACTGCTGTGAATAATCCCAAACCTGAAGCTCCAGTTATAATTGAGGATCAATTTAGTGACTGTGAATCCACAATATCACTCATGGACTTGCCTATTCGAGGTTCTGTAAATAGTACTCCCAGAAAAGATGTACCTGGATGTTCAAAAGATGTAAGTTTAGTAACTTCATCGGGAGCAAAAAGTGCCACCATAGTAACACCTGAAGATCTAGAAAGATGGGTGCAAGGGTCAGTTAAACAGTGCACACCTCCGAAAATAATGGACATTCATAAATTGAAAGTCGAATTAGAAGAAATAATAGCAGGAAATGTAGGATTAGAACGCTTAAATACCTATGATGAAGATGAATTATTGTTCCTGTGCAGGAGTATCACCAGAAATGTAAGGTTATTTCATGAAAAATTATCCAATTTAGCACTACAGATGGGAATAGAAATAGGGAGATCAAAGGTACTACAGAAACCCTATAGAGCAGAATTTTCAGACAAAGATTTAGAAAATATGAATGCCTCTGGAAGAAGATTACAAATAAGAGAATTAATGCTAGTTTTGCAAAAATGGGGAGACCTAGATAAATGGAAAACTAGGTGGGCCAAGAAAAAGGAAGAAGCCCGAACAAGTAGAACAGCATCAGAATATGTGATGAAGGAAACAGGGAAAGCAGACCAGATGTATCCAATGCGAGAAGTTGCGGGAGGAGGATATGTACATGTCCCATGGAGCAGACAGGATATTTTGTCATTTACGAATGATTTTCCAAAATTAAGAGAAAAACCAATTGAATGGTACAAGCAGGTTGACAGGTTTGTGAAGGTGTCAAAGGTCTTATTGAAGGATTTAGATGGTTTGTTTGACATAGTGGTACCTGCCGATTTGTGGACAGATTGTAAAATTACAGTCGATTGGCCTAGTGATGAATATCCTAGAGATCCGAAGACAGGTGCCCCGTCAAATGACGTGATGAAAAAGTATCAGCAGGTGATAACTTACCTGAAAGGGAAAATACCACCGAAAGAAACGGATTGGGTAAAAATAGATCGAACTACCCAAGAAGCTAATGAATCAGTACATTCCTACTATGAACGTCTATTGCAGGTATTTAAACAGTATAGTGGATTTGAGGACATTGGAGACAAGAACATGAGTCAGTTTGTGTATCGGTTTGTGTATGGTTTGAAGCCAGAAATTTGTCAGATGATTAAACAACACATGCTGTGTTGGCAGGGAAAGCCCATTGATGAGATTTTGAAGTATGCAAAATATTGTGGAGACGATATTGAGGATAGACACAAGAAATTGCAGGAAAAAGTGATGTGGGCTCAGGTGAAAATGGCTGAGAAACAGGGAATTAATTTGGAAAATCCGAGTGAAAATCCGGGAAAAGATTCTGGAACGAATGGTGATGCTGGGAATGGTGGAAAGTTTAGAGGACGAATGAGTAGAGAAGAAGCTAAAAAGAAATTTCCTTGTCATGGATGTTGAAAATTGGGGCATTGGAAGGATGAATGTAAAAAGATTCGGAATAATAATGGCCCAAATCAAAATTTAAATCCACAGACGCAGAATGACTCACAGCAGGGTGCAAATCCTCAGAGTCAGTTGCCACCTGCACCTATTCAGGGTAATGTAAGCAGAGCAAAGCATGGTACATACATCGGATATCCAGGAGGAAGTGGTAAGAATGATTATATGACATCACAATTTCTTTTGCAGGACGATTTCTGTCAATACAGTCCATGACGGTGCCTAGGAGAGGGGAAGAAGGAGTGCATACTTGGCGCATCCTTACAGGTAGATCAGTCAGGTCCATATGTTGAAGGGAATGTGAAAGGTAATAATATTACTTTCCTTTTGGACACGGGTGCTACCCGGTCTACTGTGAGAACAGCAGACATTCCAGACCTTCCTCTCTCTGGTGAAAATATCCAAGTAGTGGGGGTAGCTAATCAGCGGATTAGAACACCTCTTACCGAACCCATGGAAGTTAAAATTGGAAACTTCAGAGAAATGCATCAATTTGTAGTATGTGATTCCAGTCCAGTAAACTTATTAGGTAGGGATTTGTTGTGCAAGATGAATTGTACCATTTTCTGCACACCGGATGGTGTGGCAGTTCAGACACCAGATGAAGATCATGTATATAAATGTATGATTGCAAAACAAGGTACAGAAGTGGATGAAATGTTTTCGTTAATAACAAAAGATGAGTTGCCAGAAGAATTAAAAGGTACAGTAAACCCCATAGTATGGGATTTCACCGGAAAAGAAGTAGGACTTATGGCCAAAATAGATCCAGTTAAAATTACTGTAAAAGAAGGTGCAATTTTCCCAAATACCAGACAGTACAAAATGAGTGCAGAAGTAAAAGCAGGAGTCATCGAAGAAATAAATCGAATGGTAGAACAAAACATACTAAAAGAAGTAATGAGTAGCCCATGTAATTCACCAATAATGGGATTAAAGAAACCTAGTGGAAAATATAGGATTGTTCAGGACCTGAGGAAAATAAATAAGATTGTAGAACCATGTTGTCCCATAGTACCAAATCCTGCAGTAATTCTATACCAGATTCCGTGGAGTGCAGGATGGTTGACAGTAATTGATTTGTGTCAAGCATTCTTTTCAATACCATTACATCCAGACAGCCAATATCTTTTCTCATTTAAATTTGAAAACAAAGTTTATGTGTGGAATCGTGTTCCTCAGGGGTACACAGAAAGTCCTTCTATTTTCAACCAGATACTGAAAAAGTGCCTTGAAAAACTAGTGATGCCAGGAAGCTCAGTCTTAGTCCAATATATCGATGACCTATTGGTGGCATCGAACACCAGAGAGGACTGTGTTGTTGATTCCATAGCATTGTTAAATCTTTTGGCAGAAGAAGGACATAAAGTCTCACCTGAAAAATTGCAATTCTGTACAACAGCTGTTAAGTATCTGGGACACCAACTTGAGAGAGGAAAAAGAAGAGTAACAGCTGAAAGAGTAGATTTAATAAAGAAAATGCAAATGCCTGTAACACAAAGACAAGTGAGAATGTTCCTAGGAATAGTAGGTTACTGTCGACAATGGATACCAGGATTTTCCATGTTAGCTAAGCCCTAAATTAACATGACAAAGAAGAAAGCAAAGGACCCTGTGGAGTGGGAGGATGAAAGTGTAGAAGCTTTTGTAAAATTGAGAAATGCACTATGTTCAGCACCTGCCTTAGGCATGCCTGATTATAAGAGAGAATTTGCATTGTTCTGTCATGAGAGAGAAAATTGTGCACTTTCTGTCCTAACTCAAAGACATGGACTAGAAAGACGTCCTATAGCATATTTTTCTGCTACATTGGACCCAGTAGCAGCCGCATTGCCAGGATGCCTAAAAGCAGTGGTGGCTACTTGTTTGAGCATTGAACAAAGTGAGTCAATTGTGATGGGACACCCTGTAAAAGTGTATGTTCCACATGCAGTTGTCATTCTGTTAACAAGAACCCGAACTCAGCATCTTACTCCTAGTCGGCTGACTAAATATGAAAGAATAATAATGGGTGCTGAAAATGTGAACATGGTAAGGTGTACTATAATAAATCCAGCAACTTTACTACCAGACCCACGTCATGAGAGAATTAAAGATGATGAAGACGATGAACATGATTGTATACAAATCACAGAATTATGCACAAAACCACGCCCAGATATAGAGGAACAGCCTCTTAAAAAGCCAGACAGGGAGCTATTTGTTTATGGTTCATGTCAAAGACATGAAGATGGTAAACTAACTGCTGCCTATGCAGTATGTGAATTAACTGGAATAGTTGAAGCATCCTATTTACCAGGAGTCAAATCTGCACAAGTAGCTGAATTGATTGCGTTGATAAAAGCATGCAAAATTGGGAGGAATCAGAGAGTAACCATACTTACAGATAGCCAATATGGTTACGGGGTTGTGCATGATTTTGGCCAACTATGGATGCAGAGGGATTTCATGACTTCTTCAGGATCCCCCATTAAAAATGGACAATTTGTAAGGGAATTGCTAGAAGCAATACAATCACCAAAAGAATTGGCTGTGGTGAAATGTGCCGCACACCAGTCAGGATATGACTGGGTGGTAGTCAGCAACAGATATGCAGATCTGGTGGCTCAACATTGTGCCAAAACGAGAATGTCAGTCAATAAGAGGGTGAAAAGAATGGGAATCAGCTGCCAACTTATGCTGTATATGCCACCTGAAACTTGGAATGAGGTGAAGAAATTGCAAGATGAGGTTGATGAAAGTGAGAAGAATTTGTGGATCAAAGTGGGTTGTTCCCAAAGAGGAGATGATGAAGTGTGGATCAGTGCTGATGGCAGACCAGTCATGCCAGACTGTTTACTCTCACAAATGGCTAGAATGCATAATGGAGACACACACATAGGAAGAGATGCAATGATTAGACTGTTCAGACAAAATTGATACAATCCCAAATTCAGAGCTGTTGCAGAGAGTCTTTGCCAGAGATGTCTAACTTGCCAGATGCATAATCCGGGGAGGAAGGCAGTAATTGGATTTGGGAAAATTGGAAAGGCAGAGGGTCCATTTATGAGACTTCAGTTTGATTTCATACAGTTACCACCATGTAGAGGGCTGAAATATGTACTAGTCATAGTGTGTCTGTTTTCAAAGTGGGTGGAGGCTTACCCTACTAGGAGAAATGACAGCATTACAGTGGCAAAATTGTTGCTACGAGAGCTCATACCTAGGTTTGGTTTCCCAGTAACTTTGGAATCAGATAGAGGAAAACATTTTAACAGCAAAGTGATTCAAATAATCTGTGAACCATTTCAAATAAAACAGAAACTGCACTGTGCATATCGTCCAGAAGCTTCTGGAGTGGTTGAACAATTGAATGGCACTATAAAGTCAAGACTGGGAAAAATGTGTGCATCAACATCATTAGAGTGGCCAGATGCATTGTCACTTGTTCTAATGGGACTCAGAAGTATACCTGACAGAAACACAGGATTGAGCCCCCACGAAATAATGATGGGAAGAGCAATGAGACAAACACATGTTCCCACAAACAAACTGGTGAATATATGTGATGATATGGTTTTGGACTATTGCAAAGGATTGGCTGACCTAGTGCGTTCTGTCTCTCATCAGGTTGGAGAAGACGCAGTTTCCAGGCAGCCCGAACAAGAACATGATCTGAATCCTGGTGACTGGGTGGTAGTGAAGAATCACACCAGAGAAACGTGTCTATCACCTAGATGGGGCAGACCGTGTCAAGTCATACTGACAACGAATACAGCAGTGAAGTGTGCCGGATTTCCTAATTGGATCCATGTAAGTCACACCAAGAGAGTACCAGATCCCGAGGAAGAGAATCCTCAGACAACGCCAATCACTGAAGAGGCTGAAGGTTGCCCAGCTGTAGGATCTCAAGTTCGAGATTCCGGGGAAGCTGAAGAAGAACAACCGAGCACAAGTCAGGATTGGATACCAGTGGTAGAAGTTCCTGAAGTATACCACAGAACAAGAAGTCAAGCGAAATTGGAAGAAATTGAAGAAGATCAGATAGGTGAAGAAGAAGCAGTTCAGGAACAAGAAGAAAAGACACTAAGAAATCCTGAACAAGGTCAGATAGGGAAAGAAAACTGGACTCAAAACAGTGAAGACCTAATAGACTTTGATCAGGGACAGACAGGTCTAGAAGAATCCGATCAGGCTGCAGAAGTTCACAGTGCAATAAGCCCTGATCAGAACAAGTTAGATCAAGAAGAGTGCACAGAAGAAGAAAACCTTCAAAAACATGAACTTGAAGAAATAAATAAAGAACAAGGTCAGTTATTGGAAACTCACAGCGGAGCTGTTACAGAGAAACCAATTAGACCTGAAAAGAAGCAAACAAGAAACGCAGTAATTGAAGAACACAAAACAGTGCTAAGCAGTGAAATTAACGAGATCTCTAAAGACGAAAACAAAGAAACAGTGCCAACAAAGAAAACAAGAAAAGGAGATCATTGGCCGAGTGTTATTAAAAGAGTGAAGTACCACATAACAACCAGAAGTGAAGATCCAGATCAAGTGAATGAAGTGACAAGTCAAACTGAACAAGAAAATAAAACTGCGAAAAGAATAAGCAAAAGACTGAAACTTGTGAATAACAAATTCAAGGGTCCTGACTGGACTTATATCATTCTTGAAGATTTTGAAAGCTCAGAGTCAAGTGACAGTGGTGGCGAAGGAACAAGTGCAGAATTGACATACGAAGAAGAAACAAGACCACCCTGACTAAGCAAAAGAATAAGCTAAAGAAAAGAAGAAAAGATAAGAAGAGCAATCTTCCTTGTCAAAAAATGCCTAACGATAGAGTTACTGGGAGACCAAAACAGAAATGATGTAGAAGATGCTGTGCATTATGCATATGTAGTCTAGTAATGGTGCTTATAGTATGGTTAGTCCTGATTGTAGCAGTTCCTTACCTTATGATAATAGATAAAAAGATTAATAATGAAACTAAAGGGAGAACAGCAAACATGAAGGGCAATAGAGTAGAACTAATGGCAGAAAGTGAACCAGAAATTCATCATGAAGTAGCTGACAACAACACTAGTTTAAACGTTTTCATAAAGTTATTGTTTCAATATGTAGACACCATCGAAGTTAGTAATTGTTACGTCTGTATGTAGTTACCTGAATCAGTAGCAGAAGGATTAACATACCATCACTTACCACTGACATATGGTATATCATGGAGTGTTTTGTCTAGTTTATTTTATAGAACAGGGAGACTTTAGTATTATTATTCAAACGTAGATGTGATATTTTCTGAGGTTCCGATTCGCAAGAGTATGAACCCAGTGCTTAGTAGTCAAGACGCACAGTTTATGGGAGAATTTTTCTTAACCATGAAATCAATAGACATAACACATGCACATAGACACAATCTAACATGTTCTTTACTTGAAGAAGAAAAGATATTTTTGAATTTAGTAGAAGATAGAAGACAAGATTTTCAAAAGGAAGCTTCTGAGCATAAGGCTCATTTGCCACCTTGGGCGGAGAAAGAAGGGAGTTACACACCTGGCAAGGCTCAAGCTGCTATGGCTCTGGATTTCGTAAAGACAGGAAAAATTTGTCTTCATAGGTTAAAGACTGATTATAACAATGTTTTCATCGGTACCAGTGAATGTGAACAAAATTTTTTAATTCTTGGAGGTTGGGGACTCAAAGGAGGAACAGATTCAGTTTTTCCTGGAATCTATTATGTGTGTGGGAATAAGGCTTACTTTAGGCTTCCTGCACGGTCGTATGGAAGTTGTTATTTTGGAATAGTATTTCCAAAGATATACCACGTAAAAAGAAACACTGAGAGCAATGAAAACAATAACGAATTAATACGTAGTAAAAGAGCTAGTTTTTCTGAAATTGTAGGTGATATATTTGGTGCATTGATACCTTCAGTGGGAATAATTCTGAACTCAAGGAAAATATGTAAATTGTCTACAGTAGTTGATCGTTTATCAACGGATACTGCTGGAGGATTTCTAATGATTAATGCGGAAATGGTTGCGATTAGGTCTATGGTTATGCAAAATCGACTTGCTCTTGATATTATATTGGTGAAAGAGGGCGGAGTCTGTAAATTATTGAAGACGAAACATTGTTGCACTTATATTCCTGATAAGAGTGCAGAAATTGGAACGTACATACAGAATATAACAAAACTTGAGAAGGAACTTAAACGACTGGAAGTTGATAGTGTATGGGAAAGATTGACAAATAGTATCTCGTCAATGGGAACCTGGTTTGCTAATATAGGGAAAGGACTTATAGGTCAAATATTAGTACCCTTAGCAGGGATAGCAATAATAATTTTGGCAATAACAATATGGTGCAAATGCTGTAAAAAGAATGGAACATATAAGGTGACAGGAAGAGGAAAGAAACGAAAGGTAGATGAAATCGAACTTGAAGAATGGAGAAGTGAATTATACAAGAAATTGAAAGGAGATTGTAAAAATAGAAAGAATAAAGATGAGAATGAAGTAATTTGCTAGAAGTTGGCATCTGATTGAGGGTAGTGTTTTGATGGCTCAGAAACGCCATCAGAGAGGGGATTGATGGAGCAAGGTTTCATAAATGAAACTTGCTTGTATTCAATCCTCCTCACAGTATTAATTTATTAAACTTGTATTGTTAATACTAACTTTTGCATTCACGACACAAAAGAAAAAGATGCTTGCCTATGTGTTTTACTAATGAATAACGCTTGTCTGTAATCCAAAATGGCCGCTATGCGCGGGAAAGCTCAATGCGCATGTCTCAACCATATCACATGGTGTGACGTCTTTCTTTGCTTGGTGGGAAACTTTTGCTTCTGCGCAGTGTGCATTAAAATGGCTGCTTGATGTTTTCACATGCTTCAGCTTGCTCTCATTTCATTACTAAATTGTCGTTTCCTAACGCTACTAACGCGGGTTAGAATATATAATTAAATGGGAATAGAATAGAAATAGTGGGTATACAGTGAAAATTTTTATTTGTGATTCTAATATTTTCTTCTTGCACTTTTATTAGTTCGTAAACTTGGGCCTGGGTTGGTGACCTGAAACTCGAGAGGCAAATGGTTCTGCGCATGTGTCTTGTGTGCCTGCCAAATGAAGTCAACCTGGACGAAGTCCAAGGCCGTAACCTGATGGCCGAAGATGTTGTACTAGTGCTTTCCTGTCACACATTGATACAATGTCTATGAAAATTGCTTTACATTTGTCATGAGACGGGTGGGAAATAAAGCGAATGTATTAATTTGAAGGGGTGGGAACGTAAAGACAATAGGCTTTACAATTTAGGCCAAATCAACATGGTGCGAGAATCTACCTCCTGTCCCTGTCCAATTAGAAGTAGTGGCCCCATATTTTAGCAACATTAAGGGGAGGTACATGGGCGTAGAAGGGTATAACAGATATAGAATTAGCTAATTAGCTAGAGCTGACTCTCAGAACACACAGAAGAGCCCCAGACTGCCAAGCTGATCGGTTGCTGACTGAATCCCTGTCCAGAAGAGGTCCAGAGGAGGGGGCGTCGGAGTCCATAAGAAGGAAGGCACGGGAGAATCGAGAGAAGTCAAGTATCCGAGAGGGGAACGACGCAGGCGGTGTTGTAGAGAGGTCACCGGTCCTGTCCTGATCCTGGAAGAAGTCTTTGCTCTTCATCCTTCCTGGGTCCTATTCTTTCAACTCCTTGGCTAAGGGGTTTGGTTCTCGCACTTAGGTAAATATAATGCAACCTTTAGTTGCGCTGTTGTCTCTATCTTCTCCTCTTCTTTAAACACCGTCATTGTTTAGCAATCATCATTTTTATGCTTAATCTTGGGTATTGCGATTAAGTACCATGTGGCTCTGTATTTTACTCTGCTAAATCTTTAGCTAAACATTTTAAAAACTTCCTGACTCAGTGGTTATTTCAGGATTGTTTGCATTATAATGAATGTCACTCATTTTAAATTTCCCAATTAGCAAAGGATTCATTGGTAAGTCATTACTCTTCAATCAGAAGGTAATTGGTAGCAGGGATTTTGATAGAGAGTAACAACTGATAAACCCAGCGTAAGTATTAGCGTAGTGTGAATGTATGGGCCCAAATGAGTATCTGGTGTATTGAATGTTGTTTGCTGATATCGCGCTGGATCAGACTCATAGTAGATCCTTGCAGCCTTCCGATTATGAGATACTAATTGTGATTGGTTTGTAGTAGTAGTAATCAAGAACAACTAGACTTGTAGCACCATGAATGTACAAGCACGTGTTATGTAGGCTGTACGTTTATACTAACGGTTTCACAGCATTAACTCTAAATCTGAGCCCGTCTGTTAGAAATTAAAATGTTCCCTGCATTAGAACCAACTTTCAACTACCAAGAATGTTTACAATGGTATTGTGTGTGCTTGTAGGGATAGGGTGTAAACTAAAAATACTGGTATTCCGAACCAACAGTCTTTTTCTCAGAAGGTATAGGAAGAAGTGAGCTCGTAGAAGGAGGCACACTGAGAATACAATACGAAGTGTTGTTAAGCACTCATTTTAAAGGGTGCCTTCTATCGATGATAGGCCCTCTAGGAGCTGGTGCGTGCATTCATGTATGCATGCTTCTTTAATGCTCCGTCCACATGTAACTCCACTGGTAAGGATGAAAGTCTGAGTACACTTGCCATGATCACCCTCCCTAACTTCCCAGTTCAAGTGACTGTCCCAAGAAGTCTAGACAGAGGTACTGGACAGCAAGTAACGTGATTAGTGGTCGGTGGAACTCCGTGGAATCTCATGGAGTTTTTATGTAACTCTGCAGTTACACACTAAATGATTGCTTCACCAGGTGTACAACACTACTTGGAATATGGAAACACTGCAAAATAGCTGAAAAGAGTAATTATGGAGCATATCTCCCTAAATAAGACAGAGGAACAGATGGTCAGGGAACAGACACAGAGGATGCATTTTTAGTTGTTCTTCCTGAATGGTCTTAATGAATATATGGGCTGGAACAGGGAAGCAAATTGAGCTTTTGTTTCAATCTACATGTAGAAGTGTCGGAGATGATATGCTCTTGAAGAAAATGCTATGACTGATGTTTGGGGGTCCTTTTGACTTCTAAGGAACTGTCTATTACATTGATATTTTTTGTCACAGACAAAATCCTTCCAATTAAATGGCATGATTTGTGTCACAATCGTATAAATACTTGTTCATCAATTCATGAATAAGAGAACTGTGATATATAAATGGTGGAACAACAGTTATGCACTAATGTTGGCAAAGAGGTAAGTGCCCCTAGAAAATGCTAAATGCGGTCAATCCCAAAAAAGTGGGATTAATAGATAGCGTTTCTCAAAAATATACGGTTGTATAAAAATGATGCTTTATATTGCTTCTGTCACCTCCAGGGCGAAAAAGACCTACAAGAAGAGAGAAAGTGTGTAGAGTATGTAGCATAGTAAACTATACAAATATCAGGCCCACATTTGTGAGATATGCACTATTTACACATTGAGTCAGGTTTATAAGAAGTTATGTTCTTGGTCTCTGGGGAAGTCATTGGATATCCTACTAAAGCTGCTTAAAATGGCTTGGAATTTGTCAACATATGGAAAGACACTAGCACGCTATGGCCCTCATTCTGATACGGGATGGACCGACCGTCCAACCACAGTGGCCGCTGACAAATTCGACTGCCAAGGTTGCGACCCAATCCACACTGCATTACGATGCATGCAGGCCTCTCCTCCGACTGCGGCGGTCGGAAAGTGCTCGGCTTGGAGCTCAGCAGTCGTAAAGTTATTGGTACAGAACCGGTGGTTGGAAGCTACCCGTCATGTATCATGGCACATTGAAAAACATAGAAAAGGAAAGTGGCATGCATACATGCGTCGGCATGGTGCACGGCAGTCGCCGAATACCTGGCAAGGATCAAGGCGGACCGCAAAGCTCTGCCTTTGCACCACGGTGCCCACAAATCGTGTTCATTGGATGATTTTAATTCAACACAGCTGATGTCCATCACCAAAGTGGACACAACTACAAATCATGGTGAAAAGCACACCTCATCCCAGACCATGATCCTTTGCTCCTACATTCCACATTTCCCAACTGCCAGACAACATATAGATAGATTACAAGCTTGAACACAATTGCTGCACACACTCCACACACTTTTACTAATTACATCACCATTCCATTCCTTGTTTACATCACCATTTACGTTTCTATCACACTCACTCACCTTTTTTGTCATCTTCCAATATTTCACTGGCAAAAAACCCACGTTTGTTGGACACAGAGTTGGGAGTGGTGGTTGATGAAATCATCCGAGTGGAGCCACACTTCTTTGGATCCCAGGTCCAAAAAACTTCTCAAACTCGACAAAATGCAATGTGGGAGCGGATTGTCGCAAAATTGAATGCTGTGGGGAGCATTGTACGTACAAAGGAGGACATCAGGAAGAGGTGGCATGACCTGAAGAAGAAAGTCAAGAAACTGGCCTCCAGGCACCACCTTGCAGCCCTCAGGACAGGCGATGGTCCTCCGGGGTCACCTTTGCAGCTCACTACCTGGGAGCAAATGGTGCATGCCGTGCTTCAGTCAGAGGGCTTGATCGGAAGAACTGGGGGATTGGAGACTGGTGAGTAACACTGCAACAACTCACTATTATGTACACTCTGTAAATGCACTAATCACAGCCATTGCTATTGCAATGTGCATCTGCTCATGTCTAGCGGGCTGGGGAACTGAAGTTACCACATTTCCCAGCAGGCCCTCTTGTACAAACACCAAACCAAATGGGCCGGGGTTATCCCTCCATACCCACCTGTCAGCCATCTTGTAGCTGAACTCCAGCTTACATGCAGGTAGTCATTGCTCATGTCTGGGGGACTGGGTAACTGAAGACACTATGTTTCCCAGCAGGCTTTATTGTACAAACACCAAACCAAATGGCCCAGTGTACTCCCTCCATACCCACCTCTCAGCCATCTTGTAGCTGAACTCCAGCTTACATGCAGGTAGTCATTGCTCATGTCTGGGGGACTGGGTAACTGAAATCACTACATCTCCCAGCAGGCCCTCTTATACAAACACCAAACCAAATGGACCAGTGTTGTCGGTTTAGAACCACTTGTCAGCTATGTATGAGTAATATACATGGGGATGTTTATGGCAATGTAACCCCACATACCTAATATTCTCTAGAGGTTCAAAACCATTGTGTTGATGATTTTGCTGTCTAAAACACACTTAAAGCTTTACATTTTACTCATTCCTTTAAACAGGCGGATCTGGTACGACTTCCTAGAGTCACAATGTTACCCAGACTCCATGTGTACCCCATGATCGAGCCTTCAGTGATACTGGTTCTCTGACAGGAATGGATAAGGAGGAGCAAGCTGGACCATCTGGTGGGCCTGGGCAGACGGCAGCAGTGACACTCAACACGACCACAACCACATCTCCCACCCCATTGGTAACATCTGTGTTGACCTCTGCCCCAACAACGAGTGCACCTAGCACAGTTGGCAACATCTCCTGCCTCCCAGTCCAACCTGAGGAGGAGAGGATTAACAACCCTTCCAGTGAGGACGTAGGAGGCAGTGTGAGGGTGCAGACTGTGTCAAGGACACAGGTATGTGGGGGCAGGTAAGGTGGGAGGATTACAGGGGGCCAGCAAAGTGAGGCCAATACTGCCGGTGAAGCCCAGGCCAACCTAAACAGACTCCTTGCCGTCTATGAGGACAAGCAGGGAGTGATGGGCCAGGTAGTAGGGGACCTCCGGGAGATGAAACAGTTACAGAGGTCCATAGATCAGCAGCTTGAGGCTCACAACCAGAACAGTATTGAGCTGATTGAGGTGCTGAGGGAGATAAGTGCAACACCCAGCAAGGTTTTTCCGCCAACATCTACCACACCGTGTGGTACAACATCTCACCTATCAACATCTGCGGCTGCTACACAAAGTCAGGCCCTGACTGAAGAAGAGTCCTCAGACACCTCTGACCCTGTAGAAGCAGATCACCCCCCATCGTGTTCCCTGTCGTCTGTGTGAAAATACTGGAGAATTAGGTGGTAATCCACCAACCACTGCCACGAGGAGCGTCACACCTGATGTCCTACTTTGTGTCCCACAGCTTCACTTTGTTGACTCCCCCATTCCACATTTGCCTTTCTGACTTTGAGAATTTTTTGGACTTTGGACTAGAGACTGTGTGGCTACTACCATTTTGATTTCATCAACCAACACTGACTATTTTCACTCTTGTTTTCACGTCCTCTTACTCTTAATGTATCATTTTGAGCATTACAATAAAATCACCATTCACAATGTTTCAGGTTCTTCCTGTACCATCATTGACATCTACAGAAAGAACAATTGATGGACAGAATGCAGAACAATGTCATACATTCACCCCAGTACAGAAATCTGGGCCTAAATCCATCGTTTTTTTTGCTCCCTATGCCATTCCAGTTTGCACCCAGCCATTTGCAAATCAGTCTTGACCCTGCGCCCAATGGGAACAGTCCAGCCCGAACTGCCAAGCCAGATCCTCCCTGGACTGGAAACAAGCATCCTAGGACCGGTTTTGGGGTATCACCCTTCATCAGCCAGGATAGCTTGACTTCAGTGGCATGGAGAGCACTGGACCCACGTCTGGGAATACCCGTCCCACTCGGGGTGACAAATGCAAAAAGAACAATTGATGGACAGAATGCAGAACAATGTCATACATTCACCTCATTAGAGAGATCTGGGCCTAAATCCATAGTTTTTTTGCTCCCCATGCCATTACAGTTTGAACCTACCCATATGCAAATCAGTCTTGACCCTGAGCCAAATGGGAACAGTCCAGCTCGAACTGCCAGGCCAGGTCCTCCCTGGACTGGAAACAAGCATCATAGGACCGGTTTCGGGGTATCACCCCATATCAGCCAGGCTAGCTTGACTCCAGTGGCATGGAGAGCACGGGACCCATGTCTGGGCATACCCGGCCCACTCGGGGTGACAAATGCATAAAGAACAATTGATGGACAGAATGCAGAACAATGCCATACATTCACACCAGTACAGAGATTGGGCATAAATCCATTGTTTTTTTGCTCCTCATGCCATTCCAGTTTGAACCCAGCCATTTGCAAATCAATCTTGACCCTGCGCCCAATGGGAACAGTCCAGCCCCAACTGCCAGGCCAGGTCCTCCCTGGACTGGAAACAAGCACCCTAGGACCTGTTTAGGGGTATCACCCCTCATCAGCCAGGATAGCTTGACTCCAGTGGCATGGAGAGCATAGGATCCACGTCTGGACATACCTGTCCCACTCGGGGTGACTAATGCAAGAAGAACAATTGATGGACAGAATGCAGAACAATGCCATACATTCAGCTCAGTACAGAGATCTGAGCCTAAACCCATCGTTTTTTGCCTCCCCATGCCATTCCAGTTTGAACCCAGCCATGAGCAAATCAGTCTTGGCCCTTTGCCCAATGGGTACAGTCCAGCCCAAACTGCCAGGCCAGATCCTCCCTGGACTGGAAACAAGCATCCTAGGACCGGTTTCGGAGTATCAACCATCATCAGCCAGGATAGCTTGACTCCAGTGGCATGGAGAGCACGGGACCCACGTCTGGGCATACCCGTCCCACATCTAGCAAGGTTCACATTTTCCCACATGTTAGTCCAAATCCGACAATGACCAATTTATGTATGTTACAACATGTGAAGTTTCCACTATGTGCATATGAGACACTACCATCTCACAGCAACAGAGACACACAAGTGGGTAGGCTCATTGGAAGTTTATTATAGTAAACCAAATTCCGATGTACATCATGTCCATTACAGATCCAGTAGCAGAAAAGAGCGAAATGATCAGTCTCAGGCACAACAATGTTCAATTTGAGCACTGGACAAAATGGTAGGAGGTGATACAACTCACAATGCTAACACATTTTGCCACATTTCAGTTAGATTATGTCTACAGCTGAGGACATAGGGATTCACTCACTCTTGGAATACAACATCAGAGAGGACAAATAAAAGAACACACATTAGTAATACAGGTATAACAGCACAGCTCCAATTATAATCTGGGTAGCATCCTGTGGCAATATGTCTCACAAAAGTTATCAGTGGTATACCGCATGCACAGTGGTTTACAATGATTATAGACATCTTCAGCTACATCCAGTCCATACCCTTAGAGGACTTGGCTAGTGTGAAGATAGAAATGCATGTTCTGGTCCTACTACCACAATCTGTAGGAGCACATGATGATACACATATGGCAATATAAGCAACACACGGCTGTGAGCAAGCCAAATGGATTCAATGAACTCCCATCACAGTGCAAGCAGGCTTGGAATCAGAGTTCTTTTTCCTAAGTCCATGCTAAACATCTCCAGGAACAGTCCATGTCCACTTTGTACTTTGTAACAGCATCACACACTTGCAGATGTCACAACTCAGAAGTGCCCATTAGAGGATGACATGGTGAAGGTACCCATGACAGAGCAGTACATAGAGATAAGTGATTGATCCATACCTTGTTAACCAAACACAGTGCAGTTGTCTAGTACACAGTAGCTCTCCAAAAATATGATGCACCCAATAATAAATTTCAAGCCAACCGTTGTCAAGACCAAGCTCCACAAACGTCATGTGCACCAAGTGTTCAACATCTGTACATACCAAACATCTAGCCAGCAACAATCTCCTCAATCATCACAACTGCTGTCACTGTAACAGGCTAAGTAATTACAACACATCATACTTACACTCATAAGAAGAAGTTGTTGATTACTCATTGATACATGTCAACTCCTCCCTCTTCACCATTTTCATCTTCATTTGGCATTTCTGGATTCTCACCGGGTGGCACCTGCTGGTCTCCTTCCTCTTCTATGAGAGGGATGTTGCCTCGCTGTGCAAGGCTGGGGAGCATACAGCATGCAACGGTGATCTGACACACTTTCCTGGGTGAGTAGAGGAGGGTCCCCCCAGTCCGGTCCAGACATCTGAATCTGGCCTTCAGGAGCCCAAAAGTCCGCTCCACTGCCCGCCTAGTTCTTCCATGGGCATCATTGAAGTGGACTTCCCTTGGCTTTATTGGATTCCTCAGTGGTGTCAATAACCATGGGCTTTTGGGACATGCTGAGTCTCCTAGATGTAAGTCAGACAGGAGTGCAATAAATGTGTTACAGATTATCTCATCATGCAACATGGCATCACCCACACACACAAATGTTGGATATGTCATACTCATCAACAAGCCAGGCCCTCTCTGGTAGTAGATGTGACATCAGTTGGGGGACAGTGCTGTTATGCAGTACGAAGGAGTCATGGGCAGAACCAGGGAGTCTGGCACAGACATGTGATATGTATAAATATGCTAAACAAACCACTTGCACATTGATGGAATGGGTGTGCTTCCTGTTCCGATGCACCTGTTCATTGACTTGCGGTCCCACCAAGCCGACATGTGTGCCATCTATTGATCCAATCACATGTGGAAACTAAGCCAATCCATAAACGTCTCCCTTCACATTTGCCAAATCTTGACGCCTTGGAAGCTGTATTTAGCTGCCACGTGTTTCAACATGGCTGGATTTACATCACATAGTGCGCAACTAAGCATAGGTTGGGACATTCCGCCCAATATGGCCATAGGATACTGAAAGGAACCTGTAGCAAAAAAAGTAGTGCTGCTATTACTTTCACCATTGGTGTAAGAGCCATGGGATAGTTACTATGAGAACGTAAATCAGGTTCCAACTGTGCACATAAATCCTCTATTGCCTGAGTATCAAGACAGAACTTCATTGTCTGGTTAGACAATTCTTTCAAGTTTGACCACCAAGCAGTGAAGGTGACAGGGGCCTGCTTCGGTACACTCAGATTACTTCGAAAGGTCCTCCCTCTCCTGCCAATGGCTACAAAAAGAATCCTGATTCAGGGCCTGGTCCTATCGCGATTGGACTATGGCAACTCCCTCTACTTAGGGGCTCCCAAAGCAACATTAAGGAAGCTCCAAGTTGCTCAGAACTGTGCCGCCAGGTTGCTGCTTGGGATCCCAAAAACCCAGTCAGCCAACTCAGCCCTAAAAACCCTACACTGGCTGCCTAACCCCAAAAGAATAAAATTCAAGGCTCTCTGCATTGCCCATAAGACTATGTGGGGAACGGGCCCGGCTATCAACAGATCCCTCATTACCCCCTATCGCCCAAAGAAGGACCTGCGTTCGGCTAATCTCAATCTTGCAGTCGTTCCCAAAATCAGGAGGACAAGAAGCGGAGGAAGATCCTTTTCCTATAATGTGGCAAAACTTTGGAACACATTACCCCCACACCTTCACGCTGAACACCATCTCCTTCCGTTTCGCAAACTTCTAAAAACCTGGTTATTCCAACAATCGTCCATATTACTCCATCCGTCTCTCTGTTCAGTCGCTAGCGCTGGGATGCCTAAGGGTAGCTAAGCGCTTTACAAATGCTGAATAATAATAATAATAATAATAATAATGATTACATTTCGTTCTTGCATAGTTACGAGGTCTGGGAAAGGTCAGTATACTGGAGGCTGTCGTCTCCTACCTCTGCCATGGAACCTATATGTGGAATGGAGATACATTGATAAAATTCACAATGTTGATGTTTATATTCACCAAGACACATGCACACAGAGGATGAGAAATCTCAATGAATTAAAAGTTAACACGTACATTGCTCTTCACATCAAGGACTACAGATTACTTTCATGAATGGATGCTGTAACTTAGATGTAAGTGACTGTGATGCATTACACCGAAATAACTTCAACATTTATCACCTGTGACAGTCACTACATACATATAAAGCTATCAAATTTCATTTGGAATACAGTAAACTGATGTGAATATGTCTACACGGACAATGAAGATGCAAATTCTCACTACATGGACATGCAACCTCTGCTGATTTGAACAGCGCGGTAGGTGTACCGAACAATGCAGTCACAGTCATTGGAGGAAGTTGTAAAATGCAACCGCCGTGTTCAGATGTAATGATTTGTCAGACATCACGTGCTCTCCATGCCACTGGAGTCAAGCTATCCTGGCTGATGAGGGGTGAAACCCCGAAACCGGTCCTAGGATGCTTGTTTCCAGTCCAGGGAGGACCTGGCCAGGCAGTTCGGGCTGGACAGTTCCCATGAGGCACAGGGTCAAGACTGATTTGCATATGGCTGGGTTCAAACTGGAATGGCATGGTGAGCAAAAAAATGATGGATTTAGGCCCAGATCTCTGTACTGGGGTGAATGTATGACATTGTTCTGCATTCTGTCCATCAATTGTTCTTTTTGAAGACATCACAGGCCACCTAAGGTGATGCATGTATTTAGTAACAGGATATGCCCATTTGTTGTCAGCCGGCTGATTTGAACCGTGCGGTAGGCGTGTCCGAACAATGCGGTCACAACCATTGGAGCAAATTGCAAAATGTGACCTCCGTGTTCAGATGTAATGCTTTGTCTGACAGCCTAAGGTGATGCATGTATTTAGTAACAGGATATGCCCATTTGTCGTCAGCCGGCTGATTTGAACTGTGCGGTAGGCGTGTCCAAACAATGCGATCACAGCCATTGGAGCAAGTTGTAAATGCGATCGCCGTGTTCAGATGTAATGCTTTGTCCCACATCATGGACCGCCTAAGGTGATGCATGTATTCACTAACAGGATGTGCCCATTCATCATCCGCTGGCTGATTTGAATCATGCGGTAAGCGTGTCCGAACAATGAGGTCCCAGCCATTGGAGCAAGTTGTAAAACGCGACCGCAACGGCCCAATGTACATGGCCGTCTACTGTGAAGACAGCCTGTGTATTGTATCTAAAGGTTGCTGATGCTAACATTTCCCACTTGCCTCGAGACACTGCTGCTAAGTATCCATCACACTTGTAGCTGCTGTTTGCCATTTTTGTGAGCCAGCATGTCACGATGTACAGGGAAGAAGGCCCATTCCTTCACTCCGGAGGAGCTGGAAAAACTGGTAGAAGGGATCCTTTCCCTGTACCGCCAGTTCTATGGCACACCAGATGAGCAGGTGAATACAGCACAACCTTGCAAATACTATTTATACATAGACTTTTGACTATAACATGCCACACATTGTAGTTCTAATGTACATGTGGAATTATGATTGTGACATAAATTAGGTGTTAGTCTCAACATAGGACTGTGACAGTCATGGCATATGTGGCACAGCTCAATGTTTTTTGAGACAGATTAAAGGTGATGTTCATCCACTACTGGACCAGCCATCAATTGTCTGCACATAGCTAGGCATGTGTGGACTAATTGTGTGAGAATACTGACTTGCCACATCAGGTAATGGCAGTTCTGGAAAGGTATGCTGTCTCATGCAAAAATATGATTATGTGTCCTGTGAGTGGTGTGCAATGGTATGTTGGTCTTATTAGGCAGTACCATCAAGTGCTCAGCACACAAGGCATAAGCATAATTGTCTTCTGTCAGGTGACAAGACCTCACAGACACCCTCACTGTGACACAGTACAGTACGCTACATTCACAAATATGATGGGCAGTAGAACTATGGTTTTTAAAGGGATCTGTGGGCATGTGATGGTATAGTGTGCACATCGTATAGAAATCAGACAACATCAATGATATGAGAATGCCATCCACCATGGCCCTGGCTTGATCACTATATCTCCCCCTAAGTTATAGATGTACACAGGACTCAATATGTGGACCTGGAAATCTGCAGATGTGGGCAGCAACAGTGTCACAAGAACAGGAATTTGCATCAATGCACCTAGTGAAACTACATTGGGCATGGTGAATAATGATAAACACACATCTGAGACTATTGGTGATTGTAAAAATGGGCTCAGTGTTTTTAAGTGCCTTAGCACAGGCCCTTAACTACAACATGCTTCAGATTTTTAATGACAATAGGTTGCACCTACAAACATACAGGAATGTTGGCAGAATTACTCAAACTGTGCATGCAGAGTAACTGGGTGACCACGGAGAAGGTTCTGTTAAGGACATGATGTCGTGTTTGCACTGCAGTTTTTTATTGGTCTGGCCAGCCCGTCTTACAGCGGGCTCGATGAGGGGCATGGGGCTGCTGTTAGGAAATGCCCACCGCGGCCAGTAAGCACAGCTCAATACATGGTGACTAGAGCACAGGCTCTGCCTGGAGGCACTGTATGTGTCTGTACTGTCTCCCTCGGAGGCAGCCTCATTCACCCATCACCCACCTTCCCAGGCCAGAAACAGAGAGCACCTTACCTCACCTCCGCAGTCCGCACACAGATGCCTCAGAGTCTGCCAGGAAGGGAGGCATAGTCCAACGAAGTGCAACAGAGCCTTCACACCAGCTGTGGAGAGCTTGGCCCCCCTCCTGTGGACTCTGCTCCTTTTCAGGCTCCATACCCCCACCTGCAAGAGGAGGTTCAGCGTGGACAGCTCTAGTCTCTGCAGACCGCACAGGGAGACGGAGCCTGTCTTCCCCTGCTTCGTCTCATTCTGCGTGCTTCTTGGTGGTTTCAACTTCCCAGGCGCTGGCCTCTGCTGGCTTCAGTGGTTCGCTGGCTGCTCTGTGGGCGGCGCTTGCTGCACCCGGAAACAAAAGTATTGGTATTTGTTTCCGGGTGTGGGTGGAGGATTTCCAACTTGTTGTACCCTGGCCTACCACATCACGACAATGGGCATCTTTTTCCTGCTTTCTCGGAGTCTGTGCCTGGAAGCAGTGTCTCCAGCTCCGAGCTCCAGCAGTAAGTGACTCATGTGAGGGAGGAAAGGGCTTGCCTGGCTGCCCTATCTAGGGGTGAGCGCGACTGTTCAACTACGCTCCGCCGGTGGCCAGCGGAGCCCTGCCGTACTCCACGCTCTAACTGGAGCGCGGAGTCCCAAAACCTCCTCAAACTCCGCTGGTGGAGCGGCGCCTGCCGCCCACCCTTAGTAAACAATACCTTTACATCTGAGAGTTAGGCTATACTGATTTGCAGTTTAAAACAGCATCTCCACTGGTGTCAGATTCAGCAATTGTGCTGCAATTACAAAGCTATGTCGATGTTGTGCCAAATAAAACTTGCCACATATGGCATACAGAGTACTCCTTGTTCTCAATAATGAACACACAGACGCATGCAGAGGTTGTCAGAGGCTCACTTCAGGAATATTCATATCCACTGATCCACATACTTATGTTTACATGCACGTGCATGGCAGGTCTATTGTGTTCATGCAATCCAAAAAATGCCATCTACTAAGTGCAATGTTGGTTTCAAGCTTTTGCCCACATTCGTAGGAAATCTTTTATGTACACTGTACAGGTGTCTGTCCCTAGGAGCTACACAAGTGTAGCCTACTGCAGGTCATTAGTGTATGGCATTCATCGAAATAAACTTGTATGACACATGTGTAGATGGCCGATGGTATGTGATGTCAGGGTTGTGGTGTGGTGGGCCTACATATTATTGAGATTGATGATACTACACAGGAGTGATATAATTTACAGTAATGTGTTGTCAGTAGGTCAGTATGTGCAATTCAAAGATGTCATGTATCCAATTTTGTGTATTGTTAATGTTAGCTGTATAGTAGCTCTTTGTCACCATATCTGATGACTTTATAAGTGGCATGTTCACTCAGTATCTACATCTGTTGCAACCATACAGGTCAAGGCCCATTCTAAGGTGAAGATGTGGAAAGCCAATAACCCAGAGGGTGAGGACCCTAGGGGTCGCTCGTCAACGAAGTGCTCACTGCAAGAAGAGGTGGGAGGACCTTAGAGGATGGACCAAAAGAATTACAGAGGTCAAGCTGGGCCTATCCTCCCCCGGCAGAAGGGGCGCCCGTTGAACCCTGACCCTCTAATGGCCCGCATACTGGCAGTGGCATACCCCAACCTTGATGGGCAGTGGCAAGCCCAACCTCAGCTAGGATGGGTGAGTATTTTCATCATTATGATGTCATACATGACAATATTTTGTTTTTCACTTGCAGGCAGCTATTTAACATTTTAGGTGGAAGTATACTCTTGTTCCACTCAAGGACATATTTGCCTGTGTATGTGTGGATGTAGAACCATGTAGTTATTTTGAGACACTTTACAGTGACCATGATTTAGCATGCAGAAGTTAGATATGTCTGTGCAGTGTTGAGCTTCAACATGTCTGGCTATTTGCAAACAATTACTACATCATCATTGTTAGGAATTCCTGATAATGATCACAGACAGCTCACTTATCAGCCTTGTGTCTGGAGTCTTGCTGTCACACTACTATGTGTCTTTTGATGGTGGACCCCTTGCTTATGCCATGTGATACAATACACTGTGTATGCAGACACTAAGCACAAAATCAACTTGGTAAGAGGCCAATCTTGGGTAACAAGATGTGTCAAAAAAGAATATGTATGCCTATACGGTGTAGCTAACATGCTGGGATGTGTGAAGCCCTAAGTTGCACTGCCATATTTACCACTGCTCCATATATGGTAAAGAGGATGTCCACGTCACCCTGGCAATTCTCAACATTATATCATGTGTTGATCAAAGTGTACATGACAATGTGAATAAATGAAGGGTATACAGAGTATGTGTCAGCAGGTACTGTCGCATGCAGACATGTGCTTGTGAGTCACACATCAACATTGACATCCATCATTACACAGGTCTAATATGAAAGCATTGACAAACATGCTTGTAAAGCTTCAAAGAATTTGGAGCTATGATCCATTGCAGAACATTGTGAAGCGTATGCAGTCAGGATGAATGCACATGTGCATCTGTGTATTGACATTATGTGGCTAGTGAGGTACTTCTGGAATGGGTATGCTGATATGTTGTGCTCAGGTGTGTTTCACCATTCAGTGCTACATAGATATATGTGTTAGCTATCCATTACTTATCAAGTGAATAGACTCCCCTATTCAACATGAGTAATCCTGCTTTGTGGAGTCAACATCAACCAACCCTAATGTATAGCAAACTTTCAGATGTAATTTGGACGTGTATCAATGTTGTTAGGTTCGTAGACACACAGCAGTCAATATGGACAGGGTATGTTCTAAAACAGACTAAAGTACAATAGACATTTACCCCGCCTAAAAACAACAAATGCTCATGGCAGGTCTACATTAGGATCTTATCTGTTATACTTTGCCCCTCCGTAGCCTACTCTGGGGAATCTATTAACGGCGTCATCTGGCTTTGAATCTGATTTAAAGTGTCACATGAGAAGTGCCAATCATGTATAATGTGCATTTCACAGTGATGTTCAATTGGTTACTCTTGAAGATACAGACACTTCTCTGTAGCAAGGCCCCATCTGTTGTACATGTAGTGGGTCACTAAAACCTGAGCTGAGGATGATTGCAGGCCCTCATTACAATGTGAAGCATAGGTTTCAATAGCTGCATCCCATTCGATGAGATTTCTTACCATTGATATGAGCTAAGGACCTAGGCATATAGCTTGAGGACAACATTTGTTTTACAAATGTTGCAGGAAAATGGATGTGATGACGAATGTAGTTGGAGGTGACAGTGGTGATGGCACAATTATTTGGGTCTGTGCACAGCCCAATCTCCATGTATCTATGTCCTCATGGCACTGTGGGGGGAAACTAATTATAGCCTGCCAATCTTATTTAGCAGCTATTGTGTGAATTATTTTGCAATTAAATGTTTGTGTAGTGTGGTCGGGCGTTTCCAACTTACAATGTTCTCTTCTTGTTTCAGCATCAACCCAGGGCAGTGAAGGAGACAAGGCCAAGACAGGTGGGGAACGCAGCTGGCCACAGTGGTCCTATACAAGCAAGTGACACCAAGGGACCCAGTGGCCCGGAGGATTTAAGGGAGTGTCACAGAGGAACTACAGGATGACTCAACAACATCTTCATTTGGCTCCAGTGGACATTCCCCAGTGGTGGTGGACTTGCCTGGACATCAGTCTGCTACATCTGCATCCACCACCCCCTACCATCTCCATCCTACCTGCTGCTCCCCAACCAGCTGTCAGATCCACTCCCCTAAGCAGAGAAGAGTTTCCTTCACCCCAGGCACCTCACCTCCTGCCTCTTTCTCCCCTGCTCCCCTGAGGGTGGAGGCTGTTGACCTCCTTGTGAGAAGTTGGCCTGGTATATGCTGTCCACTAATTATAGTGGGCACCTTGCACCAGTCCAAACAACCCCTTATTGGAGATAGGTTAAAGACAACCTTTATTGAAAGCTATCCTAGTGGTAGCTATAGAGAGCAGCCTTCAGGCTAAGTCTTGAAGGAATGTAAAGCAGCTTGTTTTACCAGTCTATAATCTCTTGAGTGACCAAATGAAAGAGGACCACACCAGGTATATATTTAAAATATATGTATTTAGTCTTAAACACACCCCTCTAGTCTCTTTATGAGGCTAGAGTTCGAAGTACATAAGTTACAAGTCGAATATCAACAGTAATAGCACAAATACACGTTTGAGCCCTAGGGGCGTACCAAACCATATACCAATAAAGTGGTATAAGAACCACGACTGAGCTAGACACAAGGCCTAGAGCTTGCAGAAGTGCTTGGCCCTCAAGGAACCACCCAAGGTAGTGACACAGGGGACCCACGGGGGACGCGTGCAGTGTGAGAACACAGCCGCGAGCCGCCGTTGACTTCTATGGGGAATGTCGCGGTTGGAGTTTTAAAGAAAAAGGACACTTAGAGGAGGACCTGGAGCAAACCCCTTTAGAACTAGGCTGTTCTAGAGTCAATACCCATGGAAGCACCAGAGTACTCGAGTTACCTCACCCAGGGAAGCCGGGTGCATAGGTGTCTTTCGGGGTCGGGTTTCGTCGTCGTTTTCAATGGCGATCTGCTACAAAGTGCTGCTGGCGACCAAGTCGAAAGTGTTCGGGTGGATCCAAGGGTGGATCGAAGATCTGAAGAACCTGGAAGCAGAGGGGACAGAGTCTGGGTCACTAGCCAGTGACCAGGAAGGCGATGAGCAGATGCCCACCGATGTCGGGTGCTTCAGGTAGGTTGATGGTTGTCTTGACTCTTCAGCCACGAGGTCCAGGAGGTGTTGACGATGACCAGGAGCTGGATTCGAGCTGTCCCACAACGTTTGTCGCTTGCTGAGGTGTCGGCGACCTGATTGGACCAACAAGCCTTGGCAACGGCAAATCTTGTGGAAATGAAGAAAGGACAGTGATGCAGACCAGCAAGGTCTGGGGGACTCACCCAGCGAAGGTAAGTCAGGGCATGTCTGGAGCAACCAGGAAAGCCCAAGCAGAAGAAGAGTTACCTTCGGGAAGGCCCACTAGCCAATGGACTAGCGACCGCAAAGGAGCCTCAAGTGGCCGCACTTGGAGCTGGCTTACAGGACACTCGTGGAGTGGAGGCCAGTGATCTTCAGTGCAGTCAGTGCTGGAGGCGGGGGCTACTCGGAGCCCAAAGCACAACTTCATGGAAGACCAGGAAGAGGATGCACTTGCAAAAGTTCTTGGTGTCCAGGGGTCACGGTCCCACGTAATCCACGACAGCTACGGGCCTCAGCTTCGCTGGGGACTCAGGGCAGCCTCGGGAAAGTCTGGAAATCCACCTCTGGTGATGCAAAGACTTCGGCCTCCAGCTGGAGCTTCAGCGATGCAGACTGGACAATTGCTTCTTAGGTGCCTGCCAAGCAGGGGAGTCACTCCTTGACCCCAAGGGAGATTCTTCAGTCCTCTAATCTTAAAGTAGAGCATCGAAGGTCCAGGATTTGGCTTCAGAGTTTCATCCAGGGTAATCTAAAGTCCTAAGGACTGGGGTCCCATACTTATACAAAGTTAGGGGGTTGGACATACTCTGGGGACCCACCTATGGGAGGGTCAGGGAAGAGGGGTGGTTACACCCATTCCCTTTGTCCAGTTTCGCACCAGAGCAGGGGCAGGTAGCCCCTGCAACCGGTTTGAACTGGGCTATGCACAGGGACACCAAATGTGCCCCCAGTGCAGGACTTCAAAGCACCAGAGAGTGCTCCCGCCCAGCCCCAATACACACTATCCTGTCTGGGGAGGTGGTTACACCTCCCTGCGACAGGAAACCTATTGTCCAGGCCTCCCCTGCCGGAGTTTCAGTGAGCAGCAGGAGGCCAGACCCGTGTCTGTGGCAGCGGCATCCATTTTGTGATGCCAGGGCTCTGGAAAGAAGTTACCGGGTAGCCCGGTGTGTACATGTCTCTCCCTCTAGAAGGGTGGAATGCTACCCCCGCCACCAGGACTGGTAGTATTCCAAGATGTTTGACACCAAACACGACATGTTTTGGTGCAGCCAGTCCAAAGTTAGCATTGTACTGCGAGGATATAATGCACTTAAGAGTATATGGTCAGGCTGTACCACAAACAGCATCAGAGGAGGGACTCCGAACGCTGCAGAGGGGCTCTGCTCATGCAGGGCACCCTCTCACATAAAAACCAAGCACTCTGCCTTCAGGATTGTAAAGGCCTGCCATAGGAGTGACTTATAGGTTTATATGTGTGTGCAATGGCAGTGATATAGGTAGCCTATATCACAGTAAGGGGTGCATGCACCACCTTACCCATGCTGCAGTAGCAGACCTGTGGTGTCATTTTGGCTGGCCTTCCAGGGGTGGCATAATACATGCTTCAGCCCCTGGCAGGCCTCTGGGGTATCTATGCCCTGGGTACATAGTATACCATATACTAGGGACTTATAAGGGCACTCCAGATTCCAATCAAGGGTGTGCCTAAGGCACATGGAAACCATTTTAGAGAGGAAGCAGCTAGGCTGGGGTTCTGATTAGCAGGGCCCCAGCCAGACTAAAGTCGAAAAACAGTGAAGCATCAGCAAAGAGTGGGGGTACCAATGTGAAGCAGATCCTACTCTCCTACACTCCTGAGGCAGGTCTCTGTGGATCAGACAGCAGTGCTGAATGCCCTCCAGGTGCAAACATCCCAGCAAAACTTGATGGTGTCGTACTTGGAAGGAATTCACGCTGACATGTCTTTCAAACTCAAGGCAGCCTTTGTTAGAATAAAAAAAAATATGCTTTCGCATTGTCTTACGTAAGTTAGCATTCGCAGTGCCTTTTTGTGCATGGGCGCCATTTTAAATCATGATCAAAACTAATCCTTTGCTATTTCCGAGAAAAGGCCTACCCTAGGTTCTGTTTCCCCGAGGCTAAGATCTGCTTTGCTAATGAATGCACTGTTCTTATTAACGTATACCTTTACTCTTAGATATAGGCCTTCTCCCACTAGTCTAGCAGTAGGCACAGGCAGAGTGACCTTGAATAGTAGATAATGTGTGCCCAGCCTCAGAATCGAAACTTACTCCTTTGTAATTTACTGTCCAGCTGCATCTGCTTGGAAAATTCCATGGTGGGCGTGCTTTCATTGGTTTCAAAGTGTACATAATGTATCGTTATGCTTGTTGATGTCAGTCCCTGTGCAGCACTCCTAGTGACTGGGCAGATTGGGCTCCACTCTGAGTGTGTCTGAATATATAGATACTGGTTTGTATTCCCTATTGTCTGACCGACTCTTCATTTGGTATGGAAGGCTGAGAGGTGGTCGTGAGTGACCCGAGTGACCCTATTTGGGTCATTTCCTTCAGTTGGCGCCCGAACTGGGACTCCTTCGGGTGAGTGACCCATCCCCTTCCACGGACGGGTGGGAGGTCGAGGCTATCGTCGGGTTGGACGGACGGATCCGGGATCCCTGCATGAAGAGTTCCTGGTACTCGCAGCTGCCCCTTCTGTCCTGCCGGACGGTGCCTCGCCCAGTGGTCATCCTGACTGGAGTCCTGAATGGCAAAACCCTTGGATCTGACCGTTTAGTCTGAAGAGTCGGCAGCGGAGAATAAATTCGTTTGACCTACATATATCAGGTGAGTTTGTTTTGGTTGTTTGTGGATATGGTACCATTTTGGTCTGTATTTGGTTTTTTGGATAAAAGCATTTGCAATTACTTTGCCAGGCATAACATTGTGAATTTGCTTTCTTTTGAGAATGCCTGGTGTCAGCAAACTGTTTTCTTTGTGCTGTCGCTATTGTTCTGCTGATGCTCAATTGCAAAAAGCTCAGCCGGCGCCTCCAGAAGGCACTCCGAATTTTGATATCTATGTGAAGCATGGTCTTGGCCCTATTATGTTTAGTACATTATTGCACAAATATACGAGGGACAATGCCAAGTTGCAGTGGCCATTGACGGGCACTTTTGATGAACAAAAGATTGAGTATTTACAAGAACAGTTGTTCAAGAGACGAAGTAGGCAGTCTATGTTTGATTCCCTCAAAACATGGCAGAAAGCAGCTAGACAGAGGCGACTGAGGGCAGAAAAAAGAGGCCCGGAAAGGGAAAATGCAGACATTGACTCAGAAAGCTGTAGCATATGACAGGAAAAAACAGGAAAAGGGTGTTGAATGTGAAGATAGAAGGTTTCGATTACAAATTGATAAACCGTATGTGGTTCAGGAAGAAGACAAAACTTTTGTGGAAGAATTGTTAGATACCCGACCCCGCCTCCATATGCCTCACAAAGAATATATCCCACTGTTCCTGTGCCCTCACACCTGCCCATTACAGTTGTGTCCACTGTCTCTGTCCCTGTGTCTACCGCTGTTATTTCAACAGCTGTGGCTTCGGATCCTCCTCCTTCTGTGCCTTTACCGTCTGTGGCAACCGTGACTGTTAGTACCCCTGCCACACCTATTGTCTCAGCATCCCTCTCGCCACCTCTTCCTCCCGCAACACAACCCTCAGCAACGATAGTGCCTGTTACTTCTGTTGCTTCTCCCACTGTGGTTTTTCATCCTCTGACATTAGTAAGTAGTGGGACACCGGTACGTGGATTTGAGGATAGGGATTGGATGAAATTTAAGGAGCGCATGGGACCGTTAGTGCGATCTGATGTGGGAGATGATAAGAAACAGGTAATAGCTAACCAGGCTGCACAGTGGGCCCGTAATCCTAATTATAGCGTAGAGGATGTTTGGGCGACTATGAGAGATTTTGAGCCCTTTATACAGCAGCATGCCCTCAAACACATGTCCGCTACTTTGATTGGTCTTTGGCAACAGTACTTTGAAGCTGAAAAGCCTCAAGTTTTATATGATATTAGAGATCAGGTGTATATTAGTGAATTGGGGCCAGAACAAGTTTTTGCTAATGTCACAACAATAATAACTTATAGGGGAAGACTACATGAGAAAAGTCCCAGGTCGGTGTCACAGTTTCCGATGCGGGAGGTTCATCCTATATATCATCCAGAGTTGCCCAAATTAACGGATGGCCGTGGTAATATTACTAGGCCGAGTCAGGCGGCCCGTTTTCAGGAACTATGGGTTTGTACTCTGTGGAAAAGAAGTGAAGTTTTATCTCTTAAGACTCATTTGCCTGACCCTAGGAAAAATCTTACTGCATATTATAAAGAAGTGACTGAAGCTGCCTCTTCCACTGTAATGACTCTTGCTGATATTGAAATGTTTTTTGGTCTGCTGGTTCCGGTTGATATTTGGAGGGAGGTACACATACAAGACCATGTTGCGGAATTGGGGGGTACATGGGATGTGATTAAAGGATGGGATCAGGAAACGAAGCCAGGTGATAAACCCCGAGCCGAGATACTTGCTTTGCCTGGTCGCATTATTACATATATGAATTCTCTTATTCCACCAAGAAAAGTAGATTGGGATAAATTGTCGGCTTGTCGACAAAAGAAAGACAAGTGTGTCAGATTTTTTTCACTCGGTTTGAAAACACGTTTTTGGATTACAGTGGGCAGGATTTGTCTATTGAGGGAGGTGTTCGGTTGTTTAATAGGTTCATTTCTAATTTGCTTCCTGAAATTGCAACTCGATTGCAGGCTTCGGGAAGTACTTGGTCCACCTCTTCCTCCTCTGTTATTTTGAATATGGCACAGTATTATGAGCATAGGGATAATGAGGAAAAGAAGAGGACAGAGAAAAGGCATAAGGATTTAAAGACAAAGGTGTTGTTGCAGCAGGCTTTTAGAGGGAATGGTAGAGGACGTGGTGGTCCTGCCCGACAGCTTCTACGCACTAGTAGGCAGCCAAACACTATGCCTTTGGGTCCGAATCAGTGTGCGTACTGTAAAGAGGAGGGACATTGGCATAGCGAGTGTCCTGTGCTTTTTCAGAAGGTAGCGGTCTCTAGAGGACGAGGTTCTCGTGGAAGGGGTCGTGGAGCTGGTGGTGCAGATAGGGCTCAGAACGCTGCATCCTCACAGGGTCATTCTGATAATAGTTACTTTGATGACCCTCGTGAAGGACAGTACTACCATGATGATTATGATATGGTGGAAGCAACAGGGATGTCTTATAGCTAGGACAGGCAGGGACAGAGTGGGGGACCAGTTCTGATACCTGTAGACCAGCATGGTCCTTACGTAACAGCCGAACTGCAAGGTTCGACTAAGGAATTTTGGTGGACACAGGTGCGATGAAAAGTTCTGTTTCTCGAAATATGGTCCCTGGGGCAGCTCTGTCTGGCCATAATAATGTTTCGGTAGGTTTTTCTGGTGTACCGGTTGTAAGCTCCATTTCAAGACCCCTTGCATTGACCATTGGTCCTTTCACTGTGGATTCGCCATTATTGCTGACATCTAATTGTGGTGAAAATTTGATGGGTTTGGATTAGTTGAAGAAATTGCATGCTACCATTTATTGCTCCCCGGCAGGTGTCTATATGACAATGGGTCCCGGTGTAGTACGTGCTAAACAGTGTTTGTCCAAAGATGCGCCTCTTCCTGTTGAATTTGTGGATGTGCCACCCACTTTGTGGGCGACAGGTGATACAGATGTGGGACTGCTGCAGATACCACCAGTTTCGATAAAAGTTAAGGATGGTGCTATTTTGCCCCGTATCCCTCAGTATAAAATACCACAGGCAGGAGAGCGAGCCTTATTGCAAATTATTCAGGATTTAATCAAGAAGGGAGTGGTTGAGGAGACGACTGCCAATATTAGTAATAGCCCTATTCTTCCCATTCTTAAACGGACACCTTCGGCTTCATCTGATGACCATGAAGATGTCCATCGTTTTGCGATTGATTTGCGTAAAGTTAATAAAATAGTGGTTCTCCAGTTTCCAGTGGTCCCTGACATTACTACTCTTTTGAGAATGATTCCTTCTACTGCTAAATTCTTCTCTGTCATCGACTTGAAAAATGCATTTTTCAGTATTCCTATTCATCCAGATAGCAGGTACTTGTTTGGGTTTACGCTAGCTGGCAGAAGCTTTGGGTTCTGTAGAGCTCCTCAGGGCTGTTCTGAGAGTCCAAGTATTTATAGTCAGGCTTTAAACTCTCAATTGGATTCCCTTTCGCTTCCCACAGGTAATGTATTCGTGCAGTATGTTGACAACCTCCTTATCGCTTCTGATACTGAGCAGGGTTGTAGAGATAGTACTGTTGTTGCATTTGGCCCAACATGGACATAAGGTGTCTCTTTCTAAATTTCAGTATTGTCGACAGGAGGTCACCTACTGTTGAAAGAGGGTAGGAGATTGACCCCTGAGCGCATCAGTACCATTGTTAAAATGCCCATCCCACAGACTCAGAAAGATGTGCGCGCTTTCATAGTTATCACTTCCTACAGTCGGTAGTGGATACCTAACTACTCCTTACTAATAAAACTCTTGCTTGCATTAACCACTAAAGATGTGCATGAGCCCCTGCCTTAGACGCCTGAATGTCAGCAGTCTTTTGAGCAATTGAATACTGAGCTTTGTTCAGCTGCAGTACTTGGCACCGCTGACTATAATAAACTGTTTGTGTTGTTCGTCCATGAGATGGCTGGTTGCGCGCTTTCTGTTTTAACACAAAATTTTGGAGATAAGCAATGGCTGTGTGCTTATTTCTCTGCTGTCCTTGACCCTGTCGCAAGAGCCCTCCCGAGCTATCTAAGAGCGGTCGCGGCTGTGGCCGTATCGATAAGACAATCGGCTGGACTCATACTTGATACTGATCTCACAGTCATGGTACCCCATGCTGTGGATACACTTTTGAATAAGACTAAGACACAGCACCTCACCAGTGCGCGTCTGACGTTATGAATTAACACTGTTCGCTAAACATATTACGATCAAAAGATGTGCCACTCTGAATCCAGCCACGTTACTGCCCCTCCCTTCTGAGAGCGATGAGATTGATAAACATGACTGTATCTTCCGGACGGAAGAAGAGACAAAAGGACGGGTAGACTTGACTGATGTTCCCTTATCTGACCCACAAGGGGAACTATATGTCGATGGCTCTTGTTTTAAATTACCAGATGGCACTACAACTGCTGGACATGCTATTACCACGCTGCGTACAGTAGTTGAGACATCGCGAGACCCTTATCAGTCGGCCCAAGCTGCTGAGCTTGTTGCCATATACAAGCTTGTGAATTAAGTGAGGGACTGGTTGTCAATATTTATACTGACAGCCAGTATGCCTTTGGAGTCGCGCATAACTTTGGGTGACTCTAGGCAGAGAGAGGGTTTCTTACTTCGCATGGCACAAAAATTCAGCATGGGCATCTTATATTGAGGCTTTTGTCTGCTTTCACACTCCCTAAGCAATTGGCCATAGTAAAGTGTAGCTCCCACCGGAAAATTACTGATGATGTAGGTAGGGGAAATGCTTTTGCAGATCAGACAGCTAAGGAAACAGCCCAGACTAAAATGAAAAGAATGTTTGTAGCAGGTCCCGCTAGGTGGGTGCCTGAAGTTACCATGTTTGAGGATACACTTGAGAATGTGAAAGAGATACAAAGTAAGGCCACACTAGAGGAGTTAACAGTATGGCAGGAAAGTACAGAACAATTGGGGATGTTGGATTGATAAGTCAGGGAAGCTGAGATGGATGTTGCCAGATGCATATGTTCTTCCTGTAGTCACGATGGCTCATGGCGCAGCCCATATTAGTGCTAAGGGTATTTGCAAGTTGTTAGACCCTGTATGGCAGAATGACAACATTTCAAAGACAGCTGCACATTTTTGTGAAGTACTGCATGGTGTGCATGATGCACAATCCTGGAAAAGGTACCACTACACCACCTGGTAATTTTGCACCTCCCACTTTCCCTTTTGAGGTCCTTCAGATGGATTATATAGAATTAGACAGATGCAATAATTTGAAGTATGTCTTGGTGGTTGTTTGTGCATTCAGTAAATGGGTCTGGTTATCCAGGACCTTGTCTATACCACAGAAAGCCACGAGGCATAGGTTATCCAGGGTGTAACAACAACACGTATTGTGACAATTTCTACATGGAAAAACAGAATGTAACACTGGTGGGTTGGCATTACAAAGAGTTGACAGTTCCCGAGAAGCTGGTTATTACTCTGCATGTTGTCCAATTGTCAATTTTACTGACCTCATTCTGTATGTCAACTTTCAGAGATAGTTCTGTGTAATGGAATGTACTCTATGGTAGATCCAAAGGACCCCAGTACTGTTGGGTGGAATTCCAGGTATTTGGGTGTAGATTATTTTTTATCTAATGGGACTTATTCTTATATGCATAATGGTACAAATGATGTGGCCCTTGGGATGGTGTTGCCTTTAGGTGTGCCTTGTAAACACACGAAGCCTAAGGTAAGATGGGTTAAAAGAACGCTGACAAAGGAATTCTGCGAAGGAGTGACAGATCTTGAAGTCAATAATTATAGTAATGGTATCACCTTTGGGTATATTCTCTCCTCCATTATTACCATTGGTGGTACCGCTATGGCCAGGGGTGAAAGAGCTAGAGAATATTTTGGATGTAGGCTGCAGATACTGTCTAACTCCACCGTAGCGGCTTTGCGTGACATCACCACCCAATTAGAAAGTATGCGAATATATTCCGAGCAAAGTAGATATGCAGTTGATTTTATCCTAGCTAAGAGCGGTGGTATGTGCGCAGTAGTAGGAGACCAGTGTGCTGTCTGGATCACCAATATGGAAAAGAACATTACCCAACACATTTTAGACATTCTGGAAAACGTTAAAGGAATGGAAAGTGGGAACTGGAGTTGGTCACTTTTTGGTGGTTGGGGTTGGATCCTTGAAAAGGTGATTTATTTCATTGTGATTTTGATCTCTTGCTGTGTCCTGGTCCAGTGTCTCCCCTTGTGTTGCTCTTATTGTACCACCCTTCTCGCTCCTAAGAAAATATCAATTCATGATACTAATGCAACAATTATGATTCAGAAAGAAGTAGAAGACCTCATGCAGATAGATGAGGGTATTTTTGAGACTTCTTCCCTCCCTACTGTTTCCCTTCCTGATACTGAAGACATGGAGTGCTCCTAAAGCAGTTCACTCATGATTTATTGAATCATATGTATTTTGCTATTATACAAAATGTATAGCTCATGCTAAAAGGAGGGTCTGTTAGAATAAAAAAAATATGCTTTCGCATTGTCTTATGTAAGTTAGCATTCGCTGCGCCATTTTGTGTATGGGCCCCATTTTAAATCGTGATCGAAACTAATCCTTTGCTATATCCGAGAAAAGGCCTACCCTAGGTTCTGTTTCTCTGAGGCTAAGTTCTGCTTTGTTAATGAATGCACTGTTCTTTTTAACGCATACCTTTCCTCTTAGATATAGGCCTTCTCCCAGTAGTCTAGCGGTGGGCACAGGCAGAGTGACCTTGAATAGTAGATAATGTGTGCCCGGCCTCAGAATCGAAACTTGCTTCTTTGTAATTTACTGTCCAGCTGCATCTGCTTGGAAAGTTCCATGGTGGGCGTGCTTTCATTGGTTTCAAAGTGTACATAATGTATCGTTATGCTTGCTGATGTCAGTCCCTCTGCAGCACTCCTAGCGACTGGGCAGATTGAGCTCCACTCTGAGTGTGTCTGAATAAATAGATATTGGTTTGTATTCTCTACTGTCTGACCGACTCTTCATTTGGTATGGAAGGCTAAGAGGTGGTCGTGAGTTACCCGAGTGACCCTATTTGGGCCATCTCCTTAACCTTCCAACATTCCTATTTTTTCCACCCACCTCCTGCTCCTTCCCCAACCACTATCCCTATCCCCCAAACTGCCCAAAGCACATGCAAACGTCACACAAGCACATCAACAATCACACACAGCATACGCAAGGACAAACATAAGTTGACTAAAACCATCACACCCACTCACCATGCAGTCACCACACTCACCCCCACTTCCATGACTACACACACAGAGACCACAGCCACAACACCAGCCACGGACTCAATCACAACAAGACACACACAGGCCACAGCCACAACACCAGCCACAGATACTGCAACCATCAGCCATACAGACACCACACCCACAACACCAGCCACAGACTCTATCACAACAACGCACACAGAGGCCACAACATCAGCCACAGACACAACCACCATCAGCCAGACAGACACCACACTCAAAACACCAACCACACAGACTTCACACACTTCAAAATACAATCCACATCACACCACAAAACATACATCACACACCCAGGTACATACACGCACTGCACATGCATCCACATCCACATCTCAATCTCACATCCCTTTACTTCCAATACCCAACCCCCTTGCCATTCCTCCTCCCCAGAGTTGCCATGCTCTTACCCTGTGTATCCTTGACCTTTATCCCTTCCACACTTGCATCACTCCAACCCAAAAAATCTGGATTCCCTCCCCCTACCGTACCCTTCCACATCTACACCCACTAATTCTGGCCCCTTTGGTACCCCCAAAAAACCCTCCCTCCAAAACCATGAGGCGAACAAAAGCCGCCCTGAATCTGGTCCCCCTCGGCCCAACCAGAAGATTTTCTTCCCCTACATATCCCAGATCATCTGCCCCAAAAAAATAAAACTGTTCCCACCCTCACTATTCCAATCAGTACCCTAAAGGGATACAAGATCCATCCCAAAAAGTATCCTACCCAGCCCTCCCAATCCTGATTTGCCCTCTCCCATACCAAAAACCACACTACCCAATCCCGAGCCCATCATCCCCATCCACCTACCACACACTGCCTCAACCAAACCTAATCCTCCCCAGGCCCAAACAGCCCCACCAAACCAAACCTCACCCCACCCTAATGACTCAGAGGTGCCTGGTCTGCCCATTGGATGCCCCTTTCCTGGAGATGGTTCCCTGGCAGTGTTCCTGATGGCAAGTGTTGTGCCATAGCTGTGTGCTAATGCACATGTTCATTATTGGAGTGGCTATTGGTCTTTGATTTTTGACCTTGTCTGTCATTCGTTTGAATAAAAACAACAAATAACAACCTTCATCCCACTATTGCCACTCATGATGATAGTTAGCCAATAAACTTTTTGGAGGTGTGTGACAACAAAAGGGTTGGTTTCACCATGCTAGCTGATCCATTTGCATCTTGTTAGACATTATGGAGTGACCAAGGCCATAGGTCGATGTAGCATGGTTTTACATTAGTACTATGTCCCAATTGTGGCATACTTTTCTTTGTGTGTCATCTGCCATGGTTAGTAGATCAAGTTGCCTTGAGCAATGTCCACATCTTCAAGCTTCCAGTATTAGGCGAGCAGTGTATTTGACGTGTGTGACATATGTGAAGAGTAGGTATAAGTTTATATATGTTTAGGTAGTGCATTATACTCTGGTATGATTGTTACTTTTGCGCACCATGTGTGCGTTTTCATATATGCTCTTCGAATAATCATCTCATGGTTGTTTGACCAGTGCTGGTGCTGTGGGGTTATTGTTATTGTCTTCCACTTACACATAGGGATGGACAATATATATGAGAACAGTTGTTGGGCCCGTTCTAGGCCATGGCAATGATCCTATCCACATGTTGACAGAGTTGCAGGTGTTACCTACACTGTATCCTTGACTTGTTACCTTCTAGAAATACAACTGACTTTCATAGCCACATCTTTATGATGCCTTCACAATTTTGCCTTCACATATATGTGATGTAAATAATTGGCTGGCCCATTGACCCGACTTATCATGTTGTGTGATGTTGGAAGGTCCACTACAGTGGTTTTGTAGTGTAGTACTTCAGTGTTTGATACAGACATCCATACAGTTATTTGATCTATGTCAATCGAAGAGTTGGCTTCTTTATATTGGGTGTGTCACAACTTATTAGAGTTAAGTTCTTCGCGAGGAGATGTTGTTTTGTGGCACTGTTTCTTGCTCTGTGTTACTCACCTGTTTCTGCACTGACCACACATGTAGATTATGTGAGTGGGTGGTTGTCAATTTTCACTGTTGTGTACATAGGCAGATGTGATAGGTACATACATTCAATGCTGTCACATTCAGGGATCACCTACTTATATTTGGACCTGGAAATCAACACCCTACACTTGTCCGCAGTGTGGGGGGGGGGGTTGTGTGTTGTGTGAAACACATTGTTGATTTATAGTGCACTCTAAGTTGTCTGGGTATATTGTCAATCAGGTGATGTGCACTCTCTGTTACTTTTCTGCAGGGATGTTTCACATACACACTGGCATATGCAAACAATCTGTCATCTCTGTAATGGTTGGTTTTGACTGTTTTGTGAAATGTGTGTTTGTATGTGTTTCTGGTGTCCTCACACAACAGTACTTTGAGTGTGTTAAGTGTCCTGCGGGAACACTTTCATCTGTGTGGGTCTGGTCCTTGAGGAAGTGGCTTACAAACATGTGAGCTGGACATATGTAGCTGCCATTTTGCCACACTCAAATGAACATTTCGGTATTCTGCAATTGCACAACATCAATGTATCTGTGGACTGATTTTTATTGCATGTCAGGTATTCAGTGTTTTTATATGGCCTTTGGGTGTTACTTGCATTGGCAGTAGGAATTACTACTCAGACTTTTTGGGAAGATATCTATGGTGCTCTGTATGTGACCTATCAATACTGTGCATTGATGTTTAGGTATTCTCATTGGCTGTTCCATGTGTGGCAGTGGTATGTGATTCTGTTGCTGAGTAGGTTATACTTCACACCCTGAGTGAGGTGATGATACGGAGAGTCTGATGGGACCCTTTTCTGCATCATCTTTGGACACCTGACATTAATGACCAATGGCTAATTCATTGACCTATACATGTATGCCTAGGGCTTTAAGTGGGATGAAAAAAATGAGGGGTCTCTCAAAGGGGCGTGGCCTATGTAGTTAGGAGCGTGGCTTAAAAACACCTAAGCTTAAAACCTATGCTTCGCATAGTGTGCCACCGACTGGTATTTTGCTATTTCTGTCATTGCAACCAGATATATGATACAGCAAGTAACATTATACCTACAACAAGCCAGGACTATTGGCTTTGACAATGGTTGCTTATTGCATAAGATAAATAAGTAACAACTATGGCTTTGTTGTATATAATATTGAAAATGCTTCAGTTCTGAGACTGTGAAATAACTATAACAAGACTCTTTGATGTTACACCAAAGGCAGTGAAGGGTGATACAGCTGCAGAGTTAAGATTTCTTTTTCACCCTGAGGGTGAGGGATAAAATGGAGACCCCCATCAGGGACCCGTCTCCGCACCTGCTATTTAGAACTGCCGGTGCTGAGCACCAGCAGGACCCAGCCTACTTAAAGCCCTGGATATGCCAATACTCGTACTTTTATAATTCCCCCTATAGCCCATCATGTCTGAGTGTTCTAAATTTGTATTAAGTAAATGTCAGCGCATGTTCATTTGCTGACATGTTGCTTGCACCACGCCCCCTCCCCTCCTATGAACCGCACTACGGGGCTGCTCTAGAATGGCGGTCACTGACATTGGTTGTGAAGCATATATGTGCGGCTGATGTGTCACTTACCGGCGGTGGCATCCACGAAGATTCAGATTTGGTCCGTGAGCACACAGGTACAGTATCAGCATGACGTGTAGCATGAGCTCCATGCCAGCACAGGAGGTGAACAGCTGCATGAAGGTACTTGTGTTTTTCTCCCTCCCTTTCTGTCTGCTTTTATGAGGTGGTTGGACCACTACGCTCGGCTCGTCTGAATGACACATCGTAATTCGGCTGGCGGTTTATACACAGCAGTGCTCTCCGACAGCCTCCATTGGTCCGTTCCAAGACCATTGCGGTCAGGATAGTCTGTCGGCGCCGGACGGTCCGTGGCGGTCGGAGTTCTGTGCATTTGTATGCATTTTAATGCGACAGTCAGAGCAACCACTTCCAACATGACCGCTGTGGTCCATCCGCCTCCGACAGTACCACGGAAGCCGGTCCGACCGGCATCTTAATGACCCTCTATGTCTTGAGTGCCCCATGAAGGCAAATGAGACTGTATCAGCTTTTGGGCCTTAAGTATTTGTGTCTGAGTGGAATGATATGTATCACTACATGTCAAATACTGGAAGTGGGTACGAGCAAAATCTGCTAACAGGTGCATGCTATGGGGAAATTTGGAGGATTACATGTAGATCTGCGTAGAAATTTAATTACCAGCTGGTGAATAGTGTTCATCCTTAGGAAACTTTTACATTAAAATGGGCAAGCAAAAGATGTTTGAATTCATTTAGAATATAGCACCATCAAAGTGTTGTTTCTACTTTTGAGTCCGATGTCCCATTATGTTATTAGAATCTATGAAATGGCAACCAGATGAATTGTCCTAATTCATCTGGTTGCTGTTTCATAGACTCTAGAAACATAATGGGACATTGCACTTAAAAGTAGAAACAACACTTTGGTCCTGATTACGAGTACAGCGGTCTTGAGACAGCTGTACTGTTGGTGGTCTGACTGCTACCTCCTCCTCGGTCCGACCACCCAATTAAGAGGAGGGCCGTTGGACCACTACAACACCGCTGCAACCACCAGGATCTTGAATCCCTAAGCGGTGGCTGTGGAGAAAGCGGTGCTCCATTACAACCTGCATTTCCACCTACCTTTTCATGGTTGGGACTCTGCAATGAAAAGGCTGGTGGAAAGGCAGGAAAGGGACCCCCAAAGAGGTCCTCAGGGCAATTTTGCCTGTTGAGCATTGTGGCTGGGGCACATGTTGTGCCCCCATGCCTGCACTCTCTTGCGGTCACTTTGTGCCATGCATGACATGGTGCATGGCAACAGTGCGCACACAACAGTGCAGGTTGTGCAGTGCGGCTGTATTGCCTTCTGCTCTCTCTGTGAGCCAAAGCATGCTGCCGCTGCAAGACTGCTGCCAGCACACTGCCAGCCCGCCAGTAAACTCCAAATGCAGCGGTCGGGATGTCGCCAGCTTGGTGGCGTTCACCTGACTGCCGACTCTGCACCCTGGTGGTCCAACCACCAAGGTTGTAATCATGGCCTAAGACCTGAACGGATGAGAAATAGCTCAAAGTCCCTTTTACTGCCATTGTGGACCATGGGAGGTAAAGTGACAATATACAAATATAAGAAAGTATGGTTTGAAACACAAAAATGGACAGTTAAAATTCAATGTTGCCTTTTCTGTATTCTTGATTTCTGATCATAAGATGTATTTTTATGGGTATGCTCCCTCAAAGAAAGAAGTAATCATGAGAAAATGGTGATTTTGAGGATGCGTGAAAGTGCACAGTTATTATTGCTAGCTCACTGGAACCTTTAAATGTATTTGATCAGGTGATGTTATATTTATTTGTGATACAAAATGTTTGACATGTCATATAAGAAATCAATGAATGATGGTGCAGACAGGCAATTGGTGGCCTGACACACTTGGTATGTGTACTTGGTTCTAAGATTGTCAAGGGGAAATGTTTTGCAAATACAATGTGAACCAATCCTCCCTTCACTTTCGCAAATATTGCTGAACTATGGCTAAACATATAATGGGCTACAGGAGAAGAATCGGGGGATGGAGAAAGAGAAGAGAACATAACTCTTCAAGTGTCTCTTTGGGTCTCAGCTGAGGGTGTGCTGGTATCAGGAAACATTGCTTGTGGTGGATAGTGTTCAAGAGGTAAGTGTAAACTGAATAGAAGCTTATACCTGTAATTCTGCCAATAGGATCAATGACATAATATTTTAAACAATATTGATTTACAACAATAGTGCAAAAAATATGGTTTAATAAAATATCGCCATCGTATTCCTAATTAACACAAACACAAATATCAATGACTAAAATATCACAGTTAAAATATCTATTTCTATTAATATTGAAAACAAATTTCAGAAACAAAACTTTAATTACCTATAAATAAATATGTAACATGTCAAAAATATTAAAACACACACTGTCGGCTACATTAATATCACAAAAAATAAAGCAAAATATTATAAAATAATCTAATAACTGTATTATATTATAAACAAAAAATAAATGTCTAAATAAATTAATAATGCAACTAACTGCAATATTTAAATTTATAACATTGGCTTTAAACAAATAAACAACTTAATGTACATTTCAAAACATCAAATAATTAACAAGCAATAAATACTTATGACAATGAATGTAAACTAAAAAATAAAAATTAATGAATAAAACTAAACACGATAAATACATCCAAAATAACACAGAAAAACAGAACCATATTTAAGCATTAAAACAGAAACACTAATTAGTGTCCACCATAAAAGTTAATAACCGATAAAAAAATTCAAACTAAAAAACACTAACCAATAAAACCAACTGTAACTAAACTAAGCAGTAAAAATCTGTAATTATTTGAAAATATAGTATAAAAGCAGTGGAAAATGTTAACACCAAAAGCACTAAAGCTGCACGACAACAACACTCTGCCAGATTCCCAACAGAAAAACAAAAAAGAAGACTGGAAGAAAACATACAGCTACCTTAACAAGTAGGTAAAACATTATTTTTTTGGAGATACACCCAGCGATCTGCACCTCGAGAGCCTGGCACACACTAACGAAGCGGGCAAACAAACTTCCGCCATATGCGCCGGCACTACCCCTTCGACATCACCCACAACTCACGGTGACGCAGGAGCGAAAAATGGTACAGGAGCTACATGTGATGGGACTCCGAACCATGGGGGATGTTTTCCCGAATAAGGAGTATATATCACAGGAGGACGCGGCCTTAAGCACACATTGCACCCCCTTAAAAGTCTTCGCATACCTGCGACTACGCATGGCGGTCAAGGCTCTGAATCCATCCTTCCCGGCTGAACCACCAACGCATAATGCACTGCAGACACTCCTGACTTCCACCACGTGGCAACGTCTAGTCACTAAACTATATACCACGTCACAACGAGAACAGTTTTGCGCACTGGATAGACCCCTAGCTAGATGGGAGGCAACATTGGGCACAAACATTCCCAAAGACGACTGGGACTTTGGGTGTATGCAATTACAGTTGCTCACGTCTAACTGCAACCTGAAAATCATACATTTTAAGTTTATACACCAGGTATACTATACACCCAAGCAACTGCACACATACGGGCTAAGGGCCGATGACCAATGTCACAGATACCAGGCCCCCAATGCAGACTTTCTACACATTGCATGGGCGTGCACAAAGCTCCAGTCTTACTGGCGGGATGTGAATAACATTCTCACGCATATGCTGGGGGAGCGTATTCCCAACGCACCCCTGATGTGCCTTTTGGGTATCTATAAGATCAAACTGGCACGTAGACGTAAGTTCTTGGCGGTGGCGCTACTGCTGGCCAAGAGGAGAATAGCAATGAAATGGGGCAGTAAACAGGTACCGAAATACACAGATTGGATCAAGGACATGTCATATTGTAAAACACAATTAGACACGTATGCAGAAGACATACCCCAGTCTTCCCGGCCACGAGATTTCTGGGACCCACTGGTGCAATATCTCCTCTCCACGCAAACAGAGGACTGATTATGAGCATTGGCTAGCTCGAAGCCATGGTACGTCGCAGGAGGTGTATGTCCCATTAAGTCCTATTGTTGGGAAATGGTGTGGAATATATGTACAGAGTGCCGGACCAGTGTTTTCTCATTATCTGTTTCATGATGATGTGGGTGCACTATTCTTTTTCAATGTGCAAGAGGTTAGACCTGTACATTTTGTGCCACTACAGATGGCAACGTGATGCATGTTAGTGTAAGGACCCTATTGTATGCAGTGCCTTTGCAATTATATGTATCTACAATGTGTACAATGTGAGCTATTTGACTGACTACGTAAAATAAAATATTAAAAAAAAAAACATTATTTTTAAAAAAGGTGAAAGTAACTTATTTAAAAAAACTAAAAATACAAATAACTAACCAAACTCCATATTTATATTTATGTACCAAACTTTCAAAATCAAAATAAGCTTTATTCGATATCAGTGTGAATCATAAAAGCATACAGAATAAAACAAATATACAGTGTGCAAGATAAAATACAATAACCTGTTTAAAAACCAGATAAGATACAGATGCAGATACAGCTTAAAGAGGAACAACAGTACTCTGCTCCCATGTTAATAATTTCTTCTGAGTAATAACTGCCCATAACATCTTTGATAAAACAGCACATATATACAAATTTGGAAGTGATTGTAAATATTAAAAAGCTGGATGACATTGCATAATATTTAAGGGCATTACCACTGGCTTAATTAATGAGTGTCTCAAATCTGAACAAAATTTAAAAACAATATGTGCATAGTAGACTGTTTGGGTAAATGGTCACAAGGGCAATACACTAGATCACGTTACCAATTGTTAATGTTAGGAAAGCTGTTTAAACGATGAAAAATGTCCAGCCTGAATCGTGTCAAAACAAATCTATGTTGAGCATTATGTACACTTGCTAAATAGGGTTGCAAATTAAAGGTGGATGGTTTAAGAATTTCAGTGGACAACCTTGTTTCCTCAAACAATGCTAGCACTCCAGTTTTAGCGCTTTTCTAGGTATACTGCTCAGCGTTTCTGGTTGATCGAAATGTTCAGAATGACCTCTGTCAGTCAAAAATTGGTTGACATACTTCAGCCATGGAACATTGGAAACACACTCTGATCTAAGGTAATCCTTTGTGATGGCTCGTTTGAGCTCCGTATGGTCCGATGTCCAGATTTTATGCCAGAGAACACTGGCTGAACTTTTATCAGATCTACCAAAAATGGAGCTCCCAGTTCCAAGTGGCAATCAAAGGTAGAGCAACTTTTAGGAAGAGCTAAAAGATTTTCTATCAGTTGCAAGAAATCGACGTATACTTAACCCCAAAGCTCGGAACCGTACATTGCAAGAGATCAACATTTAGAATTATACATAACCATCATCTCTTTTGGATGTTTAATGCTTGATTTCCAAGAGAAATTGAGTAAGGCTGTGATAGATTTGACGAATTGAAGTCGCCTAGAGTTCACTCCAGCTCCCCTCCCGATCAAATAAAATCCCTAAGTAAGAGAAAGTTGTTGTATGATTTATAGTGATGTTCTCAATTTGAATGGTATGACATTTTGCAGATTTTTTACCCACTTTCATGACAAAGGTTTTACTTAAATTGGTTTGCAGCCCCTGATTCTGCATATAGTGGACAAATTCGGTGAGTAGGCACTGTAGTGTCAACGGAGTACGGGCCATAAGCACAGCATCATCTGCGTAGAGGAGGGCAGGGACGGGTCAATGCCCAACTTGGGGAAGGTCTTGACATTTACTCACTAAAGTGCAACCGAAGCTGTTGATATACAGATTAAATAAAAAGGGGGCAAGTACACACCCTTGGCGGACCCCTCTCTTTATGCTAAATGGCCGTGTACATTCACCTTTAAGACCATAGCGTACCCTTGCTGTACTAGTTGAATAAAGGTACCTAAGAAAGTTAACTATGGTGGTATCTACCCCCATAGTAAGCATCGTAGTCCAAAGTTTTTCATGTATAACGCAATCAAAAGTAGAGGACAAATCAGCAAATACCATAAACAAATTACTGCGTTTGATATGTACATATTTTCCTATCAGTAAGTTCAAATTAAAAGCTTTTTCCCAATTCCTGGTCAAAAAACATATTGTAAGTCTGAAATTATATTATTAGAGTCCGCCCAATCCTGTAGTATGAACAGAAGTATGCGACCAACTACTTTAACTAAAGAGTCAAGTAAAGAAATAGGTCTATATTGAGCAGGACAGTTGCAATTGCCTTTCGTGAAGATGGGCACAATATGCGACTCAGACGTGGAATCTAAGAAACCGGTACTCTGACAGGATCTAAAAACAAGGGTTAAAAGAGGGCCACAAAAATCGATGTTAGCTCTGCAGAGATCAATCGGGATACCATCTGGTCCCGGAGCTTAACCCCCTTACTCGTCTTTAAAGCTGATAGGACTTCTTAAGAGTAAAATTGAGTTTAATCGAAGTATGAGAAGAAGCGGTCATGGGGGAATCAGCAAAGGACACAGAGGTAGCGCCTTTCGTTACATTAGAATATACATTGCATTGTATTGTATTGTAATTGCATTTATATAGCTCTTACTACCCCTGACGAGCCATTAAGGACTTTTTTGGCGAGTAGCATGCTACTCCGGAACCCATAAAGGATTAGTGTTGAATTAGTATAATGAAACATTAAAGTAATTTGAGTGGTGGATATTAGTCAGTTATTTGGATTGAGAAATATAGCAGAGGGATAGAAGAGGGAAAAAGGTTTGCATTTATATAGCGCTTGTTACCCCTGATGGGGTGTTGAAATGCTTTTTTCGGTGAGTAGCACGCTACTCCGGAACCCATAAAAGATTAGTGGTGAATTAGTATAGTGAAATATGAAAGTAATTTGAGTGGTGGATATCTTAGTCAGTTATTTGGAATGAGAAGGGTAGCAGAGGGACAGAAGAGGGACAAAGGTTTGTATATATATATATATATATATATATATATATGTATTTATATGTATATATATGTATTTATATGTATATGTATGTATAAATAGCGCTTGTTACCCCTGCTGGGGTGTTGAAGTGCTTTTCGGCGAGTAGCACGCTACTCCGGACTCCATAAAGGATAAGTGGTGAATTAGTATCGTAAAATATAAAAGTAATTTGAGTGGTGGATATTAGTCAGGTATTTGGATTGAGAACGATAGCGGAGGGATAGAAGAGGGAAAAAAGGTTTGCCTTTAGATAGTGCCTGCTACCCCTAATGAGGTGTTGAAGCGCTTTTTTCAGCGAGTAGCACGCTACTCAGGAACCCATAAAGGATTACTGGTGAATTAGTATAGTGAAGTATGAAATTTGAGAAGTGGACATGTTAGTCTGTTATTTTGATTGAAAAGGATAGTGGAGGGATAGAAGAGTGAAGGATTTAGACTTTTTTTTGGGAGGTCATAGCAGTACTGGGAGGTTTGAGATAAGTAAAAAGGGATGTGGAGGGGAAGAGTCTGAGGGAAGAGTTTAGAAAGGCTTGTTTTGGGGGATCAGTATAGTAAAAGAGGTGTCAGATGGTGCAAGGAGGGGTAGAGTAGTGGAGAATCTAGAAAGGGCTATTTTGGTATCATAGTAGTGGTATGGGGTTTGAGATGAATGAGAGAGTGTATGTAGAGGATATATTGATAGAGGTATAGAGTGAGAAAGCATTGGAAAGAGTTGTAGAAAGAGGTTTGAGATGAGTCAGAGAGTTGAGGTAGAAGATATATTGAGAGAGGTATAGGGTGAGAAATAGGGTAGTGCATTGGATATGCTGAATTAGAAGAAAGTAATAAATATATAGATCCATAAGTGCATGGAAAGTTTATAGATGCATAAAGGAAGTAAGTATATGTAGATTAAAGATATTGATAGAGGTATAGGGTGAGAAATAGGGTAGTGCATTGAATATGCGTTTTTTTGGGGGGGAGAAAAGTAATAAATATATAGATCTGAGTACATAGAAGGTATATAGATGCATAAAGGAAGTAAGTATAAGTAGATTAAAGATGCATTCGATAAACTCTGGTTTTCAAGTGTTGTAGTTAAAAATTTATTTTATTTATTTAAAAAAAAAAAACATAATTATTCTACATGTTTATACAAAGCAATACACATATATAGGTACATATCTATAGTACAAATACATGCTTATATACAGAGGGATATGCTGTATATTTCTGTTTGCGTATGGTGCTTATGTGGAGAAGAGCCAATTCTTGAGTAGTTTTCTGAAGATAAGGTGATTGTCGGTGGATCTTATGTTGGGGGTAAAGAGTTCCATATTTTGGCTGCTTGAACAGGGAAGGATGTGCCACCCATGGTTTTTTTCTTGTATCTTGGGATTTTGAGGCGAGGTGCCACTCTAGAGCTGAGGTTCCTATGATGAATGTGTTTGGTGATTTTATTCCTGATGAAGAGCGGTCCCATTCCATGTATCACTTTGTGGGTGATACAAAGCAGCTTGAACGTGGATCTTTTGGCAACCGGTAACCAATGCAGGGCTTTCAAGGCAGGGGAGATTTGGTCTTGCGGTTTTATATGCAAGAGTAGTCTGGCAGCCGAGTTCTGAATCTGTTGTAGTCTTTTCATAGTCGTTAAAGGTGATCCGTAGTATAGGCTATTGGCATAATCGAGTTTGGACAGAACAAGGGAGATGGTAGCTTGGACCTTGTGTGGAAATCCCAAATGGGGGAAGATTTGTCGCAGAGTTTTTATAGTAACAAACCTTGATCTTGCTAGTTTGTCCACTTGGGCATTCATCGATAGCTTGGAGTCCATGGTCATTCCGAGGTTACTTACTTCCTTCGATACTTTAGGCACTGATCCCAGTTCATCAGGTCCGGCAGCAAGCGAGTCATAATGTTTCCAATTGCCACATGTGAGTATTTCCGTTTTGAAAGCATTTAATTTGAGATGGCTTCAAGTCATCCATTGATCCACGGCTCTGAGACAACTGAAAATTGGCGAGTTTCCAATGTCTTTGGGGCATTCCAGTTGAAGGAGTATTTGTGTGTCATCTGCATAGTTATAGCATGTGAGGTGAAATTGATTGATCAGTACCGGTAATGACTTCATGTAGATATTGAAAGGCATGGGTAAGATTATAGAGCCTTGAGGGACGCCAGCTTTTGTGGAGTACGGTTTGGACAAGAAAGGTGGGGTATGGATCACATTAGTTCTTTTTCGAAGGTAGGATGTGATCCAGTCTAAAGCAGTCCCCACTATGCCGGCTTCGTAGAGTCTTTGTATCAGAGTGTCATGGTCAACTGTATCAAAGGCAGCCGAGAGGTCCAAGAGGAGTAGCGCAGCAACCCCGTTACGGTCAACTGTGTTCTTCAGGTCATCTCAGATGGCAAGGAGGGCAGATTCTGTGCCTCTTCCCGGACAGAATCCTGTTTGGAAGTCTGAAAGTATGGCAATGTCTTCAATGAATTGTGACATCTGGGCGAAAGCTGCACTTTCTATCAGTTTGCCCAGTAAAGGTCGATTTGTAATGGGTCTGTAGTTGTCAGGGTTCAGCGGGTGCAAGTTTGTTTTCTTCAGTAAAGGACATATGTATGCCTTTTTTAGTTCTTCTGGAAATATTCCGGTAGTTAAGGAATCGTTGATGATTCTTCTTACTGGAGTGGCAGCAGAGGTTGTTAGAAGAATTGTGTTGAAAGTTTGCGGTGGACACGGGTCAGAAGGGCTGCCGGCAGGCCTGCTTGCTTTGACCAGGTCCATAAATTCATAGTGTGAAATGTGTTAGAAGGAACGGAGAGGCTGATTTAGGGTATTCTTGGATTGTTGTTTTGTAAAAGGGTTAGTGCTGGTGCTTTGTCTCTGTTTTAAGTATGAGTCCAACGTGTCTGCTTTGTCCGTGTAATGATTTGCCAGTTTGTCTGTGAAATCTTGAGTAACGGGATGAGTTCCTTCTAGTCAATTTGGTTTACGAAATTCATTGAGTATTTTATAGAATTCTTTATTTGCACATTTAGCATTTTGAATTCTGTTTTTTTATAGCTGACTTGTATAATCTGTTAATTTTCTGTAGGTGAAGTTTGTCTTGTTTGTTTTTTGTTTTTAGCCAGGCACGTTGCAGCTTCCTAATTTGTAGTTTTATGTCTTTTATCTCTGTATTTCTCCAAGGTGCTTCTTTTCATTTGTTCTGTTGTGTGGTTTTAAGTGGTATCAGGATATCAAAAGCTTCCTGTAGCCACTCATAAAGTTTTTGAACAGAATTTATTGTTTCCAGATCTGTACTGGATGTTAGTTGTGTTTCTAAGTGTTCCAAATTGAGTTTGTTCCATGGTCGATAGGTGGATGCATGTAAGGTGGTTTTAGGTGAGTCTCTTAGTGTTGTTTTATGTTGGAAAGCAAGCAAATGGTGGTCTGACCATGTGACTGGAGTTATAATTTGAAAGGTAACTAGTTTGGTATTAGCAAAAATGACATCTAGGATATGTCCAGAGATGTGGGTGGGTTTGTGGACAATCTGATGCAGGTTCAGTGCGTCTAGGCCAGTGATTGTTTTTGGATGGATCATATTGGGTTTGTCAAACCAAATGTTGAGGTCACCCAGAACGCATAGGTTGGAGTGTATTGTTAACAGGTTTGAAACTGTGTCAAGAAGTGCGTCTGGGAATGTCGCCTTGCTAGGTGGAGGTCTGTAAAGGAGCAAGAAGTTACAGGAGGATGACGGTGTAGGATTGCATCTGGTGAGAAGAGCCTCACAATTCTTTATGTAGATGTCGTCAACTTTAGTGATATGTAATGTTTGCCTGAACACAACAGCTAGACCACCTCCTTTTTTGCCTTTACTATTTTGGGTGATTGTTTGATAGCCTAGAGGAATGGCTTCATGCAGCACTGGAGCCATATTATCTCCCAACCATGATTCAGTTATGAATAGTATGTCTGGTTTTGCATCGGTGAGAAGGTCGTAGATGTGATGTTTGTTTTTAGAGAGCGATCGAGCATTTATTAGTAGACAGTTTAGAGAATGTGCTTTGGTGACAGTGAGACTTTGTTTTGTAGAAGAGTGATAAGTATTGTGTGGGTTAGTAGCAGGTGTGTTTTTAGTGCTGGTATTATCTGTATTAGGATAGCAATCGTGTAGCTGTTCTGTAATGTGTTCCTCGTCGAGCAGGCTAAGAAGGCATTTTGATGGGTCTGCGTGCATAGGTGGTGGAGATGGTGTTGGAGAGCGAGTTGGTGTGCTGTGTTGTTTTTATGGTGTAACGTTGTTGTGCAGTAGACATGGAGAAGCAAAGTTATGATGTGTGGCACGCTGCTTATATTGTTTGCATATGTTTAGGGCAGGAGGTGTATGAGTCAGTGGTGGTGGTGCAGCTTATGGGTCATGTAGTAAGCTTCTAAATTGTCTAATGATGAGAGGCGGTTAGAAGAGAGTTGCTGTGTTTCTGTATGTGTGTTAGGTGTGGTGGAAGAGAGAAAGCTTTGCATTGTAATTTGTTCATTTGTGTAGTTTGAAAGGTGGGGGTATGATTGTATTTTGTGACTGTAAGTATTATGAGGTGTTGTGCTTGAGAGATTTTGTTGTGCTGATGTGCGTGATACGTTTTGTTTTTGAGGAGTAGTGAAAAGAGGTGCTGATGTATTTGTTTTATCAGATGGATTTGTTTGTATAGTATTGTTTGCAAGTGGAATTTGTAAGGTAACAGGGATGGTGATGTGTTTCTGAGTAGAGTGTATGTTGTGTGTAGAAAGGGATGAAGTAGATTTAAGACTGTTTATTTTAGACCTGTTTGCTGCAAGAGTTAAAATGTGTGGTGCTGTGGCATGTAAGTGTTGTGTTGCTGTGTTATTGTGGTAGAAAGAAGAGGAGGGTGCTGGTCGGATGAAAGATAGAAGGCTGAGTACGGGTTTGTTAATGATAAAAGGGGGTCTGTTAGGAGTAATTAGAGTGGGGAGTGTGTGTCTGGATAGGTTGTAGTTAAGTATGGTATGGATTTTGGTTGTGTTAGTGATGAGTGCATTGGTTAGTGGTATAGGATAGAGCTGTGTCCTGTTTGTAGGTGATGGTGGAAATGTGTGGTAGCTGGGATAGAAGGGTATATAGACATGGTTTGTGTGGTTTTCCAGTGTATGCTGGTACATTGATTTGTGCATAGGGTTTGTTTGTAGTAAGTGTGTGGAGTACATTTGGTTTGAGTGTGTTACTCCGTATGTGGATGGTGTAGGGTGGGTATTACTGAATGAGAAAATGGGCAGCATTTCTGGCCCTGACCAGTCTCGAACAGGCTCAAACAGGCAACTGCCCTTGTCCTCTCCGCCCTTAGTCTCGACGCCCAGGTTGAGACGCCCTAACCCTGGCCTTTTATGGCCCTAGTAGTCAGGTGACCTCTTCAGCCAATGGGAACCCTAGCCCTAACCCTATCCAATCCGAACACTAGCCCTAAAACCTAGAACCAATAGGAGACCAAGAACTTACAGCCAATCATAGCCCTAGTCCAAGCACTCAATCAGGCTCAGAACCCTTATCTCTACGTCCAATAGAGGCCCTAGCTCCAGCCCTAGTCCCGACCCTAGTCCCAGCAACCAATGACACAGGAAACCCTAATCCCTACTTCCACTAAAAAGCCTAACCATAGTCCTAGTCCCACACCTAGTCCAGCAACCAATCACACAAGAAGCCCTAATCGCTACTTCCTATAGAAAGCCTAACCCTAGTCCCAACCCTAGTCCCAGCAACCAATCACACAGGAAGCCCTAGTCCCTACTTCCAATAGAAAGCCTAACCCTAGCCCTAGTCCCAACCCTACATTAATTGAATCACAGACCCAGAAACCAATCAGAACCCTCAAATACCCAACCAATGAGAATACTAACCCTAATCCAATAGAAACACCAGATACAACCACCAATCAGTGCACACATGTACCAACCAATAGCAGTCTATATAAGGTCCCAGCGACTTGTTTAACATACAGATCTGAGCACAGAGCAAGGGAGAAATTAGGAGGGAAAACAAAGAGTCACGGGGATGAGAGGGAAAAAAACTACAGATTTTGGACTGCAAATCCCACAATTCAACAGGTTAAATGAAAACAACCACAAGCAGAACAGTTATAAAAATGATGCAATTACGGGTAGGCAAAATCGCTTTTTTTTTAAATTTAGAAAAGAGACAATACTTGTCTGCCTCCTTACCACCTTCTGGTCTTTGGCTCACTGCAATCTGGGGCACAGGGAAACTCCAACTCACAAAATGGAGTTGAATGTTTTGGGGTTCACCCAGCAAACCCTTAAGGGGCCTAGGCAGGTGTGAGAGGAGGGCTCAGGGTTGCCATGGAACTGGGGAGCCTATCAGCAGGCTTAGCCTTGCAGGGCCTGAGGGCCTGGGAAGCTGATCCTCTATTCAGAATCTCCTAGGAGACAGACAGGCTCAATCCACACTTTGGACTTCTGCAGGCAAGGGCCTAACAAACTTTGTCCTCTAACAATACTGTTTGTATAAAAACTTACTCACTCTCCTAGACAAAAAAACGAGTGCACAATTCCTATAAAACACAGCTTAAACAGCGCACAGCAGATTACTGCTGTCTCAGAGCACCCTCTGTTCACTCTTTGATGTAGAATATTCCTGTTGCTAGGGGTGGAAAGGGGGGTCTCATTTCACTCACTTGCTAATACAAAATGGGAGCTGCGGGTGGATTGCTTAACATACAGGTCTGAGCACAGAGCAAGGGAGAAATTAGGAGGGAAAACAGAGTTACGGGGAATGAGAGGGAAAAAAACTACAGATTTTGGACTGCAAATCCCACAGTTCAACAGGTTAAATGAAAACAGTCACGGGCAAGTAAAAACCACAAATTTAAACACAAAACAGGTGAGGAATTATGCACTCACAAGCAGGTTAAGACTACAATTTTTAAATTGCAGCAACCACAAGCAGAACAGTTATAAAAATGATGCAATTACGGGTAGGGAAAATCACTTTTTTTTTTTTATTTAGAAAAGAGACAGTACTAGTCTGTTGCCTTACTACCTCCTGGTCTTTGGCTCACTCCAATCTAGGGCACAGGGAAACTCCAACTCACAAAATGGAGGTGAATGTTTTAGGGTTCACCAAGCAAACCCTTAGGGGCCTGGGCAGGTGTGAGAGGAGGGCTCAGGGTTGCCTGGGAACTGGGGAGCCAATCAGCAGGCTTAGCCTTGCAGGGCCTGAGGGCCTGGGAAGCTGCTCCTCTATTCAGAATCTCCTAGGAGACAGACAGGCTCAATCCACACTTTGGACTTCTGCAGGTATGGGCCTAACAAACTTTGTCCTCTAACAATACTGTATGTATAAAAACTCTCCTAGACAAAAATCGAGTGCACGATCCCGTGTAATGAGCTAACCAATCTTCCTCTGTAATTGCAATTTCAATGCAGGGCCTAATATCTCCTAAAAAAGGGGAGTTGTCAACACGCCAGAGGGCCGTATTCTCATTATTGCGGCAGGCATCATGTAAATTTACCCACATTTCCTCTTTCAAACCCTTTTTTTGATATTTGATGTCAAGTCTGTAAGCGTATCTACAATTCTGATAAGCGTATCTACAATTCTCATAAGCGTATCTACAATTCTCATAAGCGTATCTACAATTCTACCTCTAACTTTCAATACTACAGAAAAAGTTTAACACTATCTATAACCTACAAAACTACCAATAAACACCTGGAGAAAGGCACATAAAAAGTAAGTAAAATGAAAAAATTTCTAAATTGCAGCTAAAGCTTAAACATTAAAAAAAATAAAACCAATGCCCTCAGCCCCTACAAACTACCCACAAATAAACATTTTAAATGCATCCAATACAACTTTTCTCCCACAACAGAAAATGAACCACATTGTGATAGAAAGAGTGAGATATATCACATCCCAGAAAGGCAATTAATCTCACACATGGGCTACACTTACAGCCAAGAAGGCACAAGCATCGAGAATGTTAATTGGAAATGTACAAAATACTACTATATTGCCTGCTAGTTGTGGGCTACTATGAAAAAGTATGCTGTTGTTAATGTAGGATAACACAACCACCCTCAAACCTCATCAAAATCGAAGTTATGCATGTTCTTCAAGACTTAAATGAGGCAAACACTAGTTCTGAAGAGCCCACTACTAAAATTCTTAAAGATATACTCCCTAAAGTACCTGAACACATCATAGGTCAGCTACCAGGTATACCCACTTTAAAATGCTTAATAGCACAAACTGAGAAAGCCACCTGTGATACTTGTGCTGCCCCTAGAACATACCACGACATTCAAATTCCTGAACCACCGCTCATAATGATGAACCCTTCCTCCTACAAGACAACCTTAATAATGACAAATACATAATTAAATTTGCTACAGCAGATAATATATTAAAAACTAAGCCAACATGGATGATGGACGGAACAATCAAAATGTACTCTAATTTATTCACTCACATATACACCATATCGGGTAAATATCAAAACAATAATATAGCCCTCATATATGCCTTGCTACTTAAACAGTAAGTAGCACGTACTACAAACTACTAAACCACATTTAAAGTAAAATGAACAACAACTCCCCACATACAATAATCCACTTTTAACAAGCCATGATACAAACAATACTTAAACAACACACACACACACACAGTCACTTGAGGCTGTTACTACCAGTTTAATCAGAGCATTTGGAGACATCTCCAAAAATCTGCACTGAGAGGTGATTACAAGATCGGCGGTCCGACCGCAGAACCACCTCTGTGGCAGTTGGGAAAACGCCGCCTAGCCAGCAAAATCCAGACTGCTGTATTATGTCACTACCGCCAGGCTGGAGGTGTGAGGTTGGCAGTGGAACGGTGGTGGCATGCTTCAGCTCATAAGGAGAGCCTGAGGTACATGCCCCTGCAGTACAGTGCCACTTGCACGTCAGGTGCTCTGTTTACCATGTAATGTATGACACACAGTGCACCCACGACAGGGCAAGCATAGGCAGGCACAACATGTGACCCCATACCCGGTCCCCAATGGGCCAACTCGCACTGGGACCCTGTTTGGGGCCCCTTTCCTGCCTTTCTGCTGACCTTTTCATGGAGGAGTCACCGCCATGAAAAGATCGGCGGAAAGGCAGGTCTTAATCAGCAGGGTGGTTCCTCTATTGGCACCGCTTCCATAGGCTTCCGCTTTCCCGACCACGGTGGGATCCAAGATCCTGGCGGTTGCGGCGGTCTGACCGCCCAACTCGTGATATGGTGATCGGACACCCGAGGCAGTGGTGGTCGGACCGCCACCGTCGGTACAGCGGTCCTAAGTACGCCATACTCGTAATCAGCCCCTAAATATAGAATATGCAAAAACCAGCCAGTTTGCCTTTGAAAACAAAAATTGCACAGCCTACACCCCTGCTACAGAGGTAGTTAACCATTTAACTTACTTATAAAACATCAATTTCACCAACAAACAAACACAAACTAATCCCCCTAATGGACTACTTTGAAGATACTTAGGTTGGCAGACTACACCACTCTGGAGACAGACACCAACCCAAATTCCTAATGCCATGGTGGAATGTCTATGACAGCACCATGGCTCAAGGAGCCAAAGCCAACAACACAGTAGAAGGGTGGAACATTGCCTTCCAAGCCACACTAGGGAGAACCAAACCTACACTCTACAAATTCATAGATTCTTTACAAAAAGAACAAACCTATCAACAACTAAGAATCAAGAAATACATAAGCCAAAATTAAACCTAAAGTAAGTAAACAAACCAGTAGAATGCTCCACATACTAGAATTCAAGGTTAGATTCTTTATTATCAACAAAGGAGTACACTACTTAGAATAAATACTAAGGGGCACATTACGATACCCGGCGTAAAAAAATCCACCAGGCATGGAAGCGGCAAAAATCCGCCCGCACACACCGCCTGAACACCGACCACGCCATTATGAGTACACAAACTGAAAACCGCCATCGGCGGAAAAATCATACAAAATACCGCCCGCCATCGTCCGAGTCGGAGTCAAACCGCCCGCCACGGACGGAAACACGCACGACAACACAAAACCGCCCGCCCTCACGGCCGACACACCGCACGTGAAATTACGATCGCACCGCCATGAGCGCGGAAAAACAACAAAAATACCGCCCGCCAGCGCAAACAACGCCGATGAGAATCGACACGGCAGAAGCCATGGCGCCCACGTACCTGCACAGAAACCATCCGCACACAAAACCAATAGCACACAACATGGCCAACAAGTCCACACAGCAAGGCACGCACAAATACACAAGCACAGTACACATCCCGAAAACACCCCCCGGACAAACAAAAAATACAAAGGCCAGAACCCCAGACACAACACACCTGAAAACAACAGACCATGAGGACACACCCACATAGGTGAGTACAAAAGCAGCACTCCCACAGACCACAACCCCTTGCTACATTGCAAACCAGAGAGGAGAGGAGAGGACACAGTGACACAGCAAGGACAGCAGCACACCACAGAAACGCACACATCACAACCACCACCACCACCACCACCACCAAACACCGGCACCACAAACCCCCTGCACATTACACAACACACACCGCACCACCACCACAAACACCATGGCACCACAAAGGATGCCCAAGTTCACGCCCATGGAGCTGACGGTCATGGTCGACGAGATCATCAAGGTGTACCCACAAATCTATGGGAACATGGTCCAGCACACACCACTAGCCACCAGAAACAGAATGTGGACCCGGATCGTAGACCAGGTCAATGCAGTCGGGACCCTGCCCAGGAACAGAACCGAGATAAACAAACGTTGGAATGACGTAAAGAGCCTGGTCAAGAAGAAGGAGGGCAAAAACAGAGAGCTGGCTGCCGTCACTGGCGGAGGGAATCCCGCGCTCTTTAAGACCTTCAAAGCGTGGGAGGAGAAGGTGCGAGTCGTAATCCATCCGGAGATCCTCGCCGGATTAGCAGGGGAGTGGAGGCTGGTAAGTACAAACTAATGTATACCAGCACACCGCTATGTACACACATGCGCAACCACCATGCCACAGCTCCCAGGGACAAACACCCCCATGTCCAGCACACAATACACAACACATCACACGCACATGCAACAGACACTACCACACACAGGCCAAACCGAACAACTGTAAGATGCGTGGGGACATGTGTACACTAAGCCAGCCACGTAACCACCAACAGGTCCCCAAATATGCCAGAAGCGCCACAACGAGCACCCACCACACCCATGTGTCCGCCACAGCTGCACTAACCGACAAGTAACAGGTAAGTGGCAGGAACACAAAGTGCAGTGGGTGGGACGGTGGACAGCTGAAGTACAACACCCACCAGGCCCCCACTCCCACAGACCAGCAAGGTGGAGCACTCCCCACACCCATGTGTCAGGCACAGCTGCACCAACCGACAAGTAACAGGTAAGTGGCAGGAACACAAAGTGCAGTGGGTGGGACGGTGGACAGCCCAAGTACAACACACACCAGGCCCCAGTCCCACAGCACAGCAAGGAGGAGCATCCCCCACACCCCACACCCACGTGTCAGCCACCGCAGTGCACAACGACAGCCGAAAGGCAGACATCACGGTCCACAGCAATCGGTGTCAGTGGGTGTACAGCCACCCCCACGACCCACTACACCCCCCACCCCCACAGACCTGCAACATGGAGCACCCCCCGCTAAGAGCCATGTGGCATCCAGTACAGTGCACGCACGAACAACTTGCAGGTGGGAAACTGGACAGGGCTGGATTACTGGAGGCATGAGGACCATAACACCACCAACACATGGGACATGTCACGTAGCACACGGACACGCAGCACCGCCCACCGTCACGAACAAGTGAACAATGTGCACACGGACATGAACAGCAGACTCACACCCCACATGACCCATCACAGACATAGCAACACCCAAGGAGCCACGTCTGCATGCACAAGCCACACTGAATATAGTCCCACACGGCAGCCACTGTGCAACTCATCACACACAACCGAAACACCATTGAAGTCCTGTCCATGTAGCCCCTACTGCCTGTCAACCACACACCCCACAACTACGCCTATGTAAGACAAACAACACTAGACGCAACAGAGCGGAACAACAGAAATGCACACGAACACCACTGAACCCATCAAACACACAGACACACCATGCACATACAACATACCATCCATCCCATCCGTCAGCCCCAGTCTCATGAAAGGCATGTCATCCGCACAGCTGCCACACATACAGCAGTCACGCTAAGACACATGCCCATGACCAACCATGTGCCAGAAGTCAATTAAGCGCACGACACACTGTGAGCAACAACACACAACATGGGCCACACCCCCCGAGCACTGCAGTGATGCACATGGCACAGGGCAGCACGCACACCAAGGAGATGGGACAACTGCAATACGTTGGCTGGCACACAACTATCACTCACTCATAACGATGCGTCCAATGCCATGTCCAGTAACCACAACAGACAGCAAATATGCAGGGCATGTCAGGCATGCACACACCTCAGACCATGCACTGTCATGCTGCCACAACACATGTCACGTTCGGCACCCATGGCTCACAGCATGTACCCCAAAAGCATATACCCTCCCAAATGCGAATCTGGGGCATGGCCCCCATGTTGCCATATGCGTTCCTAAGCGTTCCATTTGAACTCCAAAAGCAAAGTACAAACCAGACCCAGGATGGGCCAGGAGCCCGCATACACCAGAGTCACAATGAGTAGGGGCAAAGCAACACACCCATCGGCATGGCCAATCCGTCCCATGCCACATGTGCACAGCACACAGTCCCATTGCCTAGCACACACACCTACAGATGCCACAGCCACACACTCGCCTCCGGGAAACCCATGTACGAGATTGCACGAACTGCCAATGTCAGACGACTAATACATACTTCGCCAGGTGCAACACAATAACAAATCTCATTCTCTCCACAGGTGACGAACTGCTGGACGCTGGGGATGGAGACAGCAGCCAGCACAGCCAGCCTACAAGCCCCCAACGAGGACACACGGATCTGGAGGATCTGTCCACCTCTTCGGACACGGACCACCAAGCTGGCCCATCTGGCGTGGCAGGGCCCAGCCGCTCCCCAGGACCCCTCCTACCCACCAACCCATCATCCAGGGATGCTGAACAGTCCCAGTCCCCTGCTGCCACTGTCGTTGCGGCCACACCCACGGTCATTGCGGCCACTACCACTGCCGCAACCGCCACCATCGCCGCACCGACCACCACCGCCTCCACCACCACCACGTCTTCGCTGGCACCAGCCCCAGCGCAGGTGGTAGCCCGGCCGACTGGATCCACCCTGGGAGCCACAGCGAGGACCGTGGTGAGCAATGTGGCTAGTGGGCAGGCCGGTGGCAGCAGGACTGGTAGGAGGAGCAGGGTCAGGGAAACGCCAGCCTCCCCTGGGAGCCATGCCCTGCCTCAAATGGACAGAGTCCTTGGGGCCTATGAAGAGGCCCAAGGACAATGGGCCAGGTCTGCTACTGACACGCGGGAGGTGCTGGGGGTGCTGAGGTCCATGGACGCCCATATGGGCCAATTCGTGTCCCGTATGGACCAACTCGTGGACCTCATGGGCCAGCTGGTGGTGGCGGTGGGGTCACAGGCAAGGCCAGCAACACCACCTCCGCCACCACCTGCTAGGGCGCAGGCTCGGGCAGCAGTGTCCACTTCCCCTGCGTCCACAGCCAGTGAGCACACCTCACCCACCACCAGCAGGTCGCCACCACACCCCCCCTCCCAAACGTGGAAGGGGCCGTCCGAAGAGGAAACAGATCTCCCGGGAGGACTTCGCACGCTCCAGTCGCAAGTGAGGCAGCCAGCCAGCCTTCCGCCAGCCTTCCTTGACCAGCCACTGCATTGACTTGCTCTACGATCCCACTCCACACAGCCATCTGGATGGCATGTGTGTGTTGGACTATGGACATAGAACCAGTGGGTACACCCTGATCATCACGCAGCCATGACCGACAGCTCATTGTCACTGCACGCACCACTTTTGTCATCACCTTACACACAATCACATGTCACAGTTTGTAATAAATGCACCTTTTTCACTAACTGCTGTTTGTGCCCTGTGTCTTTATTGTACGGAATACAACGGCCACCTTGGGCGGAAAGGCACCTGATGCGTGGCATGGAAATGGAATCCGGAGGGCCTGTAGGGACCTAGGGGTGGGAGACAGAACAGGAGCACATTCAATGAGTGTGTCACACACCCATCACACAGTACATGTCAACAACTACAAGCAATGTACACACATCGCACAGAGCAATAGGGCACAATGCCACAGCCACCAACAGTGGCATACTACCCTGGCCATGGAGCGTTGACACACTGCACGCAGTGAACATACGGCCACCCTGACACAGCACACACACACCTGCATAGATACAGACACATCATCCGTCGTACATGGACACTCACCGTCAAGTGAAGTAGCGGGCGATGAGCTGCTGCCGCACATTCCCAGCTTCCTCCTCTCCGCTGTCCACCTCACTCGAGCTGTCCTGGTCTGCGGGCTGGGGCCCTGGTTGATCTCCGTCATCCACAATGAGGGGGATCTGCTTCCGAATGGCCAGATTGTGCAGCATGCAGCACGCCACCACTATCTGGCACACCTTCTGTGGGGAGTACGCCAGTGCACCCCGGTGCGGTCCAGGCACCTGAACCTGGACTTGAGGAGGCCAAAGGTACGCTCGACCACACGTCTGGTCCTCCCATGTGCCTCATTGTATCGATCGTCTGCTGGGGTGCGAGGATTCCTCAATGGACTGAGCAGCCATGCCCCATTCGGATACGCAGAGTCACCTGGGTGTGAGGGACACAGAGAACCGTTGCTATTCCAACTGGACAGGGGACAGCATCGCACAACCAGCACGCTACACCACTCCACATACTCACCGACAATACAGCCACGATCCTGTTGCAGATTGGCCATCAGTCGTGGCAAGATGCTGTTGCGCATTATGTGTGCGTCATGGGCCGAGCCTGGAAACTTTGCACACACGTGGGTGATCACCATGTCCGCAAGGCACACCACTTGCACATTCAGGGAGTGCGTGTGCTTCCTGTTGCGGTACAGGTGCTCAGTGGCCTGTGGTGGAACAAGGCCAACATGAGTGCAGTCAATGGCTCCCACGACGTGTGGGATTCTGCCAAGGGCATAGAATGCACCCTTCACTGCCGCCAATTCACGAGCCCTGGGGAATCTGATGTACCTGTTCCGGTACAGCATCATGGCTGCCAGTACATCCCTCAGCACCTTGCTGAACATGGGCTGGGACATCCCTCCTCCACTGCCCACTGTGTGCTGGAATGACCCAGTGGCGAAGAAATGCATGGCGGCCATCACCTTAGCCGTGGGGGTGACAGCAGTCGGATACACCCTGCGGGGACGGAGATGGGGCTCTAACATGGCACACAGTCGATGCAGAGTTGGCCTGTCCAGCCGAAACTTCCTGATTACCTCTGTATCGTCCATGTCCGCCAGCAATTGGTATGGGCGGTCAATGTTCGGTCTCCGCCTGGGTTAAATGGCAGAGGACACATGTCAAAGCAACACGGCACATAGCAATTTCGCATACACATCACTGACATGACTGAGCAAGCACATGAGCCACAGCCCAGCTGTCAAGCTGGGACGGCACGGCCACAATACACTTACACAGGTCTCCCAACAATGGCAATGGCAAGTGAGACATACCACTGCCATGTGCATGCACATGGGGATCTAGGCCCCAATGACTTGCGGGGCGTGCTGATGGGGACTGACTGCATATTCGTCAAGCGGCAACGCCACGGCAACATGAGTGTCTGCTGAGCATGGTACTGCTTCCGAGGCTGGATGAATATGGCACACGACGACGACGATGTGGGCACGGGCTGAGCGGCCAATACAAGTGGGACCTGTGGCACGAGGGGATATGAGACAGTAGTAGGTGTCAGCACTGCACCCTATGTACAGCACTGTACGGATCACAGCTCCCGAAACATTGACTGGTGTCCACATTGACAGCCCCATGCCAAGACGGCTGTGTGCTTGCAGTCACATGTCACAGGTGAGAGGTTACATTGCACGTGCCAGGTGGCAGTCGTACATAGTGGGAGCTGGCATGTGTGTGCATGTGTCTCCTGTTCAGGATCCACCAGATGGGCGCTGACTCTGTACTGACCATTGGACACAGCATGTTCCGTGGAAGGCTTGTGTGTGTGGGATGGTGGCACTGGATGTGCCTCCGTTGGGGGGGGCCATGCACAGGGCGGGTACGTCGATGATTGCGCATTGTTGGTCACGGTGGGTGCACCAGCTAAGATGTGTTGCCCTGTGTTCAATTCCTATGTCCGCATGATGATGGACTGTGGATGTGGGCAGACTACACATTGGTCGATGTGCTGTCTATATGCATGTGCCTTCACACCAGGCACAGCTGCCCCTGCACATGTGACCCCTGCTGGACTCGCTGCTGGGTCTGTGGAGCTGATGCACCTTCTGCGCGTGGGGCGGACAGCTCTCCTCACTTCCCTCATTGCGCATGTCATGTCTTTGCCACAGGTGACATGGATCATGGAGGGCCCACATGTACGCGTGGGTAGGCTACACATGATTGTTCACTGGTCGCCACCCCCAGTCAGTGTTTCGAATGGGAAGGTTGTCGTGCTGGTGGTATGTTCGATGTGGCGGATGGGCGGGCCTAGGTGCGGGCTTACATTCCGGACATGGGGGGTAGTTGGATTGGCGACTAGTTGCAGTACACACGGGACACGTCTCTTCCTTTCCACATCTGGGTCATCCCTTGTACTAACTGACAGTGATACAGTCATCTTCGCCCCAGCCCTCATGTCCTCCCCTCGCCCCCCAATATGCATGCTCACCTGCGAGGCTAGCGCTTGCACAGGCAGCCCCAAGCTTGCACCAGAGAGGGCAAGGAGTGTATGTGTGGGTCCAGTTGCACGAGTGGGCTGTCTCAGGGTATGATGTGTGGCGGGACGCCGTCCACCTGCGTGGTGCCCCAAATGGAGACCCGGCCTGCATGGACTATGCATCACAGTCTTCGCCTTCCGGATCCACCACCTGCGACACCCAGTGGCTGTGGCTGCCCTTGCGGCCATGCCGCGTCCGTCTGTGGCTGATGGCCCACACATTCACTCTTTGGCCTCTCTGGGGAGGGCTCAGGGGTGGTGGCGCACGCGCTTGCACTTAGTCGCAATGGCATGTGTCGTGGTTGGTATGATGGGCAATGGATGGGATGGTGCGAGCCACCTCCCGTGACGTCAGTGCTGCTCGTGCTGTGGTGCGTCCCCCTACACTTCCATTTGACTTTTTGCCATGCTGGACGTTGAGGTTCTATTGCCTGCGTGATATGACCAGGAGGAGCGCGAGGAGACCTCTCACACACCATGCTCCACTGCCATCCCGTGCCCTGTATCGCCTGTGCGGATTGACTATGTTGGGGTTACACCTGGTCGACTGGGGCTGTGTGTGCCTTGTCAAGGGGCATGGCGGGCGCACAACAGGATCCAGCTCGTCCACAGAGGGTGGGCTGAGGTGCGCCTGGTACCGCTTTGTACGTGTGCCCGGCTGCTGTGCACACACGTGTTCACTCCCCCCGACAGGTGTCCTCTCACAATGCCCAGGGAAGCGGTGGTGTACTGTTCATGAGCCCTCCCAACACGGCGTGCTCCAACTTGGCATGTGCGCATCTACCCGTCGCACCCACCCACCTGAGCACTGCGTCCATACGACTTCACACGACACATGTGTGTCTTCCACAGTAGTGCTACTCATTTGCGTTGACATCCAATACCAGTGGACTACATGGTCATGTCACGACTGCCGTGTACTTCACATACTCTCATCCTCTCTCATTCGTACTTGTGAAATGAGTCAGCGGAGACAGTTCTGGTTTCAAACATTATATTGAGTCTTCTGTCCTCTGTGATGCAGTATAGTGGACACTACTGGCAGCGGAATACATATTGAGGATATACTGAGCATGATTACAAATGGGATAGGGTGTGGGGTTACATCTGCTTGGCCAAGGCTGTGCTAATGTACATTTACGTATAGCTGCGGAGCTGCGGACTTTGACACAGACGGTATACATGTAGCCTACCAGACCGCTCGGCATCATGGGCACAGTCCATCTCAGTTCCATGTGACAGGTTTGCTGCGGTTGTTCCTCATGCACGCGTGCATGTGAGATGACATCAGGGCATGTGCTTGCGTGCATGCAGCGGCGTGCCACTTGTTGTTGCACTGTGGTGGTTACTGGACATGTCACAGTCACTGGGGTCGTGTTGTTGTTGTATGCACTTGTCGTCCATGCAAAGGTCCTGGTATGGGATTCCCGGGGCGGGGGTGGGAGGGTGCAGCACCCACAGACTCCAGGCGACCTATTCATGTCCACTGAGCGGTGTGTGTGTCCATGTGCGCTGGATCCATGTCGTGTCCTGGTTGTTCGTGCAGTTCCGTCCATGTGGGTGCGATGCACAGAGCCCATGCCACTGCCTCCCACGATGCATGCGGTGTTCCTGGATGTGATGGGGAACAGTGTGCATGTCCCGGTCATATCCGATGTCATGGCGATGTCGTTGATGGTGTGGTTACAGTTGCCGGTCGTTTGGTATGGCTGTTGTGGTGGTGACTGGCCAGTCCGTGCGGAAGCTGAGCATGGGTGTGGGGTTGGACTTCATAGGTCAGTCGGGGAACCTGCGTTGTGGTCCGACGTATTTACAGGTTGTCAGGTATGCGATGCCGTCCAGCAGGGCTTCCATGTCATTGGTGGTGTACATGTTTGCCAGCCAATGAAGCGGATGGTGGCTGTCAAGGTGTTGTTCGTAGGTTGTCCCTTGGAGGACCATGATGGGGCATGCTGGGTGACATTCGATGTAGCTGTTCTCGATGATCCGTCGTGTGGAGGCACAGTGGTTCCATTTCAGTGCGCGTGCGATGTTGGCCACATACGCCATGCCCCCATAGGCAGAGCAGGCCCTGTCGTGTGCGTCCAGAGGGAGGAGTAGTGGTAGCAGGTCCGCCTTCAGACATGCCGGGTTGGAGAGGCATATCTCGACGGGATGCTGGTAGGGACACCTCCGACAGTAGAAGACGGGCATGACGCAGCTGAACAATGTGATGCGGTAAGTCAGTCGGTAACTTACGTTCAGCAGGGACAGGAGATCGCATCCCAATGTATGTATCGTGCTGGTTTGGTACAGCTTGAGCTCTTCGGCGTAGTTGGGTAGGTGTGTTGCGGTTGCCATTTCGCAGCGGTGCGTTGTGGTGGCGTGCTCCGGCTGTGTGTGCAGTCTGCAATGTGCACACTCCGGGGTTGCTGTGAGCTCTGTGTAGTCGTGGGGAGACAGGACTTGTGTTCTGTTGGCTTGTTTGGAGGACACGGGCCCTCTTCCCACATGCTTCTCAGACAGTTCAAGGTCAGTGCTGTGTGACTCCTTCCAATTAACTTGCATGTGGCCGACATGGGGGAGTGTTTTCTTCTTTCTTCCCCGTCCGTTGTGTGCTTCTGTGATATGCGCTATCTGCCGTGTGGTCGGTCTCCTCGGCATGCCTGTGTTGGTCTATTCTTGGACAATGGCTGTATTCACCGGCTTCTGTCGTAGGGCTGTGGTTTCGGTGTTGGAATGGAAGGTCATTCAGTGCTGTCTGCTCTCCCTTGTGTGGGCGGCAGCCTGCCTTTCCGCTCTGCGTTGGGCCTTGTGTGTGGATGTTATTCTTGGGCCACCTGTTGTCGGTCACCGGGCTCTTTGGTGTTCCGTTTCATGTGTCTTGTTCATATGTGCAGGGTGGTATGGGTTTTTCAGTGTGGTACTGGCGTTCCTCTTCCCGAAGGAGCCCTGCTTCTCCTAGTTGGTGTTGCCGCCGCTGTGTGCTTCGCCATGTTTGTTACACTGGGGTGTGTCCTGCTGTTGCGTGACTTCACTGACATGTGTGCGTCGGTTGTGTGGCGTTGGGTGTTGTCCGTGAATTGGGCGTTGGGGACATGTCTGTGGCAGGCCTGTCACGTGTCATGTGCGTTCGGGGTGGGGCTGGTGTGTGTGCTGCTTGGTTGTGTCCCTGTGTCTGTGTGCGACGCATGCATGGCGCTGCGGTTGGCCTCTGCGTTGTGCGCATGTGTGGCGGCGTCATCGGCGCTTTGGGGCCGTGACGGGGTGGTTGGTTCCTAGTCCCAGGTGGTGTGTACACATGTGTTCCGCGATGTTAGGATTTGGCCTGTGTGTCATATGTGGATGCAATGGTGGATGTGTAGTGTGCACGCGCTGGTGGGGGGTTGTCCGCTTTTTCCGCCCTTGCACTGTGTGCGCTGTTTGCGTGCACTTGTTGTGTGTGTGCCTACCTGCGTCTCCGCGGTACGTTGCGTCCTTGGTGGTGCATCAGCAGAAGCATGGGAAGGGCCTGCAGTGCTGGATTCATGCCCGGGGTGCCGCTTCTTCGTTGTCCGTGCTCTGCGTCCGTGTTTCCGCCTCTCTTTCACGTGCGGTGTCTCTTTGCCGTGGGAGCCGTTTGTTTGCGGCATCGTAATTTATGCGCCGGGCGGGACGTGTTTCGTCGGACGGTGTGTGTCAGTTGTGCTGCGCCGCTACGTGTGCGGGCGCACTTTGATGGCGGACGGTGTTGCTGGCTTGCCGGCGGTGTTTGGCCTGCTTTTCGCATCGTAATTGGGCGGGCGTGTGGACTGCTGCGTGCCGGCGGTAACTGGTGGTTTTTGCATCCGCCAGCACGGCGGTAGTGCTTCCGCCCGCCATCGTAATGGGCCCCTAAGATCTCTATCACAAAACACCTAGCTACCCACACACTAACAAACAAACAAAGGTACACACCACCATAGTATTATGATTTTTAACTAAATATTAAACAATTTACTTTAACACTTCAATAAAAAAATTAAAAAAATTAAAAAATGTAGACTGATAAATTAAAATAACAAGTTTTATAAGTAATTAAAAATCAGCTCATAATCAACCACAAAGCACAAGATTAGAAATAAACACAAAATATAATCAGGGAAATCCAACTCCTAGAAATGTAAAATAACACATTGCATACACACATATAATGCCCTATTACTTACCAGTAATCTTCATTACCCCCAGGTCCGCTAGACCTCACCCCTTTCATTACAAGTGAGAATACCCAGGTCAGGAACCAGGCATTCATTAAAAAAAAAAAAAACGCAAGATACACCACCAAACAGCCACACTCAAAAGTGATGCATCAACACAGGCCATGACAAAAGGCAGGAGCCCATAGCATGCAACACCCAAATGCCAAAAGGGGAACCAGCACACAATACATACTGGAGGCCATAATGCCTGTTAAAGCAGGAGAGAAGGCCCAAGCAGCCGAAACAACGGGCAAACCTCCAGCAAAAGGACAAACACAAAGCCGCCACTCCCCTCCAGGAGGAAGGCACAACAGAAACAAACAAAGGTTCAAACTCCCCTGAAGCATCCCTCAATGTGAGCCGAAGAACACCCTGAAAACTATGAACCAAAAATGCCACCAAGGGCACAAAGAGAGAACCAGGTGCAGCAAAATGCACATACAGCAGAACAGAACAGAAAGGGGTCCCCTATCCAAAAGAATCCCACAAGGCACTAATCTGCCTGGCCGACTAGAAATCCACCAAACCACAACTGGAAACAGGACAAAAGAAATGGCCACCAACCCCAAGGTGTCAAAGTGGCACAACTAAAGCCACAACCCCCGAGGCCAGACCCAGAAAGGAAGCAGAGGCCACACAAAGAGGCAAGAAAGACAACACCCCCTGCAGTGTCGCCCAGGCGGCACAACAACCAGATACCTTCAGGGGGACTGAAACACCAAGAGAAGCGCCCACAGGGCCCTTAACGCAGACACAGTGCTCAGAACTGCCCAACAAAAAATGAAAATATATTGGAGGGAGCACACCAGGGAACCACTGAAGAAACTCCCATGAACAACGTAAAGGCCCCAATGCCCCCCTAAGGGACCTCAGACGGGAAGGCACACAAAACTAAAAGAGGATAACTGCAAAAAGTTGCTAAAAACTCCATGCACAGCAACCCTCACTGCTCAACATCCAAACGGAGAGACGGCGTCTTGGAAGAGACAACGAAGGAGCAGACTGCAAAAGAGAGGGAAAGCAGGGAAACAACCAGGGACCCAAACCTGACATGAGCCCGAGACAGGGAACCAAGAACGATGGGCCAAAACGGGACCACCAACACTACCACCCGGGAGGCCCCTAGGAGACCACCCAAAAGTGGGAAGCATAGGAAAGACAGACAACAGGAAAGGACTACTACCACATACCAGACTCCAGACTCCTGCAAGCCAGCAATAGGCACAGAACCGGGGAACCAGCTGACAGAGACTGAAAGCAAACAGGTTCAAGAAAGGAAAACCATATGTCCTGCACACCTGACCAAAGACCATGTCAGTGAGAGGCAAAACTGGAAAGGTAGGACATCCCCAACCAAGAACAACGCCCCCCCCAAAGACCTGGTGTGAAATGCCACTCTTGATGGCCCATCACCAGTGGATAAAAACCCACAGGAAGAACCTGCTACAAAGGCACCCCCGGGCACAAAACAATGAGTGCAAGAGCCACCAGGACCAGCAGATCTATTTTAGACCCCAAGACTTAGGATCCCAAAAGACAGATGAAATGACACAGGGCACAGGCAAAACCGCACCCAAAGAAAGAACCCCGCTTTCCCCAAGGAACCGAGTAGACGCCTCCAAAACCATACCAGAAGAGAAGTCCCCAGCAATGCCCAATGACCCCAGCAGCCCAAGGACCAGCATCTGAGCCCATAAAACATGGTGCAAAGACCTCCATGGACTGGAAAAATGCAGGAACAGCCACTGGAAAGCTTTCCCGCGAAGCACAACAACAACCAAAAACCAGAGACAACTCGCTGACCCCAAGACCAGCCAAAGTCCAACCTCAAGGGCCGGATACTGCAACAGGGCAGGAACTGTACAGAACCCAGACAGGCCCCTGAACCCAGGGAGACCAACTCCAGAGTGAGGCTGAGCCTCAAAGCCAGAAGAGCCAGGGGAACAAGAGACCAACTAGGCAACCCTGAGAGACCATGTCAGTAACAGAAGTACCCAAGGATGACTTCCCAGGCAAAGGACCAGACGATGAACGGTAGACCCCACAAAAATCACCCCTCCAGTGACCGACGGGGAGGACCAGGACACACAGACCAACCCCAATATAGACTAAACCCCATACACACCAGACCAACCAACTGACAGCTGGGGAGAGTTCAGGGGAAACATTGCCATCCTGTCCAATCCTCAATTGGCTCCACAAGCAACCTCCAGACAAGCCAACCCCGTCACCACAAGGACAGATAAAAACCAGCTAAAATGCCAAACTACAGAAGCCATGAAAGGGCAGGACCAAGCCCCAAGGGAAACGAACAGTGCAGTGCCCAGACCACAACAACGAAGATAAGGGCACCAGAAAGGACACATATAGTCTTTGACAAGCCCAGGAACAAGAAAGAACACAGGCCACCCCCATAAGGAGACCAGTCAGAAGGACTCAAGGATGCCAGAAACTGATCTGAGCGGGCAATAGTCAACCTCTCTGACAGTTATCACACATAGCTGAAAGAACAGCCCAGGACAGGCTTGGAAGGAACCTACCCCAAACAGCCGGTACCACAACCAAAAGAACCCCCCACATGAGGGAGTATGGCGGCAAAACAAGCTGACCGACACAAAGGGCTCATCCTCAAAGAACAAAAAGCAAGGGTACAAGTGCCCCAAACACCTGCCCCAAACCATTCACTATCCCTGAAAACAGAGAGAAGTGCACTCCAGAAACATTTACCAGGCAACAACCCACAGTTTATGAAACAACCAAAACCAGAAAAAGGCAACAACATAGAAGGGGACATGGAACCAACTAGCATCCCCTCAGGTGAGCCAGAAAACTGGCCAAATTAGACCAGACACCGGACCCCCCCTCTGCCCCAAAAATGCGTGATTGGGACCCAAGTGCATAAAGGAGAGGACGAAAGGAAAGGTCTACAGAGGAGACCCCGAGACCCCCCAGGCATGTGTCTCCGTGAAATGGCTACAACTACCATGAGGTCTTGTTTATCTAACTCTGAATAATAGACGTCACTCAAAATGATCCTATTACAATGCACACATCCAAACTCCCTTTGTAATTTTAAGCCCACATCAGTAGCAACGATTCATGAAAGTAAAAAAATGTTCTCTCTCACAATGTTCAAGTAAACTCACAAACATAGCTCACATCAAAAGCCAAGTCATACAATGCCATTGCCGACAAGCAGTGGGAAACATATCCTAAACTTAACCCACAGGAATTTCACCATCAGGGTAACAAAACAATCCAAGCCAGTGGCCAACAAAACAACTAACACATGCATTTACAATCACAGAAGCATTGGCCCAAAGAAATCACAGATGTGGTTTTTTAGAAAGGTTATAAAGAAATAAACTGAACACATGTGTAGGATTTTGAAAAGTGCAAAGCAGCCAAAAATAGCAAACACAGCATCTGTCAGACATCAATTGTAAGTAGCCGAAAAGCACACACTGCCCATTTCACACATGTACATGCAGACCCACACAAACCTAAGCACTGCTGATGTACTTAATGTCTGGAGGCACACATTGAGTGGTCCAAAAAACAAAATATAATCAACATATCACAATGGGAGCAGAGCAAGCAAGTTCTTACTGACCATCGAAAAAAAGAAATACATACCTCACGCAAAAACACACACTGCTAGGACACAATCAGTTGGTCTACAGGACACTAACTCAATCTATGGACATGTCCTATGATTCAGTGGAACTCCACGACATGTACAAAGGTCTCATTACAAATACCACTTACAAAGGAACACCAATACTCATCAAAATTACATCATAGTACAAGTATGTACTCCAGGTACCACATACAGCTAAAGCTCCGTAAAGGACAGGATGGGATAGTTAAATTTAAAAAAATGAAATTTTATTCGAGTTAACAAACTTTTAAGGTCAATGGCCAGTCCAATGTTCCAAAGTGGATGAGCACATTGCTGCCTCACAGTACTTGCCAAACATGACACTGATTGGGGAATCTCCTCAGGAAGGGGCATCTAGTGGCCAGGCCAGGCACCTCAAAACAACAAACAAGGGAGAACTGAGATCGGGACTGGGTGAGGTTGTGTTGTCAAAGGAAGTTGGGGCACTGGTTGGGCTAGAAAGAATTTCACCAGATACAGGAGGGGCATCCATGGGATCCTGGGCAGGTGAGATTGCAAGGGGAGGGCTTTGGGAGGTTGAGGGACTGTATGTCACTGTTGTGTGTGTGCCTGTGGTTGGTGCAAGTATCTGGGGGTCTGATGTTGTTTGTGTCTGGCTTGTGTCTGTTGGTGCATGCTCAGTCTGTATGTGTGGGCTGGCCCTAGTGAGGGTGGTGAGTGTCTGGTTGGTGGGTGCATGTATGGTCGTTTTTCTGCATTTGGGGGTGTTGTGGTGCATGCGGATGTTGGACTGCGTGTCTGCTTATGTTTGCGTCTAGATGGGACAGGTATGGGAACAGGGTTTGGGGTTTGGGAAAGTGGGCTGGAAGACTTGGCTGATGGGAAGGCTGCTATCAGTGAGGAGGCCAAAGCCTGAAACAACCTCTGTAGTGCAGACATACTACTGTGAATTCCATCCAGGAACTCCAGCATCTGGGTCATTACAGTGGGATGCCCCTAGAGGGCCTTCAGCAGTGCATCCAGCCAACAGAGATGCGTTGCAGGGGGTCAATAGCCTCCTCACTCACGGCAGCTGGCTGTCAACACCAACCTTGCATTGTATGTTTTAAACCAAAGTTGACAGTGGATGCCTAGCTTGGTCAGCTTAGTCCCATGTATCCAATATGAGGGGTCACCTGTGGTCATAAGTGGGTGCATAGCAAACAAAACACATTTCGCAGTGCCCGCATTTGAAAAAACAAGTGTGTGCTTCGACAGCTAATTATCGCATGCTTTATTGACAGGACTACTAGATATTGCAAAATGTCGCATCTAAGTGTATGGCCTGGGATGGATAGATAGATAATTTTATTGCACAATGAATTAAAATCATTGCAATGACGCCACATATAAATGTACAATATAAAGTGCATATATTCCAATATTATAAAAAGTAAAAAACAGATTGTTTCAGTCGGTTGTGCAGAAATTTTAAAAACAATTTAAAAACACCGCTTAAGCCACTACGGACATGATTCCTTAAAAAGAGAAAAAACTTGACCCAGCTTTATGAATTATAGTCCTGTGCAATGGTCGAAGTCCAAAAATGCCTTTACTGCCATCAAGTATTTCAAGAAGTGTGCCGCCAGCTGTGCTGATTTGCCTTTCATGCACTCGACTAGGGCAGCTTGACATGTCCGTATATTTAAAATACGCAAGATTGGGCGGAGCCAGTATATTCTCAGCAGGTGCAATGTCTCACAAATGCACAATATGTGAGTTAGTGATTCCTCTACTGCTCGGCATGCTCGGCACTTAGTAGCTACAGACTCTTAGTACCCTCGCCCATATTTGTATGCCAACAGTGGGATCAGACCGAACCGCAATTTCATTAGTTGTCGCTTCATTGTTGGTTTTAAAGGGGAGGACAGATATTATGGCAAGGACCCACTAGTATAGAGGTTTAAAGCCCAGCTTCCATGCCTTAGGTGTTTTAATGTTTGCATATCGCTGTCGGCAGACAGCAACTTCGCCTGTTTCGTTAAAAGTCTTGCGGCCGCTGGTATGTGTAGGGGGGCTGACCATATTTCCTTTGCTTCCAATACCTCGACACAGTGGGCTAGATATTCGCACCATGTGGACCCTCGGGTGTTTATCATTGTCCAGATGTGTTTCTTTAGTGTATTTTCCCGAGCTTGTTTAGCTTTTAGACAATACGCTATAAATCTAGCTTTCAGGATCCACTTTTAGGATGAAAGGTTAAATTCTCTACGGATTTACGCATGAGCGGTAGCGGTCGGTAGGAAGAAGACTTTACGAAAGCAGGCCGACTGTGCTCTGTCCAGCCATGTTGTCATCTTGTCTTTGAAGGCTATTGCACCATGGGCTACAGATGGTAAAAAGTTTGCCCCCATTAATCGGATTAAGGGAGTGAGATCAGGTGAATTTATGGCTTTCCTTGCTCTACAAAAAATGCCTTCCAAAGATTGAGCTGTTCCTTGCATTGCAGTGATGTGAGCGGAGGGCCGTCCTTTATGGTCGATCCACACTCCTAAGTACTTATAGGTAGTCACTATCTCAATGGGTTTACCTTCGATGTTCCATGCACCCTTCCTTTTTATTTGTCGCGAGATTATCATTGCCTTTGTTTTTGCCGTGTTTATTTTTAAATTGTTCTCTCTGCAGTATAGAGACAGTGCCGTTAGCAGCCGCTGTAGACCAATCTGGGTTTGGTCGAGCAATATCGTGTCGTCTGCATATTGGAGCGATTGAATTTTGGTTTCAGCTAATTTGGGAGGAAACTCTCGTGCTTCAGCCAACCATTGCAGTAAATCAGCCAAGTATAGATTAAAAAGCATTGGGGCCAATAGGCATCCTTGCTTTAAGCCTTTATTAGTTTGTATTTTTTTAGTGGTGGAACAGGCTGTTGTGACTCTAATCTTGACCCAGGTGTCCGAGTATAAAGCAATCAGCACTGTTAAGAGCGTGTTATCAATGCCCCAATTTTTTAATTTCATCCATAGTCGCTGACGGGAAACACTGTCGAAGGCAGTTTGGAAATCGATGTATGCAAGATACAGGCCCCTGCCTTTTTTTTGCCAATGTTGTTTCGATCAGGTTGGAAATGCAGATCAGGTTGTCATCAATGTGTGAACCCTGTTTGCGTATGAGGGATCAATTTGCGCATTTCGGCCCAAGCCGTCAGCTCTTGCAGTAGCATACTAGCATAGCACTTCCCATTCACATCTAGGAGCGCAATCATTCGAAGGTTTTCTAGGATAGATCTTGAGCCTTTTTTGTGTATTGGGACAAGAAGGGTTCCCCTCCATGACTCTGGGATACTTCTTCCCAGCCTGTGCTCCCAGAATAGAGGCGCCATGATTTTTGCCCACTTACATGACATCCCTTTAAAAACCATGGGTGCGATACCGTTGGGGCCTGGTGTCCCTCCAGAGCGCATTTTTTTAATAAGGTGCAAGACTTCAACGGATGTAATTTCTTTCCGGACATCGCAGTGGACTTGCGACTCCGTACTCCAATGCACGGTATTAATGTGTGCCATTGTAACTGGATGTCTCCACATAGAGTGCTTCAATGTATTTTTCCCAAGCTGTAGGTGAAATATTTGTGATTGTAGGGCGATTAGTGGATCTACAGCACTTATTCATCCAGTTCCAGAAACGCTTCTGGTCTCGTGATTTTATAATCTCATATGCTTTACTCCAGTGGTTTTCTTCCATCATTCTTGTATAAGAAAATCTCGCTTTTCTATATTCTCGGCATATATCTTTACATTTTGCCTTAAGGGATCTATGTTCCAGCACCTCCTTAGTAGTTTTGCGCACAAGGTTATTTAATTTGCTGTTTTATTGCTTTTATTAGTAGTTTTTGTTTTGTGAGGCAGTTATTTTTTCAGGGAAGTTGGCTGGGTCTTGAATTCGTCAGCATTGTTAGTTTTTCCCTTGTTTCTTCCAAGAGGAGTTTCCATGATTTAATTAAGGGCAATTTGCTGTTACCCTGGGTTACTTTGTTCAATATAGATTCCACTTCTGAGTTGGCCTGGGACGGACGTACTCTCAAAGGTGAACCAGTCTTCCTTCCTGCACATAAATCCGCAAGGCAGAAACAAAGTGGAATGACGAAGACAAACAGCTTTGGTTTCTTTGCCAGAATTACTCAATTCTGCTTATGGACCTCCGACATTGTTAACACAGGAAGTAGAATAGTGCTTAAAATGTAATCTCCCAATTTTATTTTAATTTGATATAATGTCGGTGTTTCTAAACGGAACTACAGGATGTTACAAAATGGCACGTTCAGAAGTATCATCTGGGATGGACGTACTAGCAAATGTTAGTCGGTCTTCCTTCCTGCCCATAAATCGGCAAGGCAATATGGCACCCATGTAGAACTTCACTTCACGCTGAGTATTCTCAGCATGCATCGGTACTCGAAGGATTAGGTAAGTTTAATTTCTCATGCCATTTACCAAGCACACATGTTATGATAACACTTGAATCGGCAAGAATGTACTTTTTTCTAACTGATAGAGTCTATTACGTATCTACCCGACAGGGCTTACTTGGCCCCGGAGGAATAATTGATTTAAATAAATGCTGTCACGTATTTGCCATGGGATAGCACTTAAGTTTACTGGTGAGTCACACTTTGAACATTGTATTGTCGACACAATGAATGACTACATGATTCAATCTTGAGTGTCTCTCCATACAGAATAGGATGAGTAAAATATTTAGACCTATGAGAGATTATTGTATGGCAATGTCTTTCTGGATAGATTAGGTATGTGACAGGAACAATTTTTTCCTACACCTAGGTGGACCAGTGGCTTCTTACATTAGCACAACTGTGCTGCTAACTTGGAACAGATACACAAGACATGAAGCAAGCGAGTGTAACAACAAATTCAATTTACAAACTTCATAAATGTTAAAAGGATGAAACTGTATGAACATGTATGTGGATTCTTAACACACAACATAGGTACTCAACACAATTTAAACTCCATCTCCAACTGTAGACACAATCTGTGAAAACAAGTTGCACTACACTTCACCCTTGTGGTGTAATGCTCTGGCTAACACAGCCTATCTAATACATGGAATGCATGTCCTCTAGTATTGGACCCTGCTGTGGTTTACATGTGCAAATCACATAATAATGGGTTAGCATGCAGGGGAGGACACTGGAACATGTTAGCATACACCCTGTACTCACGTGACACTCAACATACACATGCCTCATGCTGCCTAACACTGGTGTACATACTGACTACTACCATGAGAAGGCCCAATGCATGCAGTTGTATGTGTCAAAGTTAAAGAGACTACTCATACATGGCAACCATATGTTGGGCGATCATACATATCACATACCAACAGAAGCAGACATATTTTCAGGTTGTGAATCACGTCATGACACATACCCACTGCCATAATAGGCACTCGCACATGACGGGGCTGTAGAGAAAACCCAAAATAGTTTGTACCTTCTTAACCACAATCAGTTCTAGTGTCAAAAAATGCAAATGAGTCAATCTGTGACACTTGCATTGCACCCTATTTTTCAGGATACAATATAATTGACTATGTAACCAATACCCACATCATTGACTGGGTATGAACTATGAAATCCACATCGCAAGATGTTTGATGGCAGGATTACACCTGCGAAACTTTCTGCTAGCATTTTGAATAAAGTGAGTACAAATGTACATACGTATGAAGATTTTCAGAATACTCAGCCTCTCAAACAATGTCATTTGACATGGTAGTCAATATGCATCATACATACACAATCCATGATCACCAAAACACACTTACTTCACATTAACCAACACATTTACATAATCACAAATGCATATGTGCATTCCGGGCACATGACACATGTGACACAACTAGATGTGGGACTAAGAGGTAGACTTTGGAGTTTCACAAACATCATAGGTCCATGAGTACGAAAAAAGTTCTTGATATATAAAGTAATGTGTATGTGAACAAACCTCATTTAATAATGAAGTGACCTTCACATGACTAACATACAGCATAGACTCTGAAATTCTAACCATCTAATAAGCTTCCTCGCCATTTCAGTACCTAAGTATGTCCATAACCTGCTTCCCTTCTACCTGTATGATGTGTGCAATTGGTACTCATATACACTTTGCACTTGATAATACACGTATACAATTTACAAATGCAAGATCTGTATGACTAGTCACTAGCCACATCCAAGTACCACTGTAAATCCAGCAAGTAGCAGTATGTGTTTGCTTATGGACATTTTCCGAAACCACATTTCTTTACAACATATACACTGGGAAAATGAGAAAAGAGCAAGAAAACCACTGTAACGCCACCCGTGTTCATTCATGGCAATGTAATGGTACAAGGGCAACACGTCACAAAAATGTATTCATCAGACAAATGCAATGACAGAGTACATAGTGCATGTGCACATATGATCAGTAAATTCAAACAGGTGAACATGTATACATGCTTACACACAGTTCTCCAAAGAATTGTACTGCTAGGCAACCCAATCAGGCTCACTCATGTCCATTGATAGTTTAAAAATGGTACATCTGACAATTGCACCAAAACATTACTGTTCTGACTTGTCTGGCCCAAATGCAAAAGTCTATACAAAGTGAAAGCAACTACAACGAGTTTAATAGCATATTGGCTGTCCTTCATGAACATGTTGAGAATGCATGCACACTCCTCATGCCAAACACATTAACTTGATAGGTACATTCTCAGCATGAGCAGACATAAATATGTCACCAGGAGTTTCTCCGCTACATCAATACAGGTAATGGTGCCAATATGCAATTTCGGAAAACTTACTCGCAGAATACACATTCTGCACAATTGGTCCTGTCCAAGCACATCCACATATCAGCCTATGTATGTCATCTTGACTCACATCATACAACTGTTTGTGAATCCTTGTAGTCATTGTCCAAGGCTCAGCCACCAAAATCACTATTTTCAGGAATTGAGATGATAAAGGCACATTAAATGACACATTTTTCATATTGGTTCTATGTCTCTTTCACAGACCTAAATTGTACCTACATACTGTCAATACGTCTCACAAATGTTTACATAAAGTTTGACATGATGGCCATACATGATAGCTACAGCTCACTCAAATAGACGGCATCAATTGAGCAACTGCCAAATAACATTGTAATAAGTATCAAAGCAAATGCTTACAATCCGTCTTGAACTTGGACACCCATAGCTGGTTTCCAACAACACAAATGCAGTTCCCATTGCCAGGCAAATCAAAAACTGTATGCCTTCACAAAAGTATGTCAGTTTGTAATGAACAACAGTTGGAGTTGGAATTACACAGACCTGTGTCTCAAAATAGCTGACTACCCCAGAGACAAATGAGTCTCAATAAAGTGTAAGACTACCTTGCTATCACACATGTACAAGATACAAGGAATCAGCTCCTCAGCTCCTCCACATGCTATGTCAAGTTGGTAGGATGTTCCAGATCTATCTTGGATGCAGACCTTCAAAATTGAAGATCAAGCAGCTCTCTGGTGTAAGCTGAGGCCATAACCACTTGGAACAGGATGGCTTTCAGTGTGTTTACAGTGTCAAAGGTTAATGAATGTAATTGCACATACCGTTGCGTCAATTCCCTAACATGTCATGCAGATTCTGAAATTAACTTCTGCACACCAAGGCTAAATGTATTGAACTCAAACCACATAAGTAAAGGGAACTCACTAACCACAGACAGCCTTGATTGTGGGCCAGAACTTCCAAGTTGTCCAAAAATTAAAGTGAAACTCAGTCGCTTCAAGTTCGCATGGGAACATCCCAGTTTTCATTACATGTTTGTCAGCTATGCATATTGCAAATCTCAGTCTAGTGTTCAACAGCACAGAGTTTTCCCAGACAGCAGGACGATTTAACCTTGTGTATGAACCACTATTGGTCTGTTCATACACAAGTCGTCAAATGTAGGTGCATGTGTGTGCACATTCATTTTACAGCCAATGTCTTTCAAATAAATACCTGTTTCATGTGATTACAGCAATGAATACAGAACACATATACATCACCTAAGTGTAAATACATGTACACATTCATTGTACCGTGCAACCTATGCCACAGGGTGTGTGTAGTTTCAAGGAGATTTAACTGAATCATGAAGGTAATTTCTAAACATACCTTTTCGATATATCACATCTCTGTGCAATTGCTTGCCTCCATGGTCCCCTTAACATTTCACATGATACCCAATGGCCACATAAATACCATTCCAACCAGATCTACATAAAGATGTGCAGAGCAACAGAGTGTTGAATAAATGTGAGACACTCACCTGCTCGTCTGGTGAGCCGTACAGTTTACTGTAGTGGGGGAGGACCTCTTCCACCAGGGTTTCCAGCTCCTCTGGGTAAATGGCTGGGGCCCTCACACCTTCCACATGACTCATGATGACTCATCCTCGGACCATGCACCTCCGCCTGGAACAACACCTGGTGGCCCTCCGCCCTCGGGAACCCACCCACACCTACAGACCACGCACGGAACCTCGGCATCATCCTCGACTCCTCCCTCTCCATGAACCGCCAGATCAACGCCGTCGCTTCCACTAGTTTCAACTGCCTGCGCATCCTCCGCAAGACCTTCAAATGGATTCCCCCCAACTGCAGAAGGACCGTCACCCACGCGCTCATAACCAGCAGACTTGAGTACGGCAACGCCCTATACGCCGGAATCAACAGAACTCTTCTACACAAACTCCAAACCATCCAGAACGCCGCAGCCAGACTCGTCCTTGGGACACTGCGTCACGAACACATGACCCAACACCTACGTGACCTCCACTGGCTCCCCATCGAGAAGAGGGTCACCTTCAAACTCCTCACCCACACTTACAAATCCCTCAACAACATCGGACCCAAATACCTCAACGAAAGAGTATCCTTCCACATACCCAAAAGGAACCTCCGCTCCGCCGACCTTGCCCTGGCAGAGGTCCCCCGCATCCGCAGAATCAGAACAGGCGGGAAAGCCTTCTCCTACATCGCAGCCAGGACCTGGAACGAGCTCCCGGTGAACATCAGATGCTCCCCGACCCTGCACACGTTCATGAAGGACCTCAAGACCTGGCTTTTCGACTGATCCGGAGCTGCCCCCGCCCCCCCTAGCGCCTTGAGACCCTCACGGGTGAGTAGCGCACTTTACAAGCCCCTGATTGATTGATGGCTCACATAGACGGCAAACAGCAGCTGTAGTTGAGGAGGTGTAAATCGCAGCAGTGTCAGGAGGCAAGTGGAGTGTATTGTTAACCATGTTGTATTTGTACACAACATTGGCGGTCTTAGCCATGCACGTAGATTGCCATTGGTCCGCGACTTTCAAAAATCACCAATGTGATACAAAATATACAGCTTCCACATGTAAGATCACCTTCCTCGTGGCCAATATCCGGAGGATTTAGTTGTTTTTCCAATGTCTGTGAACTGAAGCCAGGCAGTGGTCATCTTGTATGATGTTACTTTTCAAATTGCAAATGCTAAACTAAGGCTTGCAATCCAAGCAATGTAATGTGTAACATTTCTCAAAATTGAGCTGGAAAATTTCATGAAAGACAGGGTTCAGATCCTGGCTTCCTATCTGACTCCCTTATGTACTCATGTAGTTACTACTATAGTGTGACCAAAGCAAACACAAAGAGATGATGGACGGAGTGCTGAAACTTTTCAAAAACTCACCCCCAGTCACAGATCTGGGTTGAATCCATCATCGTTCTTTAACTCACTTCGCCACCTCAGTTCAGTTCCAGCTATATGCAAATCAGTCTTGACCCTGTGCCTCATGGGACAGTCCAGCCCGACTGCCAAGCCAGGTCTTGCCTGAACCGGAAACAAGCATCCTGGGACCGGTTTCGGGGTAACACCCCTCTTCAGCCAGGCTAGCTTGAATCCAGTGGCAAAGTCAGGAAGGGACCCACGTCTGGGCATACCCTGCCAACTTATGGCAAACAAAGCAAACACAAAGAGATGATGGACAGAGTGCTGAAACTTTTCAAACACTCACCCCCAGTCACAGATCTGGGTTGAATCCATCATCGTTCTTTAGCTCACTTTGCCACCTCAGTTCAGACCCAGCTATATGCAAATCAGTCGACCCTGTGCCTCATGGGAACAGTCCAGCCCAAACTGCCCAGACGTGGGTCCCTTGCTCACTTTGCCACTGGATTCAAGCTAGCCTGGCTGATGAGGGCTGTCTAGTGGGTGAGTGTCTGAAAAGTTTCAGTGCTCTGCCCATCATCTCTTTGCATTTACTTCGTTCGCCCTAAGTTGGCAGGGTATGCCCAGACGTGGGTCCCTTGCTCACTTTGCCACTGGATTCAAGCTAACCTGGCAGATGAGGGCTGTTAGTCCGAAACCGGTCCCAGGATGCTTCTTTCCGGTTCAGGGAAGGCATGGCTTGGCAGTTCGGGTTGGACTGTTCCCATGAGGCACAGAGTCAAGACTGATTTGCATATAGCTGTGTCTGAACTGAGGTGGCAAAGTGAGCTAAAGAGCGATGATGGATTCAACCCAGATCTGTGAGTGGGGGTGAGTGTCTGAAAAGTTTCAGCGCCCCGTCCATCATCTCTTTGTGTTTGCTTTGTTTGCCCTAAGTTGGCAGGGTATGCCCAGACGTGGGTCCCCTGCTCACTTTGCCTCTGGATTCAAGCTAGCCTGGCTGATGAGGGCTCTTAGCCCGAAACCGGTCCCAGGATGCTTCTTTCCGGTCCAGGGAAGGCATGGCTTGGCAGTTCGGGTTGGACTGTTCCCATGAGGCACAGAGTCAAGACTGATTTGCATATAGCTGTGTCTGAACTGAGGTGGCAAAGTGAGCTAAAGAGCGATGATGGATTCAACCCAGATCTGTGACTGGGGGTGAGTGTCTGAAAAGTTTCAGCGCTCCGTCTATCATCTCTTTGTGTTTACTATAGTGTGACAACACATTTATTCATTGCTGCGTGAAATTCCAACATGGAAATTCTTATGGATGCATTTGTGACCATAAGAGTTTGGTAATTACAGTCACTGTAGATGCCAATTGTACAGAAATGTAAAATGCTAAAACATGATCTTGTACGTTGCGATTATCTTCATACGAAAACCACTATTGAAGGCACATGAATGATCAGGGTCTGGACTCACTGAGTTCTTGGAGAATACACAACAGAGACTGTGTGCGCTGGTACCATGGCACATAGGCACCCATGTGTAAGAGGCAGAGTGTGTTAAAACAGACAGATTCGGCTTAGGACCGGTATCCCCTCAGGCATGTCAGTACTCGCTGACCTGAGTGTCAGGAGGACCCTGGCCGAATCAATGTATACGTACAAGCATGTTTCAACATGGATACAGAAGAGGTACAGCTTTTAATAGGGGGAGCAATGCTTGGTCTGCCACTGAAAAAATCATACATGACATTTCATGTAAACCATCAGTGTGTCAAACCACGGTTACACTGGCAGCTATTTCTTTGAAAGGGGCCACCATGAGACACATTGGTGTGTTTATACATTTCTGAGTCAGTATCCAATGTGCCACATACTAATTTACTGAGGAAGAGGTCAGATGCTTGTGCTATGGAGTCCGAAATTTCATAGGTGTTCCAATACCCAATTGTTTGGTACAAACTGAATTTTAGGGGATAAAGGGTGCCTTACAAGTCTCGGATTTTAGCTCCGCATTTGTTACACTAGTCCCTGGGATCTATATCAAGACAACTGTAATAGACACCTGTGCGAGCATTTTACCGTATGCCGAGAGAATCTAGTACTGTCCAGAATATTCACAGAACAGGGGAAAATGTTTCACAATATTAATGTGCGACATTGATTGTTTCCAATGAACATGTTTACAATCAGACCAGCATGTGAGTACCTGTCTGTGCATTCAGTGACTGATGCATTTACTACTAACAAATAATGTGTGCAGTTGCATTGTGCAGTCCATTCACACGGTGAGAGCTCTACGCTTTCCTATCTGACATGTAAGTCATGTAAATGTGCAGCGTGGTCATGACTCCTCAGACCATGCAGATATTGGATCCATGACACAGGCACATCAGCCATGTGTAAATAGTGTACACCTGGGTGCACATGTGAACTGTTGTACTCTGTCAACATGTTTAGGAACAATGTATCTAGCACTTTTGACTATGATATTTGTCAAACACTAACATCTGCAAAATATGACATCTGACCATAACCAGAGTGTCAATTTCAAACCGGTCCTCATTGCATTGTTGTGATGACCATTACACATGACTAACATCATTCAGAGCAGCCTCATTTCATGTGTGAGAACATGTCAATCCATGTAACTCATGGGCCTCTCAAACTTTCCATTCATTGTTGCCATTTACAGAGTCAGTTCTCTATCAATGTTTGCTGAAGCAAGAGCACACATGTACATACCTGAGATGGCCAAAAACATCTCAGAGATCCAGACTTTCAAAATTTCTGAAGAATAACCAAGACATTACACTTCACTAGTTATACAAAAGAAGATATGTTTATAACAACACAACTATATACAATAACACATCAGGCATGACATTCCGACATGAAAATAAAGACTGGTGGCAGCTCAACAGGAGACATGCCACTTCACTTGCCAAACAAACACAGTGAACACACTTCCCTGGAGGGGGAACGTATGGGTCGGGTAGGCACCTCAGGGAAGAATAGTGACATGTGGGCTAGGGTTTGAAATGACAGGGCTTGGGCATAGTATGGGTGGATATGGGTTGGGGGTGGACTTTGCCCTGGGAGTGCGCTTTCTGTGGGTGAAATGGGCTCTGCCTCCGTTCCTCTTCCTGGGAGTGGATTTAGGATAGGTAGGGCATGCAGGCAAAGGATAGGGGATAGGATTGGCAAAAGCGGTCCTGGGATGATGCAGGGGTGGTAGTTGTCCAACAAGGTAAAGTCCAAGGGACAAGAGGAAATGGTCACGGGTAGAGGTTGAGGGTAAATCAGAGCTTTGGTCAGGTTGGGAAGAAGAGGAAATTGAGGTGTCAGCTTCTTGTAATGGTGATGTGGATGGAGGTGTAGTGTCTGTGCTGATAGGTGGTTGTGTTGCTGGCTGTATGTCTTTAGGTGTGTTGTGTGTAGTGATTGCTGGGGATGTTGCTGGTTGTGTGCTGCAGGTGTGTGTTTGGGTGGGTGCATGCACAGGTGTGTGTGCTTGGGGCAGGCAGAGGTGTAGGATATGGTGATGGTGATGGCGATGGGCAAGGCGCTTGGGTTGGTGAAGGCTGTTTGATGGAAGGCTGGGGTAAGGGTATAGCTGCCATTAATGAGGAGGCCAGAGCCTGAACTGACTTCTGTTGGGCACACATAAAACTGTGAATTCCACCCAGGTAGGTTGCCATCTGTGTACATTGGCTGTCCAGACCCTAGATGGCATTCAACAGTGCAGTCTGCCCAACAGAGATCATTTTCAGGAGGTCAATAGCCTCCGCACCAAGGGCAGCTGAGGACACAGGGGCAGGGGTAGAGGTGCCTGCAGCAGAGGAGAGGGACCCAGGAAGGGTGTGGGCCTGTGCAACTGGTTGGGTAGCAGCAGGAAGGGTGGGGATGACAGGAGGGGTGGCGGACACTGATGACAATGCGCCAGGTTCGGTGGTGGCCACTACTACCAAGGGAGAGCCCCTGGATACCGACTCACTTGATCTAATCGTCCAGTCTGGATCATCCATGGCACTCCCCTCACCCTCTTGGCCACTGTCTCCATCAGTATCAGTGTCCCAACTGGAATCACTCGGACCAACTGCTTCTCCAACATCTAGGCCCATGTCTCCTCTGCTTGGCTCCTTAGATGCTGCAATGGAAGAATAGCTATGTTATGGTAAACATTGTAGACTCACAGGAGGAAAAGCTTAGCACTCTGAACAACTAGCAATGTTGACATCAAAACTATCCTAATTGGTATGATATTTGTGACATTGATATGTCAAGAGTGCATGCATGTCTACAAAATGAGCTAGTAATCACTCCACACATGGTGGCATTGAACACAGGATCTGGCAATTGAAAGCATCAAGTTTCCACTCCTCCTCATCCATGTCTGTAGCAGAATCTGTTTTTACCCTCTGTGAATGTGTCAGACTCACACATGATTGGGAAACGTGACACCAACTCTTAAGACATTGCTTACTTTAGTCATACCCATTCCACACACGGACATGGTACAATCACCGAACTTGCATAATGATGCTTGCAATAAGGACTAATTTGCTCCTGCTTCATGATTAGCACAGCACTATGTATGTTACATAATGTTATTGGCAAAGCCAAAATTCATTACAAACTGTCTGTAAGTACTGGGGTATTTTCAAAGTTGTTCATCGAGGAAGCACATTGTCCGGCAGACTATAGGGTGTTTCCCATACTTTGCTAATTTGACTGAGTAAATTTTAAAGGAAGTGATCAACATGTTCACTTGACATATACACACATGCATCCATATGCTCTGACAACACATGCCCATTTACACAGCTCCACTTCCAGTCTGGGATTGATTCCTGACAGTATCCATATGATGTTATTCAAGTGACAGCATCTGGTAAGTGTGCTGTTTCAAAGGGAATTCTATGACCATGTGGCGTACGTTACACCTGTAGACCTTTGGGAAGATAAGGTATAGCAAAACAACCAGGACTCTCATACATATGTTGTCTGTTGTTGCTCTCTAAACTCATCCATAAATGTACACAACTTTTGTTGTGACCATTACGTGCTACTCGTCTGCAGGCAATATCATGTTTACAAACGTAATCCATTTGTGTGTGCCATTTACATTGAATAAAAAATCAGATGCATGGGACCTCCCTACGTGATACAGTATTGTGAGTACTTAGGCCAAGTATATCTGAGCCTCTACATCAGATTTATATTGCCTGAAGACACTCATGTTGATGAGTATGTGTGAAAAATCACCCATGTCCTCACATCACTGTAACTAATGAGAAGTATGATGCTGTACCTAAATCTCATGCATACATCACAGACACCTTTACAGCCTACTTCAATTATGTTGGGCACTGAGGCCATGCCATGAAGAGCCATACATTTAGGTGCATAATGCAGTGTTGAGGGTGGTCCTCCAACACACATGTGTGCCACGCCTGACAGCACTATACAGGCATGTACTCTGTAAAGTGAATTTGGAATTGGTCACAATACAGATAGCTCCATTTATGGGTACCTGTGACATTACAAGTGTGCTTAGGTGTTGATTCATGAGTCGAAGGCTATAATCACCCCCTCCTAGCTGCGGTTGGGTCCTCAATTGTCCATCTAGCTCAGGATAGGCCACTGCCAGAATACTGGCCATGAGGGGAGTCAGGGTCCGTTGCCTGCCCCTTCGAGGTGGGGAGGACTTTCCCAGCTGGACTAGGGTGATTTTTCGGATCCAATGTCTGAGGTCCTTCCCCCTCTTCCGACAATGGAAGCTGCTCTGGTGAAAGACTCCCTGGGTCTGCACTTTCCTGGTGATGGCTTTCCAAATTATTTGCTTCATTTGGGCGTTGACCTGGAGGGATGACACAGATGCTTGATGGACTGCACATGCATGACATATGACTTTTATGAAAAAGATCAATGCTTTTTTTTAGAACTAACATGTGCAAGATGTCCATTACTACAGGATAGAGGTCATTAGAAACATTTTTGTGTAGGTTCATATACATTGGATAACATCGCACATATATGCTTTAAATGCTTTGATACATTTGGCTTGGTCCAGGAGTCAGGCTGATTTCACATCCAAACATAGGGCAAGGGCAACACACACGGTCTGTGTAATCAGTCAAGAGATCACACTAGAAGCGTTTGGCAGTACAGTACAGGTGCAATGACAATGTTAGACTTCACTATGGATATGTCAAGCCAGTACTATGACTCCGTACATAGAGCACACAACATATTTCTGACTACTGTGACATGTTTCAATATGTTTTTACAAATTGAATTGCTCCCACATGTGGTGACTCATACTTCCAGCATAAAACATGGTGTGCATCTGTGTGACTCTGAGAGTGACATATGTCATGAACATGATTGTTGTCTGCAATGTCAAATACACTGAGGTTAATCATTTTGGATTTTAAAGCACTGCTACATGTATGATTAAGACTAAACAAACATAATTTTGGGTCTTACAGCCATTGTCAGACACATGTGGATGCTTTGCATTATGTGACTCCTGATGATCATTTAATTGATGCTCGGAAATAGACACAGGAGTGTCAAGAGTATGACAAATCGGATCATGAAAATGTACATGACATCACACATTAGTAGTTGTGATTGGTACCATGACAATGCTGTGCAAAACAGATTTGAATGATGTTGAGAGACAGATTACATCAGCTATGTTGACCAAGGTATAGTGTCATCTTGTCAGAATTGTCTGTTTGTGAGTTGGGCATCATGCTCTCACTGGCACTACATACGTTTCTGAATGTCAATATTTTATGCACATCCAACGTCCCTGCTAAAAAGTCAAACAGAATGGGATTTCTCATACTGACAACTTTTGAGGATGCTTTCACACTAGCATGGTAGCTTATGATGGGTCGCCTGTTTTGAGATGTGTGGATGTCCACACACATACCATCATTCCTCTGATGCAGCACCAACCCAGTTCACCCAACTGGTATGTGTAGTTACATAACCATTTTCATAAGGCTTGTACACGTTTCACATGACTATGCTAATGGACTCCAAATTCAGACATTCATCCAGTTGATTATTCTCACTGCCACAGGTCTCAGATGTGGTGCTGTACATATTTCGAGAGTATGGTTGTTAATTGCATACAAGTGAAGTGCTATCACATGCTCACACATTTTGTGCACACAAAGTAATAAAAGTTAAATGGATAGATGTAAAGGATATGATTGCCGACATCCTAGTGGGTATGTTTGACTTTGACAGTTGGGGAGAGAGACATCTGCACCCTCAAATCATCAATCAGAACTTACCTGCTCCTCTGGTGAACCATAGAGCTGGCAATACTTTAGTAGGACTTCTCCTACAAGGGTCTCCATCTCTTCTTCTGTGAAACCAGGAGTCCTTGCACCGGTTTCGCCTGGCATGGTTGGTCTCAGAGTTAACACAGAGCAGCTGAGCACTTGGAGAGGGTAATGGCAGCAGTGTTTGTAGGCAAGTGAGTATATTTTCGAATTGCACCGTACTTCTACAGCACATACGCATACATACGCGTAGACGCACATAGCCATTGGTCGACCGCGATCAAATGTAGCCAACGTTAACCTATGAAGGAGACAACCGTGCATGAAACCGCCAAGCGCGCAGACTTTGTCCGCTGGCGGTGTTCGCCTATATTTTCCTATTGGCGCAAGTTAAAAATAACCGGCATGTCTGTGTCAAGTGTGATGTGTTTGCAATGGCCTCAGACCCACTTGTTACTGTTTTTTTGACAATTGTATATGCACCACTGCCACTACATGTAATAGTTAAGGCTTACTTTTTGACATGCTTGTAATCCCAGTCAAAACTTTGGACATAGTACTCATTGTGCATTGCATAGATGTACATGGCAGATAGGCAAACTTTGCAACATGTTTGATGGTGTACCAGTTAAAACATGTTAGACAAGTCACCGTTTTTGACATGGCAGCTACTTTCACTTAATGTAGTACATGAGCAAGGTGTCTGAATGTGAATTGTGACCTTGTAGTTGACTGTTAGTGAAGGCAGGCTGACCAGTAATGAATTCACAGTACCTAGTTTCCTGCATTTAACAACATAGGTTATTTCCATTTTTACAATGCTTTACATGTAAAGAGTTTTATGATGTTGGTAAAAGAGTGCAATGATGTTTCACTACTCTCTCACTTAGGTACCCTGGGAGAGGAGGAGGCAGTCATCTTCCTGTGACCTCCAGACCATGCAGGAGAGACACATCACACAGAAATACAGATTGGATTGTCCGACCATCCTGGATCTGACGAGCCAGTTGGAACGGGATCTCCTACCAGAAATTGCATAACCCTTTTGTAAAGGTTTTGTCGGTTTTGCCATTTTTAGCCACTGGGTCTTTTCAGTTTACTGTTGCCACTTCAGGTGGTATGTCACAAGTGATGTTTAGTCATGTCCTGACAGCGGTGCTTGCTGCATTGTTTAAAGACGTGAGCCACTACATTCAGTTCCCTGGCTGTGATGATTAGGGCGCAGTGTAGGCAGCTTTTGGTGGACTGGGTTGTATCCCACATGTAAGTGGATCCATTTATTGCACACACAGTCCCTTGGTGGCACCACACGACTGTGAGCAAGTTTACAGGAACCACAAACACTACCACTCCATTAATGTGCAAGTTGTCTGTTTGGCAGATCTGTACATCTCCAACATCTGTGCCTGGTTCCCTGGCTCTGCCCATGATAGCTTCATCCTGCAGAACAGTGATATACCGAGGCTGATGTCACAGTTCCAACCTGATAGGGCCTGGCTTGTGGGTAAGTGTGATGTGTGGTAGCTTGATTATGCATGGATGTCATGCAAATTTATATGAGTGTGTGAATTAATATTTTCATCCTACATATTTCACATTTAGGAGACTCAGGATATCCCAACTGTACATGGTTGTTGACGCTACTCCGAAATCCGACCACGCTTGCTGAACAACACTTCAGTGACGCACAAGGAAGGACAAGGCAGCCAGTGGAGCGGAAATTTGGCCTCCTGAAAGCCAGGTTCCGCTGCCTGGACAGGACTGGTGGAGACCTCCAATACTCACCAGGGAAGGTATGCCAGATAACAGTGGCCTGCTGCATCGACCACAACATTGCCCTGAGAAGGGATATACCGTATATCCCAGAGGAAGGAGAGCATGGGAACCCAGCTGCAGGGTGTTGGGAAATGCCAAGTGATGATGACGATAGTGGTGAGGATGATGGTGTACATGTGCGTCAGGAACTCATCGCCTGAAGGTAAGTGTATCTGTGAGATTTGTTGTCCACAGTTACACTAGGCCCTATAGCACAGACTGAGGAAACGTTTTGAGTGAATCAAATCATGTTGAGACAAGGGGAAGGGCTGTAGTATGACCTATTCAATGTGATTAATGATGCCAAAGTGTAGTGTCATTGTTTTAAAAATGTTGAACCTCTGAAAAAGCAGACAGGGGTTATGTGTATACATTTACTACAAAACTGATCGCTGTATTGTTCATTTGTAGTTCTGTGCAGCATGTCGTCATGTGTTCATAATCGAGTTGTGACTACAGCTGGTATGTGTTGCTGTTTCTGAGGGAAAGGGAGTGACCCTGGATTGTTCCTGGGACTGTGTGTCATAGATGATGGGGGTAACACATCTCCATAAGGACAGCTTGTAATACAATAGTTTGGCAAGTACCTTGCTCATTATGGCATTTTGTCTCATGGTGTGTTTTTCCTAAGGCAATATGTGTGCCATCATGTGTCACAACAAATGTTTGGGGTAAGGCTAATTAATATAAATCTCACTTCACATGGCCTCATTCCTCATTGCTTATGACCTGCATGTGACTGTTTCTGTGTCTTATCATAATGTTTTAAGTCTTCTTGTCACACATGACTGACATGTACATGTGTTATGCCACCAGATGTAGGCAACACGTGATTGTTAAGTTCCTGGAGTCAAGGACTGTGGTGCAGACATGTGTCGGTGTACTTAATTTCTATCTGCTATTTTGATTAAATGATTTTTGAGGCAAACCACATGTGATTGTCATATGTTTTTTGTTTAATGAATAGGTCTTCACATGAAGTGAGTTTGTGACTACTTTGTATTCTGATACAAAGTTGTAAAACAAGTGCCACTACAGATCTTAGGTTTTGCAGCAAGTCCTGGTGAAGATGTATAGCTGACCTGACAGTCATTTTGACAGTGTCTGTATGTACAGATTCGATGATGTATATGATGAGGCAATGTGTGTCTATCATCATGTGAGCTACTACTGTACAGAGGGGATAGCACTGTTGTTAATCAGACACAACTACATTTCCATAGGAGTAACACATTTTTCCTTTACAAACATACAATGTTATTTGACCGTGGACAATTCATCACATGAAACAATGTTTGAAAGAATGAAATGGATAGTATGATTATTGGGGGATACCTACATTTATTTGACTGAGAATACATGTACCAAAAATGATGAGTGATTGTGAGAATAACAGTGATAGGAGTGTGGATGAAAATAAACATTTGAAGTGGAGGATACAATCATGGTGGATGAAAATGTTGAAGTTGAGTCCCTAGTTTCTGGGTAACCAACGTTCAAATGGCTCCTCACTTCAGAGTGGGAAACATGGGGAGGTCGAGTCAACAACATGAATGTGTGGCACACACAGCAACGACATTAGTGGAGAGGTGGCTCTCTGCCGGTGGTTCTGGTCTTGCCACCCTTCCCTCCTGCAGTCCTATAAGGATGTCCCTACTTTCTGGGTGAGGGGGGATCAGGAGCTGCTGAGCCTGGGGTGCCTGTGGGTGTAAACACATCTGTCAGGGCCTCCCTTCCTGTGGCAGCTCAAGAGGTTGTTGGTGGTGATGAGCTTGCCACACAGGGAGGGGGAGCTGTTGGGGAGAAAGCCCTGCAGAGGGTGCTGTTGATATCCCTCAGCACCCCTACCATGGAGGCCACCTTGGAACATAGGCCGGTCAGCTCAGTACGGACCCCTATCACCTCAGTGCATAGGCTCGCTTCCTCGTTGTTGAGGCCGACAATATTGCCCCAGATGTCAGTGACCTCCTGGTATGTGGACTTGCACAACTCCTTCATTTCCCTGACTTCAGTGACAACCTGCCCAATGCACCTTGAGATTCCTGGTACAGAGTCAGGACCAGTGTTATGGCAGTCTGGGCACCTATATCATCAGTGGACTCATGTTGAGCTCCACATTGGCCCAACTCCAATGTCTAGCCCCACTGCCCTCTGCCATAGACACAGACCAAACACTCTGACTTGGTCCTGGCTCCTGACTGACTGGGGTCGTGATGGCTAACTGAGAAGCAAGGACTGGGGGGGCAGGAGACAGTACTCCATGTGCTAGGTGCAGTGGTCATGGCGACTGATATTTCGGGAGTTGTTGCAACCGTGGTAGGAGGTGTGGTCCCAGAGTGGCCAACTATTGCGATCTGCCCAGACTGCCCTGATGCGCTAGGCCAGCAGTCGACGTCTAATGCTTCAGGAGCTTGTTGGGTACTGAGGGCTTCGTCGTCGTCATCTTGGTCTTCGGAGGGACTCTGCTGACTTTCCTCCGTCTGTTCGGCAGCAGTTGCTAGGTCAGCTATGGATTGAAATGGAGATGAAACTTAATGGTAGCATTAAAGGGTATACATCTAGGACATTTGTATCCAGTCCATTGCTGAGATGAAGAACTGTTATCTGTTACTAGTGACATAAATCATCTTCAACATTAATAATGTGAATGTGCTAATATGTTATATCATTTTTTCAAAGGTGAAAATCTTGTTCTTTTGATGTTGCAGTTTCCTCAGTGAGTCTTCAACAATTACCTACACTGACAGGGTATGGTTCCAATGGATATCTGTACATGCAATAAGGCATATTGTTTGCTAGGTTGTCAAAAATGACCTTTGATGACTTACTTTGTCCTCAATATATTTTTAGACTTGTGATCATGGGCTCAGTTGGCATTGTAGATTACCTGAGTGTCTTATTTCGCACACATTTCCTATTTGTATAGTTAGGTTATTCTGTAGCTCAGGACAAAATAGCTCTGAGTTTGTGTGCATGACACCAGCAACCCAAGATGGCTACCTCAGATTAAATTTCTGTACATTTCTCAATGTGACAGATATCATGTTGGATATTTGAGTAGCAAGATGGCTGCCAGGTGAGGAAGAGTTGAGGAGTGTAGAAGGCTGTGTGGTGGTGAAGAGACAAGACCTCATGGTAGATGTGTTGAAGGGGATGTACCTTTAGCTGAGGCTGAGAAGAGTTGTGCTCCTTGAGTGGACTTAGTTCAGCAGCAAGATGGATGCTAGGTGAGAAGGGGGTGAGGAGAGTAGCATGCAGGGTAGTGGTGAAGGGACAAGGCCTCATGGTAGATGTTGTCAAGTGTATGTAGCTTTAGGTGAGGCTGGGAATAGTTCAGCTCCTTGAGTGAAGTTAGTTCAGTAGCAAGATGGCTGCCAGGTGAGAAGGGGGTGAGGAGTGTAGCATGCTGTGTGGTGGTGAAGAGACAAGGCCTCATGGTAGATGTAGTCTCTTGGATGAGACTTTGTTAATGGATGAGAAGAGTTGCACTCCTTGAGTGGAGTTAGTTCAGTAGCAAGATGGCTGCCAGGTGAGAAGGGGGTGAGGAGTGTAGCATGCTGTGTGGTCATGAAGAAACAAGTCCTCATGGTAGATGTGTTGAAGGGGATGTACCTTTAGCTGAGGCAGAGAAGAGTTGTGCTCCTTGAGTGGAGTTAGTTCAGCAGCAAGATGACTGCCAGGTGAGAAGGGGGTGAGGAGTGTAGCATGCTGTGTGGTTGTGAAGAAACAAGTCCTCATGGTAGATGTGTTAAAGGGAATGTACCTTTAGCTGAGGCAGAGAAGAGTTGCGCTCCTTGAGTGGAGTTAGTTCAGCAGCAAGATGACTGCCAGGTGAGAAGGGGGTGAGGAGTGTAGCATGCTGTGTAGTAGTGAAGAGACAAGGCCTCATGGTAGATGTAGTCACTTGGATAAGACTTTGGTAACGAATGAGAAGAGTTGTGCTCCTTGAGTGGAGTTATTTCAGCTTCAAGATGGCTGCCAGGTGAGAAGGGGGTGGGGAGTATAGCATGCTGTGTGGTGGTAAAGAGACAAGGTCTCATGGTAGATGTGTTGAAGGGGATGTACCTTTAGCAACGGATGAGAAGAGTTGTGCTCCTTGAGTGGAGTTAGTTCAGTAGCAAGATGGCTGTCAAGTGAGAAGAGGGGTGAGGAGTTTAGCATGATGGGTGGTGGTGAAGAGACAAGGACTCATGGTGGATGTAGTTATTTTTGACCTTCGTGCTGAGTATTGTACCATGGCTGTATATAGCACAGATCTTTGATTGAACCCACATTTACATGATCACATACTACATGCTTTAGTTCTTGTAATATTTCATGCGTCACTTACAGACAGCATTGGAATATGATATAATTTTTGCAATGAATATCTGTAGTGTACTTAGAAACAATATTCTTTGCCACACACAAACCAACTTTTGTCCTATTACGACCAGGGTGGTCGGGCCACCCTGGGACCTCCGCAACCGCCAGGGATCAGAAAATCCCTGGCAGTGGAGCAGCGGTCTTGAGGCAGCAATATGCTTGGAGGGTTGCAGCATATTACGAGTTTCCTCAGCGCCACACTTTTCATGGCGGTGCCACTGCCATGGAAAGTGTGTTGGTGAGGAAACAGACAGGGCCCTACATGGGCCCCCTTGTGCCTCTGCACTATGGGGTGCATGCAGGGGGGCACATGTTGTGCCCCCCTGTGTGCATGTACCCCAGTACCTGCATGGCATGCAGCAGTACATGTCGTGCAGGTATTGATTTTGATGCTCCCATTGCATGCCTTTTTTATGAGCACCGTTGTCGGAACGCCAATGAACAGCCCGCCAGACAGAAGGGAACTCTTAATCTGGCGGGTGGTTCAAACACAGGTTTGGCTATGCGGGAACTGGGCAGTCCCACACCGCCTAACTCATAATAAGGCCCATATACTAAAGCAGTTACATTTACTACTCCCACTTCTATTTAAACCATTTTGTGGTTTATGTTGTACACTAACGGGATCACAAGTAGTATTTCCACCCCAATCTAAGCCATTTAGGGGAAAGTGCTGGACACTACAGGGGTGACATTTACTTTCCCACTCCAAATCAAAGCAATTTAGGAGAAGGTGTTGTACACTAAACGGGTCACATTTACTATTCCCACTTCACTCAAAGCATGTAAGGTGAGAGTGTTGACGCTTAAGTGGTCACATTTACTATTCACTCTCTAATCTATTTAGGGAAGTTATTGTGTTAAAGCTGTGACATTTCCTATTCCCACTCCAATCTAAACCATTGAGGGGAAGGTGTTGTGAACTGAAGGGGTGACATTTACTTTTCCCACTCCAATCTAAGCAATTTAGGTGAAGGTGTTAGACACTAAAGTGGTCATAGTTACTATTCCTACTCCAACCTAAACCATTTAAGGGGAGGGTTGGACTCTAAAATAGGGGCATTTACTATTCTCACTCCAACCTAAGCCATTTAGGGGAGGTTTGGACTCTGAAGGGGTGGCATTTACTATTCTCACTCCAACCTGAGCCATTTAAGGGAACGTTTTGTACACTAAAGAATGTAGATTTACTATTCCCACTCCAATCTAAACTATTTAAGAGAAGGTTTAGGACACTAAAGTGGTCACATTCCCTATTTCCAGGCCAATCTAAATTAATTTTTTGAAGGTGCTTAACATTAAAGATAACACTATATATTAAACACTTCAAAAAAATATTAAGTAAACAATATTACATTTTAAAAAATGATATATAATCACATATATTTTATTTAAGCCAAAAAATCAAACTCTATTGAAAATCGAAAACCATATATCCACATAAAATATGTAATAACAAAAACAATCCATTAAATTTAATTTCATATTTTATAAAAATTGTGCATTAAAAAACAGCAAATAACTAAATATGTACACAAAATACAACCAACTCAATTAAAAAGCAAAATTATAAAAAACATTTATTTAAAAAAATCATGTGTTGAACAAAATTAAATCAAAATGTGTAATTAATGCAGTTTTTCCGTAAAACACTTAGAACCAAAATGAATCAAGGAACATATAAGTTATCATTATTTTTAATCAAATATAAAACATTTGTAATTCAAACATAATAAATAGTGAAAAAGCTATAAATGATAAATTATAAATTAATAAAATCTAAGTTTTCTTCACTTAATATAGATAATTCTAAATAATAATTTATTTCATAATTACCTTTTCACCGAATTAAAAAAATATTAAATTTCTAGTTATTTTTAATAATATAAATACTACATAATAAAAGAAATAAATACACTTTAACTTTAAACTATAAATACAAAGAGGCTTTTCACGATGTCGATCAGAGTTGCCTCCAACCAACACCGTCTCGGGACCGACCGACCTCCAGTCAGCGGTTCCGACCGCCTGATTACGATGCAACCGAACACTGTTCAGTAGGATACTCACCTTTCTCAATGGGAGCTTGTGTTACGGACGTAAACCAGCCATAATACAGGCTTCCATGGGCTTCCATGGGAAAATGGGTGTGTGTGTGGCAGGCACCCCATGGTGCCTGCCACAAGTGCAGGGATTTACAGGGGGCACCGTACGTACCCCCTAGGCCACCAACCATAGGCTGTGGAGGCAAGTGGGCCTTGCTAGGGGCCCCGACAGTCACTTTCTGACAGCCTTTCCATGTAGGAAAGGCCAGCTTGGAAAGGCTGTGGGAAACCAACATCGTAATCCTGACGGTGGAAACGCCATCCATAGGGGATTGTAGTGCGGGTCCGACCAGCCGGAAGACTCCGAGAGCCGGTCAGAACTGCGTCGGTATGACCGGCCAGTTTACGCTCCGACCGCCGACATCGTAATTCAGCGGTCGGACTGCAAAGCAGAAAGCTTCCGACTAGCGGTTGGAGGCTTTCCGACCAACATCGTAATCAGCCCCAAAATGTCAACCAATATATAATAAAAACTTAATGCTAAAAATAAACATTAGGTCAAAAATATTATTTAAAATCAAACTTTTAAAATTGTAGAAATATAATAAAAAATATTTGGAATTAATCATGTATCAAATTAATCAAATCAAGTAAGTATTTTAAAAAAAATTGAAAAAATATACAAATATACAAATTATTAAAATTGCAATGTTTCATAAAATCTCAACAAATATTTTCTCACAAAATATTAAATTATATATTAAAATTACAAATTAAATATATATCATATTATCACTCATAGAGCAGGTTTTAACTAATACAAACATATTTTTAAATCTCCCCTTCCTTCTCCCCTATAAACTCAACAGCCTGCTCCTATGCGATAATGAAGCCTAAAAATTTAAAAAAGTACTCTAAATAATACAAAAATAATTAATTATAATATGTACAAATTATACTAAATAAATTAAAAATGAAAACTGGAGAAAAAAATTAAAATACAACACAAATGAAATACTAGAAAAATACTAATTAACCATCAAAAAATATTATATACAGCAATAATTTAGAAAATAATATTTTTTACAATGATATTAAAAAAAACACTTAAAATGATATTCATACATTCAATATTTCTATACACGAAAGGGATTCCTTTCCTCTTCGTTTTCGCTGGCATTCATTCCTCCCGTGTGGTCCCGGAGGACTACACCATCCAGCCTGCTCCACGCTTGGGGGACACAGCTGCAGCCAATTGGGGCAGCAGCGCTATAAGAACCAGCACAGACTCCCGCAGCGCGGGTTCCTTTCCTCTTCATTTTCGCTGGCATTCATTCCTCCCGTGTGGTCCCGGAGGACTACACCATCCAGCCTGCTCCACGCTTGGGGGACACAGCTGCAGCCAATTGGGGCAGCAGCGCTATAAGAACCAGCGCAGACTCCTGCAGCGCAGGTTCCTTTCCTCTTCGTTTTCGCTGGCATTCATTCCTCCCGCGTGGTCCCGGAGGACTACACCATCCAGCCTGCTCCACGCTTGGGGGACACAGCTGCAGCCAATTGGGGCAGCAGCGCTATAAGAACCAGCGCAGACTCCCGCAGCGCGGGTTCCTTTCCTCTTCGTTTTCGCTGGCATTCATTCCTCCCGTGTGGTCCCGGAGGACTACACCATCCAGCCTGCTCCACGCTTGGGGGACACAGCTGCAGCCAATTGGGGCAGCAGCGCTATAAGAACCAGCGCAGACTCCTCAGCGCGGGTTCCTTTCCTCTTCGTTTTCGCTGGCATTCATTCCTCCCGTGTGGTCCCGGAGGACTACACCATCCAGCCTGCTCCACGCTTGGGGGACACAGCTGCAGCCAATTGGGGCAGCAGCGCTATAAGAACCAGCGCAGACTCCCTCAGCGCGGGTTCCTTTCCTCTTCGTTTTCGCTGGCATTCATTCCTCCCGTGTGGTCCCGGAGGACTACACCATCCAGCCTGCTCCACGCTTGGGGGACACAGCTGCAGCCAATTGGGGCAGCAGCGCTATAAGAACCAGTGCAGACTCCCGCAGCGCGCGTTCCTTTCCTCTTCATTTTCGCTGGCATTCATTCCTCCCGTGTGGTCCCGGAGGACTACACCATCCAGCCTGCTCCACGCTTGGGGACACAGCTGCAGCCAATTGGGGCAGCAGCGCTATAAGAACCAGCGCAGACTCCCGCAGCGCGCGTTCCTTTCCTCTTCATTTTCGCTGGCATTCATTCCTCCCGTGTGGTCCCGGAGGACTACACCATCCAGCCTGCTCCACGCTTGGGGACACAGCTGCAGCCAATTGGGGCAGCAGCGCTATAAGAACCAGCGCAGACTCCTCAGCGCGGGTTCCTTTCCTCTTCGTTTTCGCTGGCATTCATTCCTCCCGTGTGGTCCCGGAGGACTACACCATCCAGCCTGCTCCACGCTTGGGGACACAGCTGCAGCCAATTGGGGCAGCAGCGCTATAAGAACCAGCGCAGACTCCCTCAGCGCGGGTTCCTTTCCTCTTCGTTTTCGCTGGCATTCATTCCTCCCGTGTGGTCCCGGAGGACTACACCATCCAGCCTGCTCCACGCTTGGGGGACACAGCTGCAGCCAATTGGGGCAGCAGCGCTATAAGAACCAGTGCAGACTCCCGCAGCGCGGGTTCCTTTCCTCTTCATTTTCGCTGGCATTCATTCCTCCCGTGTGGTCCCGGAGGACTACACCATCCAGCCTGCTCCACGCTTGGGGGACACAGCTGCAGCCAATTGGGGCAGCAGCGCTATAAGAACCAGCGCAGACTCCCGCAGCGCGGGTTCCTTTCCTCTTAATTTTCGCTGGCATTCATTCCTCCCGTGTGGTCCCGGAGGACTACACCATCCAGCCTGCTCCACGCTTGGGGGACACAGCTGCAGCCAATTGGGGCAGCAGCGCTATAAGAACCAGAGCAGACTCCCGCAGCGCGGGACGTGCGCGCGGACGAAGCCCGGACCAAGGGCGGGCCCGTCTGAGCCCGTCCGAGACAGTAAGAGGCTGGGCTGGGCCACTCCCCTAAGATTTTCCATCTTTTCTTGTTATTTCGTTTAAAACGGGACAAAGGCTGTATCAAATGTTATTACCCTGTTAATTTTTATTATTGTGGACAGTGTCTGTCTAATATGAATAAGATAAAGTATGGTAAAGGCCCAAATGTTACCGGGACATTAGATGCATTCCTCCAAAGGGGAGAATCATGCCTGATAAATGAAATAAAATTGACTGAACGAAGACTTTCTTTAACACCGCAACCCTCTCGGAGCAGACTTTCTACTACACCTGTACTCACAGACCCAGCAACGATTATTAACAACGAGTCATTACCTTCATTGCATAGTACTCCGGCTCAAACAACAATAGATATAACATCTGACTCTGTTCTTATCTCTCCCTCGGGTCGTGGTTTAAGCCATGTTAGCTTAAAAGTTACTACTAGAGGACAAAAGGCCATACGCAAGCTAAATCATACTACTGATCCTGTCCGAAATAAAAGGAAAGGTAAAACTATTTCAAAACAGAGCAAACCTGCCCAAAAGGCGAAGGAGAGCAAGGTAAAACCAGTTGCTGATACGGGAGAATCCAATAAAGTCCCCCCGACCATTGCGAATTTGAGCGAGGCTGTCAAATTTGATGATAATGTTTTTGACAGGAATTTTTGGGGCAGACTTGAGATAATGCTATCAACCTTTTTAGAACCTATCATGCTAAAGGTAACTTCAGTGGAAGCTAGACTTGTAAAAATAGAGGAGCTGGTCGGCAGTACACTATCAGTAAAATCGATAGATAACACTAAAGTAAACTAAGTTAACCCATTAAACAGGGGGGTGGACACGGTTGTTGCTTCTACTACCACTCCCAAAGCTACCGCACTAACATCAAATAGGAGTAATACTCCCCATACGATCACCTCTAACACAGATAACTCATTGGCACGTGCTGGTCAGCACCCTAGTACAGGTAGACCCGCTATAACAGTTTCTAGTAACCCTGCCGGCCCAGACAGGAGTATGCAGACTGAAGGGATGATCGATGGGAATAGGGTAACTAGGAAGGGCAAACAACTACAAGAACAAAAAGATCAGTTCCATTGCCCTCCATCTAACCTACATCTGCCCCCAGAAGTGACCCCGTATACGGTAGTTTTGGTGAATGTTCCACCATTAATTAACAATGCTTTTGAGCACTGGTCGTCCTTAAAAAACAAGTCACTCCATTTTTTAGCCAGAAGAACGGGCTTAAGCAAGCCCCTTTTCAATGATTTTAAAATGGCGTGCAGGATTGCGTGGGTTGGCCCCTCAGTTAAATCTTTTTGTGGGGACTGTGTTGTACTAACATTTAAATCACCTTTTTTGGTGCATACAATACTAAAAGGGGCAATAGGGGACCTTCTGATCCCAACAATATAAACATAGTACCATTGGGATATTTTTATCGCTCCTTACATTCACCAATTCAACAGGGTTTTCCCGCTGAGAGAGATAATTATCCTAGACTAAGACAGCCTAGATATTCTGTTCCAGTTCATAATCATTTTGATCCCCTGAATTCTATGGAAGATATCGATTGACTGGAGTCCAGAATTTATGTATTAAATAATTATCAGTCTAGCAGCTCAGAGCATAGGAGACATTGCAGGTCAATTTTAATGAGAAATGACGACCCTATATGTGATCATTATGTTAACAAGGATAGTGGTCTGGCTCTTGGGTCCCTGGAAACGATTGTGGAGACACAGGGTGATCGTTGTGATATTCTAAATGTCCCTTTTTCAATTAGTGATCTAAATGACTGTCTGACTGTTAACAGTAGACCCGAGGTACATGGACCCACGGGCCTACAGACAGAGGATCAAATTAATGTACAGGGCATTTTAACTGTCCCCTCTCCACCCACACTTGTAAACGAGGACCTTTCTAGTCCTGCTACACATTTTTGTAATAGCCCCCCTGATGTCAAACTTCCCCTTTGCAACATAGTGTCATGGAATATTGCGGGGATTCGTTCAAAGTTGAACGTTCAATTGTGGTGGGATTTTATCCTACAATTTGAGGTCCTGTGCCTTCAGGAGACTTGGTCTACGGACGTGATTCACCTGAATGGATATAGGACCTACCACACCCCAGCTGTGAATGTCCAGAGTGGACGGGCCAAGGGTGGTTTATGTACGTATGTATCTAGTGGCCTAAATATAAGAAACATCACGATGCTTGCTAGCGATGATTATTATCATTTAGTTAGATTTGATCTTAACAAATCATCATCCATAGTTTTGGTCAACTTTTATAATAACATCCCCCTTGGGGAAGTGGGCACTGTTGTAAGAAAGATGTCCACTGAACTGAGATCAGCAGGTAAAGATATAACATATATATTAGTTGGGGATTTTAACTGTGCGTTATGTGAAAATGCTGATGATAATTTGTTGTGTGGAGGCTTACGAGAGGTAGGTGCATGTTCATCTCACTTTAGGCATACCAGTTTGGGGGAGATGCTAAATGAATTTATTTTTAGCTTTGATCTGGGTTTTGCTAATGAAATTTGCCCTACACCAACCCCAATGCCATGGACATTCACCGGTAGAGGTCTTTGTTCCACTATAGACTTTATTTTAGTATCAAACAAACACAAACAAAGCTTACTTTCTTTTTGTGTTTCACAGAACTCATTGAGTGATCATTTCCCCCTTTGTTTGACCATTAGGCTATCCTCTAGCAACATTTTTAGACTTAGGGGCCGAATCCGATTCGGGCCGGAAAAAATACCGACCGACTCGGTACGGGATCATAGTCCGACCGACACGTACCGGCGTTGCCCGACCTGGGAAGTACGATGAAATGCATGTAAATCACGACCGACTCGTACGGAACTCAAGGTGAACGACCGACCCGGAAGGAAACAAGCTATCCGGCCGGGAAACCACGCGAATCGAACCGACCGACACGCACCAGGAATAAACCCGAACGAAACGTACCCGCGAACTCCGACCCGCGCAGTACGATGCAATGGGTGCAAAAGCAGACCGATTTGCACGGAGCCCAAGCCGTACGACCGACACGCATACAAAACCCAGCCGAACAAACACAATACTCCGCGACCGACGCGTACGCCGCATATGAAACTGAGCTGAAACACAGCGGGAACGACTCGGAGAGGCGCGCACGAGATAACTGCAACGTCCTACTCGGTCAGAAGAACGACTCCTACATGCACAATAATCACAAATGAAAAAATACAAAAAAGAGGGCCAAACAAGCAATGACAAAGCCAATAAATACAGGGGGCAAAAAATGGAACAAGAACACACCCCCAACTCCACCTACATAAAGGCCACAAATCCCTACCATGATCCTTTGCAAATTCCACTGACCTGCCAGCACAGAACACCAGCAGATAGCAGACACACACACAGCTCATCCAACACAAAAGCCACACACCATTAGCACCTCAACAAATAGCACCCTCACACACACACAGCAAAACCTACACACACACCCTCACCTGCACACACACACACATCAATCACCACCACCACCCATCACCATGCCCCTAAAGAAGAATCCAAAGTTCCTAGATAGTGAATTGGAAGTCATGGTAGACGAGATCCTGAGGGTAGAGCCACAGTTGTTTGGCACATTGGTCAAACAGACCCCCATGGCACAGAAAACCAAGATGTGGGCGAGGATCGTCGACAGGGTGAACGCACAATCACCATGTTTGCGCACAAAGGAAGACATCCAGAACAGGTGGTATGATGTGCACAGGAGGGTCAGGGACCTACTGAAGAAGGATTACCTCCTGAGCCAGCACACCGGCAGTGGCCCTCCTGCCAAACCAGTATACCTCAGGCCCTGGGAGGAGAAGGTGCGGGCCATCCTACCACCAGTGAGCGTATATGGACTAACAAACATCCCAGAGCCTGGTGAGTACACAACTAATATACACAATATTGTGTGCCAATACACACACATCACTGTCAAGGGAATAGTCAAACCATGCACCCCTAGCAAATCAACAGCAACCAAAAGATAATCATCCCAAGAAGTGTATGTCAGTCAGATAAACACAATACATGCCATGTCATAGTGATATGTAACTGTGTCATGACATGTACAAACCCAATACCAAATAGAGCTAGGCAGTGGCACAAATCTAACTAACAAACACTGTCAGATATTTAGCCACCACTAGAACACCACCTCACAGGGAAGCTCACAGAAAGGAAGGAATCCTGTGTATGCTGGTGAAGTCAGTGTAGCCAAGAGCATGATGGGACTCTTAGTAACAGATAATGGGCAGCCTCACATTTGGACCATCAACACCACTCTGAACCATGCTCACAACACAGGGAGTGGAAAAGGACTGACAAGATGGCTGACACTGGGTACTGCTGTGGGAAGCACAAGGCCCTGCTGGGAACTGTGCACCAACAAACAACAGGACCACACTGTCAGCCATCTTGCCATTGCTGTCACACTCACACACAGTGAAGTCCACTCAAAAGGAAGGAAGTATGGGCATGCTGGGAAAGGGGGTGTAGGCAATAGCATGATGGGAGTTGTAGTCACAGATATTGCTCACCCACACAATTGGCCCATCAACACCACTCTGAACCATGCTCACATCACAGGGAGTGGATAAGGACTGACAAGATGGCTGACACTGGGTACTGCTGTGGGGAGCACAAGGCCCTGCTGGGAACTGTGCACCAACAAACAGCAGAACACCACTGCCTGACATCCTGAGAGTCCACCAAATACAACCAATGCTGGCCATGCACACACCTCAACATTCACATTGAAATGCCCCAGGTATGCAGGACAATGTGCTACACCAATATCAACCTCTTAGTGTGACAACTTAGGACAATGCAATGTACATGCCCGCATCCAGAGGTACAGTCACAACTGTCAGGTGTGTGAACCATTGATGCCTGTAGAAACATAACATACAATGTGTGTCTCATCCAAATACAGGTGATGATGATGGGGACACAGCAGCAGGCGAGGAGGAGTCCCTGTCCCAGGCTCCGGGTGACACTGAGCTCACTGGTGTGGAACAGCCTCTGCCCTCCTTGGATGGCGAAGACCTACCTAGCACCTCCGGTGTGAGTCTTCATGCACCACCAGCAGGACCAACATCTGCACCCCCTGCACCCACCCCTCCAACAACTGCCAACACACAGACCACCCCCGCCGACACGGACAGACCAAGGACCACCGATGATAACAGCACAGGGCCCCAGGCCCACCGTGGAGCAACGGACAACAACACCACTAACAACCCCCAAGGGGGCCTTGGGTCACCTGTGCGTGCCACCGCAGGTCCTGCACGTGTCACCAGGGGTGGTGGGAGGGATGGTAGACATAGGTCGCTGCTTGTAGAGGGGTCTGGACTGCATGATGACCCACAACTGGCACGCATCGCTGATGCGTACCAGGATAGCACCGGAGAGGTCAGACAGGTAGTGGGGATCCTCAAGGACATACAACAGCAGCAGGCTGCCCATCATGCCCGCTTGGACTCCCACATGTCCCGTGTGGAGACATACATGTCTCGCATGGAGTCCAAGTGGCAAGAACTCACAGCGGTGCATAGGGACATATTGACATGCCTCCGCCAGATTAGCACCAACATGGCCACACTTCCCTGTGTGCCCACAACATCTGTTGCTGCAACAACTGACACCGCCACAGGGAGGGAGGAGGACTCTGGCGGAGACTCCCCTGCACCGCAGCAGCCTGCACGTGAGGGTCCCCCCCCAAAGAAGAGGGGTCGTCCGAGGAAGGAAAACTGAGAGGTTGATGGCCACGTACATCCCCTAGGAAGCCAACACCTGTTCCGGAAATTCTCCTTTGTGTGTAAACTTTTCACCCTGTCGAATGCAACACAACTCTCCCACATGACATGGGGAGTTCAAATTGGACTAATGTATCATATGACTGTGGACTACACTCAGGACATTTCTGCTACCAAGCCTTCCAACTCATCTGGGAACTTTGGATCACAATCCCAATGTACAGCGCCCACCATCCTGTGCACTATACACACACACATTTCTGTAAATAAAATCACTAGTACACCATACTTGCCTCTGTTGTTATTCAAATGTGGATACTGTTATGGTGATGATGATCTGCTAAATTACACTGTGTATGCTAACTGCTACAGCAAGTACAACACCGTCATGTGGGTCATGGTGACGTGACACATATGAGGGAGACACACCACTAGGGCTACACAACACAGAGACACCAGGGCCATCGGACTCATCGCCTACAGTGATGTTGCCAGGAAATACTGTGGAATGCACAGACACCTCACCTATTCAGAGTCTGTGTCAACTAGCCCACAGGTGCAGTAAGCAAATGTCAGTCAGATGTGTGACCACAGACAACGCACATCCCAAAGTGAAGCACAGGTTTATTACACATTTGCAACATGTTGTTTCCACTACAAATGCAAGGTAATCCCACGTGGCAGTGGCCACACAGTCAACAAGTGCAGAAGATATGAAGTCCAGGGGTGTGTGGCACATCACCTGTAGGGAAACTACTGCTGCCACCCTGAAAGCTGAATCATGGTGTCGGGGGATCCAAGTTGACCAAAGTACTCAGTAAGCACCCTGTGAAGGACAGACATGACACACAGTTAAAACCACTGAAGAACAGGACAGAACTGCAATACTCATGCCCAATACATGTCACAAGACAAGTACACAAAACCAAGTTAGCATGTCAAAACTATTGGGGAGTACATACTACCTGTAAGGACACATTGCTGCACGCATCCAGTCAAGTAGCACATGGCCACACTCAAACAGCACCAGAGCACCACCCACACATATCATGCAAACTCACATCATTCACATTACATCTCCGTGGATACTCACATTCAGCTGAAGAAGTTGGTGATGAGCTGTGTGCGGACATCACCATCATCATCATCATCATCATCACTGGCATTGTGGTCCAGGCCAGGATCCTCCACAGGTGGTGGACGTTGGTCATCGTCATCCAGGATGAGAGGCAACTCCTTCCGCACTGCCAGGTTGTGTAGCATGCAGCAGACGATGACAATCTTGCACACCTTTGCTGGGGCATATGGGAGGGCCCCTCCTGTCTTGTCCAGGCAGCGGAAGCGGCTCTTCAGGAGACCAAAGGTCCGCTCAATCACTCTCCTGGTCCAACCATGTGCCTCATTGTAGCGCATCTGGACTGGTGTCACAGGGTTCCTGAGGGGTGTCAGCAACCACGGCATGTTGGGGTATCCGGAGTCACCTACGGACAGACAAGTGCACATTAGCTGAGTTGGAAAAGTGGGCGTTATACTACAGAGCAGAACACACACAATGGTACAAAGTCAGTACACACCGACAAGCCAGGCACGCTGGTTCTGCATCTGTGCCATCATCCTCGGGATGCGACTACTCCTCATCACGTAGGCATTGTGTGCTGAACCAGGGAAATGGGCACACACATGTGTGATGGTCATATCTGCAAGACATACCACCAGAGCATTGATCGAATGGTAATGTTTCCGGTTCCGGTATGCCTGCTCATGTGCCTGTGGTGGTACCAAAGCCACATGTGTCCCATCAATGGAGCCAATGACATGTGGCATCCTCCCCAGGGCATAGAAGTCACTCTTGACGTCAGTGAGTTGTTGACGTGTAGGAAAATAGATGTACTGGTTCAGGCATCTCAACATTGCCTCCAAAACATCGCGTAGCACACGGCTGAACATAGTCTGTGACATCCCACCGGCAGTCGCCACAGTGTGTTGAAAGGTACCGGTGACAAAGAAGTGTAGGGCTGCCATTACCTTCACCTTGGGGGTCAGCGCCGTAGGGTACGGCCGGCCAGGTTGCAAATGTGGTGCCAAGTGCACTGCCAAATCCTCAATCAGCTGCCTGGTGAAGCGGTACCGTCGGATGCTGTCACGTTCCACCATCGTTGCCAGGTCAGGGAATGGTCTATGGACAGCTGGAGCCCTGCAGTGCATAGGTTGAGGAAAGAAAGATTGTCAGTCACCCCACATATGTGCCATTCACCATACTCAATTTCACATGATACATCATTACGAGACACAAGTACTTGATGTGTGTGCCGTTCTGTTCGCACATAACTCGCACCTACATGGCCATCATCTAACTACTCAGTACAACATGTGTGGACAACAGGTTCCAGGTTGTGCTATGGGAAACCATTAGGCTGTGTCACAGTACCCATTTACTGCTGTCACGTTCCACACACACACCACATTGACATGTCTGGACAGATGCGCCACAGGCATCACAGCTCATTGACAGGTAGATTCCCAGTGACCCTGTCTTGCCACATGGACACTGGCATTACATGGCGTATCATGTACACGTCAGAAAAACAAACATGACTCCCACAGGTAGTGGCCCCTGTCGCCTACGCAGGACAGACATGGACGCCAGTGATGCACAACATCAAAGTCCATGCACAAACAACGTTGATGTGGAGACTGTCTCCCATCGTGCACATGGAATCAGTGACATCGGAAACACAACATGCACACAGACTGTGGAGGGACATCACTATTGTGGCAATGGGTCACCCTGTGACGTACATGCCTTCCCCCATGGGACCCAGGGGGTATGTGACATGTCACACACACATACACAACCTGGAAATGTGACCATGCCACATGCTCCGTAATGAACTGTTGCACATCAAAGTGGTCATGTGCACAACACACAAAGGACCCTGTCCCCATTAACACATGCACAGCCTGGGTGTGGCTGCCCACAAGTGCCACCACAGAAACCACATGTTAACCCCCATGCACTGAAAAGGTAATGCAGCCTTACATGCCTTAGGAAACAGTGTGGACTGGGTGTGGTGTTGTAGGTGTGCCCCTGGGTCTCTGGCAGGTATATGTGGCTGGCATACGTTCACCAGTGACAAGCATGGTGACATATGCGACTGACCTGTACAGGTACGCGTTGTACAGCAATGGACCGATTGGTGTGCCCGGCCGGCCCATTGCATCTGTTGTGAGCGGGTACGCGTTGTACAGCAATGGACCGATCGGTGTGCCCGGCCGGCCCATTGCATCTGTTGTGAGCGGGTACGCGTTGTATCCCGTAATACGCGTTGTACAGCAATGGACTGATCTGTGTGCCCGGCCGGCCCATTGCATCTGTTGTGAGCGGGTACGCGTTGTATCCCGAAATACGCGTTGTACAGCAATGGACCGATTGGTGTGCACGCACTGGCCATTGAATCTGTTGTGTGCGGGTACGCGTTGTACAGCAATGGACCGATCGGTGTGCACGCACTGGCCATTGAATCTGTTTTGTGCGGGTATGCGTTGTACCCGGAATACGCGTTGTACAGCAATGGACCGATCGGTGTGCACGGACTGGCCATTGAATCTGTTGTGTGCGGGTAAGCGTTGTACAGCAATGGACCGATCGGTGTGCACGCACTGGCCATTGAATCTGTTGTGTGCGGGTACGCGTTGTACCCGGAATACGCGTTGTACAGCAATGGACCGATCGGTGTGCACGCACTGGCCATTGAATCTGTTGTGTGCGGGTACGCGTTGTACCCGGAATACGCGTTGTACAGCAATGGACCGATCGGTGTGCAAGCACTGGCCATTGAATCTGTTGTGTGCGGGTACGCGTTGTACAGCAATGGACCGATCGGTGTGCACGCACTGGCCATTGAATCTGTTGTGTGCGGGTACGCGTTGTACCCGGAATACGCGTTGTACAGCAATGGACCGATCGGTGCGCACGCATTGGCTATATCCTGGCATGGCAACGGACGCGTTTTCGAAAGTTTAACGAGTCTGATGCTGTGAATTCAGTTGGCCACCCACAACAATGTTGCAAATGCATGGGTGTCATGAAGATGAACTTTTGAAGGATGCTGTGGGCGTGTGTAAGTGGTGCAATTCCAAGGATTGGCCAGATTCAGAAGATGCAAACGACTTGGACCTATCACTTTGGACACATGGGACGGTATCTGCCTCAGCAGCACACAAATAATGCTGGCTGTTCCCCTGAGAGCTCACTTGCCTGCACTGCATGCTCCAGGACGACATCTGCCACCACCACTGCTGCTGTCTCTGCATCCTCTGGATCCTGCAATGGCACGTACTGTGGAGAGATCCCCAGCCTTCAGCCTTGAGGAGAACCAGGCCCTGCTGGACAGCCTCCTTCCACAGTACAGCAAGCTGTATGGGAAACCAGGGGAGCAGGTGAGTGTGCTGTCCACTGCCTTACAAATGTGCATGTTGTCTGACTAGCCAGACTTACTGCACGCCACTGGCTAGCAGGCTCACTGAGTAGTTCTCACCCCCCATAGTGTGTAGTTACATGCACTGAACAGGTATAGTGCAGTAACAGTGCATTTAAACAAGGTTTGACTTCCCAGGCAATGATACCATGTAGTAACTGCTGGCAAACTGTTCATAGCCATCCTTGCACTGCCCGTGTACAACATGTGCCCCTGTGATTGAGACATGTATATCCAAATGTGTGATGCACGGATTTGTTGCATGTGTAGTAATGGCCTTTACACTTTGTCATCCTCACAGGTTGATGCCCACCAGAAGCAGGAATTATGGCTGGACATCGCCCGGGCAGTAAGGTCTGTGGGGGTCTACAAGCGCCGGATCCGCAACTACCAGAAGATGTGGCAGGACCTTCGGGGCTGGACCCGGAGGATCGCAAGGGTCCAGCTGAAGCTGTCGCCTCCTCGCAGGAGGGGCGGACACCGGACCCTGACCCCCCACATGCTCAGGGTCCTGGCGGTGGTCTTCCCTGATCTGGATGGGCAGTTGAAGGGCAGACAGCCGCAAGGAGGGGGTGAGTCCATGACTGGACTGTGAGCTTTGTCTGACATGCTATGTGTCCTCCTCTGGCATGGTTAAACTTCAACAGTACATCAGTTATGTGGTCCAGGACCCATGTCCCTCAATTGTGCACTGCCCACTCCTCATCTGATACCCAGGTGTGGCCCTTACAGTCAGGAAATTGTGTCACTTGGGTACTGTGTCCTTGCATATTGCTTAGCTCAAGGTGGGGGACAGCATTTGTACCCGTAACTCTGTGGTGGGCTTCATGGGTGGGTCCATTGCTTACACAATGCCTGAGTTCTGACATGTAATCTGCGTGTTACTTTGATATGTGGTCCAATTGCTGATCTGATTCACCACATGTTCCTGGGGTATTTGGCACACACCCATGCTGCGGTTGTGAACAATGTTTGGTCCTCAGGAGTATGTATATCAAGTGTGTCACACATGCTTAGCCACCTGCCTACTGTCCAGGGCTCATCCCTCTTTCACGTGGAGCAGGACAGTCATGCCTACTCCAGGCCATACAATACACTCTGTACTCCCACTCCCGTGTATCAGCTGACACGTTGTGCTCAGTGAAATGTTCCCTCAGGTGTCTGCCTCTGTGTCATTGTGTTGTGGCTTTGTTGTCAGGACTACTGGGGTGTTTATCGGTTAGGGCTCAGCATGCCACCGGAGATGTGACCATAGGAGACGATACTTGTGTGACATATAGGTGTTTGATCACTTGACCATGCATACTGGGGTATGCAACTGTGAAGTTCAGGCAGCTGTTTCCCATTCACAGCAGATTGTGAGGTGCTCATGTTCCGAGGGTTGTGTTTCATGTCTCCCATATGTCCAATTGGTATGACGTGGACAAATGAGAGTTCAGATGATGTGGTTTGTGGGGGATGGACATGTGCACTTGTCAGCTACTGGACTTGCATTCCCCATGACCTAGGATTGTGACACAGTGCAGACTGTTGTTGTCTGGCTGCCCTGCCCATGTGACTGGAGGCAGTGATGTATGACTTTGCAGGCATGCCTGTGCCATGGCGTTAAACTTCCTAAGAGTGATCCTGCAGGGGAGTGACATGTGCTACATGCACCCCATTGTGGCATTGACTATCAGGACATGGGTGCATCATGGTGTCTGGTGCTGGTATGCATCACATGCATTTCAAAATAGACTCTGGCCATCCCTTTATCCGGACACCTGTACTGACTCAGTGGCAAGAGTTGTGATGTGTGCATGTTCACATACTTCACCGTGTTCTCTGCACTGTCCAACTACTGTGTAGGTGGTGCATGTGTCCACACTGGTGTATTGCCGTCCGACAGACACCAGACCGATGGGTGCAAGGCCAGGAGGGATGTGAGTGCCATGGTTGACCATCAGACTGACAATTGGCTTCTCCTACTCTGTTTGGGTACTTTTGGCAATGTTCAACTAAGGATGCCAGGGCTTGCTCTGTAATGTGCTGTACTTACTGTGGTTTTGTGCGGTCAGTGCAGGTGACTGATGTCTGTCTGTTTCCCTAATTGTTTGCAGATACATCCACGGCCACAAGAGGGGACAGCTCCATGGACCAGGAGGAGCCGCTGAGCCAGACTGGGTCAGCAGCCGATGAGTGGTCGGAGGGACCCAGTGGCATAGAGGGCGAGGGGAGCCACACCGAGGAGTCCTCAGCACCATCCACCTCAGCTGAGGACCACAGCAGCTCGGAGGTTGACTCCCTTGTGGAGGCGGGTGTCAGCAGCCACCACACCCCAGCTACTATTGCTGTCCCCGCCACCACCACCACCACCGCCCTCCCATCGGCTCCCATTCCAGAGGTCTGTGGAGGCTCCCGTGTTCGGGAGCGTGTCTCCTTCGTGCCAGGCACCGCGGCCCCTGCCCCTGTGTCCCCTGCTGCCCTGAGTGAGGAGTCTGTGTACCTACTTCGCCAGCTCCATGTAGGGCAGACAGCAATGCTGAGTGTCCTCCATGCCCACACCACTCTGTTGACTCTGGTGTCGTTTATGGAGGGCATCTCATCGGGCATGTCTGCCCTACAGAGGAGCAATAGGTCCATGGACTCCTCCCTGACGGCAGCAGTGTCCCTCCTCCAACAGTCCCTCACCCCTCCTACCTCTGCCCCATCCACACTTCCTGGCACCCTACCTGACCCAAGCACATGCACACCTGCACATTCACCCAAACACACAGGCACGAGCAGCACAGACACACCCACTACAAAAACAAGACGTGCACGCAGGCATCCTCAGGGGACTGATACCACACCCACAGGGGATGGGGTACATACACACACACAGGCATCCACAGTCACTCCACAGTCCTCCGATACCTCTCCCTCCAAGGCCCCTTCCCTTGCCTCACCTGCAACCCCACCTACACAGCAGCTCTTCCTCTGTGACCTCAGCCTCTTCCCTCCAATCCAGCTGATCCAGCATACAGGGGGAAGAGGAAGTCCACCCACACAGAGGGAGTGCCCCTCACCCCCGGACACCCTCCCCAGGCGCAGACAGACTGAGGCCCCCATCCGCAAGTCCCCCAGACCCGGAAGAGCAAGACCCCGCCGCCACCCTGCAGCTCAACCACCAAGTCTCCTTCCTCCATCCCTCAGGCCCCCACTCCACAGGTTACCCCACCACACCCAGCCCCAGGTTCCCCCACCCACAGATACACCATCCCCAAAATGATCCGGCCTTCTCCCCCTACCACTTGCTCTTCCAGCACCACCACCCCGCTGCGCTTGTTTGTGCCACTGGTGTGGAGAGCGTGTCCTCCCCCCTCTGTCCTGCCCACCTTACCTGAACCCCATTCTACTCCCCTGGAGATAGGCACTGCAGTGGAGTCCACTACCACCCTGTCTGACTTGGGCACTGCAGTGGGGAACCTGTCCACTCCATCTGGATGGCCCACTGCAGTCGTGCCGGCACCCACACCATCTGACTCAAGTCCCCCAGTTGTGCCGGCACACACCATGTCAGACACCTCCACTGCAGTTGTCAGTGACTCTCCAGCACCCACCACCCCTTCCCTGCCTCCTTCTGATGAGCCCTGATCCTGTCCCTGCGGTGCCTGGCCTGCCCTCCTGTATGCCCCTCCGAGGGGAATGTCCCTGATGTGTAGCTGTGCAGGCATGCAAAGGGTGACATCTGGCACTGTCACCCTGTTTGGACTCTTGTTATGGACTGGCCATTGGCCTTTGTTATATTTCTGGACTTTCACTTCTTCACACACAAATGCTGAATAAAGCTACTTTCTGTTCTCTAGTGGTTTTGCTTCTGATGTACATGATGTTGATGATGCTAACCGTGCCCTTGCTGCACTGATGGTGATTTTTGATATCAGGGAAATGAAGTGTTACTGTGCAGGACCCCATGTGGTCCAGGGGGAATGTGTCCTATCCTGGTGTGTATCCATGTCATCATTTGCAGCAATATGAGGGTGTCATGTTTTCAATATTTGGCAATGGGATTTCCTACTTTTATTTGCAATATCACATCTGTGGCTTACACCCCTGCACATCTGTTGTGCTTGCCATTGTTCAATTTGTCTATTTCCCTGACCGTGTGACCATCTCCACTGGACATGCAAGTTTGGGCATCAATGGGGAAGGACTCATCTGTGTGATCAGTGCAACTTGCTATACATGTGTGTTGGATCTGTGCAGATGGTGTCGGTGACACTCCCATGACCAGGCTGATGTGACGAGAGCCTTCATTTTGTGCTATTTGTTGACTGAGTGACCAAGTGTACTGCTGATATGATAGAGCCCTGCAGAGACAACGTATGGCACAGCTTTCCTTACACAGGAGTGGAGTGCCCTCATGGCAGTGTGTAATTCCGTGACATTGCCTGAGCCCAAGGTGTGGGTTGTGTGAGCATGTCTGTGTGTGTTCACTTCCGTTTTGCAACACAGGCTGGGATCCCTAGTGATGTTCCTGTTTGTGATGCTTGCTGAGTTGACCTATGTACCACCCAAATCTTCGCACTGGGTTCTCTGGGATGTGGGTGCATGGCACATTACTGGTCATCAGGGTGTCATCCATAGGTGTGTTTGCTGTCAGGGCTGAGTTTGTGGGCAAACGCAGATGAGACACAGTCAGGATTCCCCTTGGCACTTGTTGGTTACACAAGTCATGTAATTTACAGTTTGTGTTAGCTTTCAGTGATTGTGACACGTTGTGTGTGTGACTGCTGCCACTCCTCTGGGTCAGAGCTGCAATGTTGGAAGTTGTCTATGTGTGTTCTTTGTGGGTGACCTTGACTTCTTCATTGGTGTGTGACTGTGTCCGGGATCACATTGATTGTGGTGGATTTCACGTCATGCCCATGTACAGCGTACTGTGCAGTGTGTCAGACATTCACGAGTCTTGTTGACTGGCCAGGTGTGATGGGTTTCTGCACCTTAGTTCCCACAACCACCCCTGGGATTGTCATGGGTGCATGTGCAATGTCACCAGTCCATGTGAGCTTCACTGCTGCACATTGGTGGAGATCAAGGTGTGTGGTGTTGAGTGTGTACAAATGAGAGTTGTTGCACGGCTAGACCTCTACCTCCATGTTGGCCTTGGCTGACAGGCCGTGCCGATTGATTTGTGCTTGTGTACGTGTGATGGTAGTTTGTTGCTCAGGACACATGACTGTGGTTCACAGTGTGAACGACATCTAGCTTTGTCATCACAGTGGGATTATCATGCAGGCCACGGTCAACACGATGTGGGGTCCCTGGGGGTAGTGCTGTGGTGGGTCTGTCTCTTGCTGTGTTATTTGCTGTTCCGACAAGCTTGTGTGACATGTGCAATTTGGGCTCCCTCTCATCTAACAATGCCTGTTTGCCCACATAGGGGAATCCGATCCATGAGTTACTTTTGTGTGGCACTGTATACACATCTGTGTAATTGTGATTCAGGCCTCCTCATGTGTTGTGTGGTTGCCTGGGGACACTGGCACACCCCCATCACCTGTTGTGTTTGATCTGCAGTGTGAGGCTGCCAGTTTGTGTTTGTGCATCTGCACCACTGCATTGGCATATCTTTAGTGTGCCATTGGCTGTATGTTGTTTGTTGGCTTTCCCCTGCTGTCCCTGGGACTCCTAGGTCATCAGTCAGCACAATGATCATGGTTTGTATGTCCCTTTGCTGCCATGGTATGGTATTTGTTCACCTGACATCTACAGTCTCCAAAGGATATCTACATTTGTGTGTCCATTGGTGCAGATATGTGGGGCTGCATTATGATGGTCACTTCTGTCATTGTGTTATTGAGGAATGTTGCCAATGTCAGCCCCCATGGGTGATGTTTGTCTGCACATGGCCAAAGGTATATCTTATTGGCACTGCACTGTTTGCCTCACCCAATGTATGTTGCTATGGGACACAAGCACTACTTTGCCACTGATGTATTTGTTGTTCTGTGACCAGGGATCATCCATGCTGTTTGGCAGTTGCAGCTTTTTCCATGACAACACTTACCTTTTGGTCACTGTGATGATGGGGGTTTGGACCCCATTGCCACAATGTTCAAAATGTGCTTCAGCTATGGACCCCACACTTACATTTTGGTCACTGTGATGATGGGGGTTTAGACCCCATTGCCACAATGTTCAAAATGTGCTTCAGCTATGGACCCCACACTTACCTTTTGGTCACTGTGATGATGGGGGTTTTGACCCCATTGCCACAGTGTTCAAAATGTGCTTCAGCTATGGACCCCACACTTACCTTTTGCTCACTGTGATGATGGGGGTTTAGACCCCATTGCCACAGTGTTCAAAATGTGCTTCAGCTATGGATCCCACACCTACCTTTTGGTCACTGTGGTGATGGGGGTTTAGACCCCATTGCCACAATGTTCAAAATGTGCCTCAGGTATGGACCCCACACTTACATTTTGGTCACTGTGATGATGGGGGTTTAGACCCCATTGCCACAATGTTCAAAATGTGCTTCAGCTATGGACCCCACACTTACCTTTTGGTCACTGTGATGATGGGGTGTTATACCCCATTGCTACAGTGGTCATGGTCTGCTTGCATTGTGGAGCCCACACACATTTATGTGTGACACATGTGATAGGGGGTCACATTGTATGCTCAATGACATGTTCAGTGTTGTGGGCATTTGACACAGACTACTCACGCTTGTCATGGTGTTGGTGGGATGTATTTTCAGACATTCCTTATGTTGGAGTATGCTGGTTGTGTCATGCATTTCCCGTCCTATGTTTTGGGGTGGTGTGGGTGGTAGGCATTCATCCCCCTATGAGTGGGGATGGTGGTAGTGGTAGGCATCCAGCCCCCCATGAGTAGGGGTGGTGTTGGTGGTAGGCATCCATCCCCCTATGAGTGGGGTTGGTAGTAGTGACAGGCATCCAGCCCCCCCTGAGTTGGGGTGGTGGTAGTGGTAGGCATCCAGGCCCCTATGAGTGGGGTTGGTAGTAGTGACAGGCATCCAGCCCCCCCTGAGTAGGGGTGGTGGTGGTGGTAGGTATCCAGGCACCCCTGAGTAGGGGTGGTGGTAGTGACAGGCATCCAGCCCCCCCTGAGTAGGGGTGGTGGTAGTGGTAGGCATCCAGGCCCCCCTGAGTAGGGGTGGTGGTAGTGGCAGGCATCCATCCCCCTAAGGGTGGGGATGGTAGTAGTGACAGGCATCCAGGCCCCCTGAGTAGGGGTGGTGGCAGGCATCCAGCCCCCTGAGTAGGGGTGGTGGTAGTAGTAGGCATCCAGGCCCCTCTGAGTAGGGGTGGTGGTAGTGGTAGGCATCCAGCCCCCTGAGTAGGGGTGGTGGTAGTGGTAGGCATCCATCCCCCTAAGGGTGGGGATGGTAGTAGTGACAGGCATCGAGCCCCCTGAGTGGGGTGGTGGTAGTGGCAGGCATCCAGCCCCCCTGAGTACGGGTGGTGGTAGTGGTAGGCATCCAGACCCCCCTGAGTAGGGGTGGTGGTAGTGGTAGGCATCCATCCCCTAAGGGTGGGGATGGTAGTAGTGACAGGCATCGAGCCCCCCTGAGTGGGGTGGTGGTAGTGGCAGGCATCCAGCCCCCTGAGTAGGGGTGGTGGTAGTGGTAGGCATCCAGACCCCCTGAGTAGGGGTGGTGGTAGTGGTAGGCATCCATCCCCCTAAGGGTGGGGATGGTAGTAGTGACAGGCATCGAGCCCCCTGAGTGGGGTGGTGGTAGTGGCAGGCATCCAGCCCCCCCTGAGTAGGGGTAGTGGTAGTGGTAGGCATCCAGCCCCCTGAGGGTGGGGATGGTAGTAGTGACAGGCATCCAGGCCCTCCTGAGTAGGGGTGGTGGTAGTGGTAGGCATCCAGCCCCCTGAGGGTGGGGATGGTAGTAGTGACAGGCATCCAGGCACCCCTGAGTAGGGGTGGTGGTAGTGGCAGGCATCCAGCCCCCCCTGAGTAGGGGTGGTGGTAGTGGTAGGCATCCAGGCCCCCCTGAGTAGGGGTGGGGGTGGTGGCAGGCATCCAGCCCCCCTGAGTAGGGGTGGTGGTAGTAGTAGGCATCCAGGCCCCCCTGAGTAGGGGTGGTGGTAGTGGTAGGCATCCATCCCCCTAAGGGTGGGGATGGTAGTAGTGACAGGCATCAAGCCCCCCCTGAGTGGGGTGGTGGTAGTGGCAGGCATCCAGCCCCCTATGGGTGTGTATGGCATTGGTGATGGCCATCCCACCCCTATGGTTCTGCTGTTGCTAGTGTATGTCATTTGTGCATCCCTATGTGTGTGTGACATATTTCGGGTACGTGTCGTTTGTTTGTATTGTTGGCGTTTGACTTACCGTCTGCGCCGTACGCGTCCGTGCCGGTCCCGGTAATAGATGTAGAGTATAGGTAGGACCTGCGCAATGGGATTCATGCTTGGATCGCCTCGTTCGGGTTTCTCGTGTCTTCGACTCGTACTCGTAGCAGGCTTGTTCGTCTCGTAGCCGTGGATCGTCTTGTGGCGCGAAACGGAGCTTATGTATGGCTCGCCCGGATGCTCAAACGTCCCGGACGTAGCGACGGGTTCGGCGCGTACGGAGTGCGCATCGTACTCGTCCGGCCGGAAGGTGCTGTGTATTTGCTTCCGTACGACTCGATTCGGCGTTTACGGATCCGGCTCGGGTGGGGAACAGGAGCTGAATTGGGTAAGTACGGCTCGCTCGGAAACTGGGTTGTTATACGCATCGTACTTGTTCGTCCGGACGAATGTTCGAATCGGTCGGGAAACACGCAATCGGCTGGGTTTTTTTTCGGACGAATACTGTTAGGTGCGCTTCCGGCCAGGATCGGAATCGACCCCTTAATGTCAATAACGATCGGTTGCTAGAAAATATAGCTATAGGTAGCACTAACCCTGGGCGTAGTTCGCGAAGTAGCGCTACGCGAAGCTACGCGAAGTGCACTTCGCACTACGCGAGCTATGCGTAGCACTACGCGAACTGCGTAGTGCGCTGTTTGCGATGATTGCACAGTGCCGGATGCTTGTCCGCACTGTGCAATCATTGAAAACGGCATCTTGCACAGTGCGAGCTGTCTTTTACTGCCGCTCGAGTAGATTTTTACTCGAGCGGCAGCTTTCTCAACGCGGACTGGTAGTTTCTCATCGCGAGCGGTCGCGAGCATACGCGACAACTCGCAATGAGAAACCTGACCTCCCGCGTTGAGAATCTCGCCGGAGGTTTATTTTCCACGCTCGCGATCGGCAACTTGAAGTTGCTGATCGCGAACCAGGAAAAAGTCTCGCCGGATGTCATTTTGCTTGCTCGCTGTCGCCAACTTGACGTTGAGGACCGCGAGCAAGCAAAAAATGACCGCTGCACTACGCTACGCCACGCGTGTTTGCACTGTGCTACGTGCAATTCGCGTAGTGCGAAGTAGCGCAAACTTCGCAAACTACGCGAGCGTAGCGTAGTGCTTTGCCAAGGGTTACTAACGGGTACTCCCTTTGTTGGGCCATGGCTGATCAAGCTGCCATGACTACAGCAGTGGTGGTCAAGTGCAAATCACAAATAGAGACGTGTTTGACTGAAACAGCGCCCCCTGACATAATTTTAAGCTCATTTATGGTAATAACCACTGCGATAAGAGAGTCCCTCGTAAGGCGCAAAAGGAGTAACAGCTCTCATAAAAGGTGGTTTGATACAAGGTGCACTAAAGCGTACTCCCAGTTAAAGAAGGTACTCCACAAAATCCCGAAAAATACTCTGGAAATAAGGTCAGCGAGAGAGGCATACAAACAAGCAGTAAGGGACAGAAAAAATGTCTTGAAGAGGGAAGCCTGGGAGGCTTACACGCGTCCTCACTATCCAGAGATTCGGCAGCCTTCTGGAAGGTAATCCGGGCACCTTTCCTGACCACAGAGACCGGTCCCTCAATTGAGATAGCTATATCGGAAGAGCAGTGGATTGGGCATTTTGCCCAAGTGTATAGGGGCGAGGATAACCCTGAGGGTGAGGGTTATCTTGATACCGAGGACACCCGAGCGTGTCGGGCGTTGGGACCAAATTATTACTCAAATCTGAAGGAATTGAGATTTACCCTAGAGGAAGTAAAGCGAGCTCTGGATGCAAGTAAAGGCAGTAAGGCACCTGGTCCAGACGGGGTCCCCGTGGACATGTTTAAATCAAACATTTCTCTATGGGGACCCCTACTGGTGCAGGTGCTCAACGCCAGCTGTAGCACTGATTTCCTACCCACGTGGGTTGAGTCTACTATTGCGCCCATTTTCAAGAAGGGGGATAGGCATGATCCTGGATGTTACAGACCAATCTCCCTGCTGGACGCCATAACAAAGGTAGTGGGTAGAATCGTCCTGGAACGTCTCCAGGACTGGGCTGACGAGAATTCTATCCTGTCAGACCTTCAGTATGGCTTCCGGATTGGTGTGGGGACTGTTGAACAGGGTATAAACCTTTCTCTTTTAGTGGGGAAGTACACCAGAGCCAAACAAGGGAACCTCTTTTTAGCATTTGTTGACCTCACAGCCGCATTTGATTGCGTGCGTCATACTAAGTTATGGTCAATATTAGAAGTCATGGGGGTTGATGTAAATATTATTTATTTTCTTAAAAGTTTTTATAGTGATGCCAAAGCCCGCGTCCGCTGCGGGATGAAGGGCGAGCGCACGACCACATTCCCAATCAGGAGCGGAGTCAGGCAGGGTTGTGTCCTGGCTCCGTTCCTGTTTAATTTGTATATAAATGGATTGGGGGAGGCCCTTACCAAAGATAATCAGGACTTCCCTCAGGTGGCCGGCCGCTCTATTCCAGCCCTTCTGTACTCAGATGACGCGGTGCTGATGTCCCGCACACAAGTAGGTTTACAGCGTGTTTTGGATAGTTTTTCCCTTTTTATGCAAGACCTAGGTCTACGGGTAAACTCTTCCAAAACTTTTGTTATGCGGTGTGGCTCCAGAATAAAGAAGTATAAAGATATGTATGTGGCAGGACAAAAGATTGGGATTTCAAAGACTTTCTCTTACTTGGGCATTCTTTTTGCCCATAACGATACCTGGGTGCAAGCTACTGCAGCAAAAAAATTGGCACTTTTACGCACTACCTCCGCTCTTACTTCTTTTGCAAGAAAATTAGGCAAAAAACCCCCAGTGGAGCTTATTAAAATTTATCAGGCTAAATGTGATTCAGCTGCAGTATATGGGAGCGGGGTTTGGGGGCATGCAGACCCGCTACCAATCCAGAGAGTAGAGAACTCCTTCCTAAGGTATATCCTTTCGGTCCCGAGTAGTACCTCAGCATGCATATGTCATGCTGAGTTAGGACTACCTTTTATATCAGATTTAATTAGGCTCGAGCCTGTCCTGTTATGGCACAGGCTCTGGACCAAAGAAGAGGCTAAACTGAAAAGAGATATCCTTATTGACATCCTGAAATTGGAAGGTGCCGTGAGGATCCCTTGGATAAAATATGTACAAATTTTTTTAAAGGATCTTGGCCATTTAGACTATTTCACTAATCCTACCACAATCAGGGCAATAACAAGGAAGGAATTAAAGCATGAGGGTATTCTCCATCTGGATATGATTAGAATGTCATCGGAGATATTAAAACCCACAGTCCTGCGCAATCAGTTGGTTTTAACTTCTTTTAATGTTCAACCCTACCTGACTTTTGTACCTAGTGCCCATGATAGGTTTTTATTAACTCGTTTTAGGCTGGGGATTTTCTATAGGCTGGTAACTTTCCCCACTGAGAACGATTGGTCTCAAAATCTCCAATTATGTCCCTGTGATAACATGTCCCCTCAATCTATGATACATGTTGCTTTGTTCTGTAGGTTTTATTCTGTACCTAGGAGAGCCCTCCTTGTTCCTATTTTAAAACAATGGGGGTTACGTCAATGTCGTCCTGCTTTCCTGGCTCTTCAATTTTTGGAAAATGAGCACTGTGTTTTTAGATTAATAATTTTTCTGAAAAAGGTTTTGAGTATAAGGAAATAAAGATGTACACTACTGTCTCAATGAGAAATGGATTTTTAAATTGTCTGTATGAAGGCCTGTAAATTTAATATTTTTTTAATTTCATGTACATACTTAATAATGAATTTTGTCTGCATGAATTGTAAGATTGTTTTATCTACGGCTTTTATGATTGTTTGTTTATTCAATCGAATAAAGCCTTCTTTGACTTGACTTGACTATACACGATATTTTTGATATCATGATATTCTTGACACAATATACTGTGAGGTTACTGTGGAGCAGCCACTTCTCTCTCCCTGCAAACTATAAACTGTGTTTCACCCTACTTGTGGTGATGGTCTGTACCTTCAAATGTACCAAGCTACCACTAGAAAGGGTCATTCATCTTGAGATCAGATAATTCATTAACTTACTCCATTTGCTGTAGATGCTGGAAATACTAAGCATAGGCTCTGCTGGAAAATGGAACATGTGTGCCTCAGCTTTTTGACAGCAAGTGCGTAGCTGTGAATTTTGAACCCATCACCAAGCAAGAAAGAGGAAATAAATCCATTGAGTGGGAAGATAACTGAGGAAGCATTGTAGAGGGTAAAAACTGCTCCTCTAAATCCAAAAGGTTGAAGGTGCACAGATTGTAGTAAATTTGTTTCTTGATGGGCAAACCCACACTCCAAGCCCATATAAAAGTGAAAAGCAAGGGTAACAAAGAACAAATCAAATCAATGGTGTGCTACAGTTTTTGACTGTTTGCTCACATTGACATCTTATCAAGGCAAAAGTGCAATCTGGATCTGGGCAGACTCGGAAAGTAGAAGGTGGGGATCTTTTTCTTCAGGCAACACATTTAACCTGAGGGAAATTTTCTTTGTTCTTATGAAGGAGTTCAAATGATGAAATCCTTCACGCAATGGCATCTACAGAACATAGAGGGGTAGCTTTTCATGAAAACAATATTTAGGCCATGATATTTAGTCTGACAATAATTTTATGCTCAGTAGTCTAACATACAACGTTACTAGATGTGCCTTTTATAGAAACATTATCTGTTTCTATGACACAGGATATTTAATCACTCCCCTATGTTGAGTATAATTATTCAAGCAATACAAAATGGAGAGCCAGCAAAAGCAGTAATAAAGGGCCTGATTACGATGACGTTGGGACCGCCACCAACAGCACATCAGTGGCGGTCCCACCGCCATTATAATTGTGTTTTCTGCATGCCACATCAGGATGGCGGGCGGATGGGTGGCAGTCAGAGAGACCATCTGCCACGTATCCATCAGAGGAGCAGCAGTACCTACAATGGTGGCGGTGTCTGCCAGGCACTGCTGTAGGTATTACAATGTCCCTTTCCGCCGGCCCATTCATGACGGTGAACTTGCCATGAAAAGACAGGCAGAAAGGGACATTGAGGGCCCATAACGTGCCCCCCTTCCCACCTGGGCCTCACCTTTGGGTTTTGGGGGCACCTATGGTGCCCCCCTACATATCCCTGCACCATGTGGCAGGCACCGCATAGTGCCTGCCACGTAGTGCAGGGATATGTGTTATGTCTGAATTTTGTTCTGCAGCGTGTGCTTTAGCCCGCAGCACCCGCCGCAATATAAAATATGGACTTTGCGACCACCATGGTGGAGGTAGCATCCTAATGTGCCCGGCAGGACCTCCGACGTGTAGTCGAGCGGTCCCATTTACGAAAGGATGGTGGTTGGACGAAAGTCCAACTGCCATCCTATCGGCCCCAAAGTCTCTTCAGTCCAAGAACACAGAAATGTATTCTTTATTATTCTCCTGATGAGTGGCATAAAACAGAGGAAAGCAGCCAACGCGTTTCACTCTTAAATCATGAGTTTCATCAGGCCTACAAATTCCCAAAAATATACATAGTTAAAAACATTGAATGAACGACAAAAATGATTAAAATAGGTAACAGCCTACTGCAATTAGATGTAAGGACATACATCATCCAATGTTGGATTTCCCATGGTGAGCAATTTCTTTTGATTGTGTATATTATAACAATGACCAATGAACTGATCTCTGTTCAACTAGTCGGTAAATTTTGCAAACTGGCATTGTGAACTGAGCCTATGTAAATCGATCTACATTTTCAAATGTTTTTTGCCCTTTTGAGAAATTGTGCTGCAAACAACTAAGCTAGGCTGGACATCAAAACTCTGTTCTAATTTCTTAAAAAATTCTTGGTACTCATCTAACCTTTCACCACTTGGAGATTTGGCAGATGTTTAATAATTTCTCTGCCTTCAAATGCTAATGAATGCAACAATAGAAACATTTTTTATTTCAGGTCTAAATGAGATGCACCAATAGCCCCCCAATATATCTCAAAGGCATTATACCATTGTTTCCATTCTATAGGAGGTAACCCAGGGCTTTTGAAAAAAGGGGAGGAGGATTCATAGTTTGCATACTTATAATACAGTAAAATTGCAATACATTAGCCCAAAAAATATTAAGTAATGACAAGGGTGTGATACCAGAGGTGTGTATGTCACTGTGGAGCCCTAGTGACACACAGGCATTACAAATAGGTGTGTGTATCACCAACGAGATCAGTTTTTGTGCTTCACTATAAAAGTGACCAGTTTCTTGACAATTCTGGTGACTAACGACAAACAACTTGTAGACAAAGGCGAAAATCCATTGATTGGTCTTAGAGTTTATCACTGCAGAATACAAAATGCACAGGCCGAAATTATAATGTATACTTCACACCTTTATATAAAAAAGCATGCCTAAATCTGCAGAGAACCAGATGCTGCTGACACTAAAAGTAGAAGTAAAAATCATAGGTGTGCCTGTCACCGCAAGCATCAACAAAAAGATGAATTCTCACAAAGAACTTCAATGCCTTAAAGTCAATGTACTTGCATTTCAACCTTCCCAACCTGCAAAAATGGCCACAGTGCACACACAGCAAAGTGCTTTCGAAGGAAAATTGGGCTTGAATCAGCTAACACATCCCAAACAAGTAAGATGGCTGCCAGACCAAACAATGTGTTTTCTAAGGCTAGTTGGGCGCACAAAGATTCCCCATCCTTGATAGATGACTACCAGCTGTGTTGAGAGTTGTTTCTAACATCACTTAGACTTACTGCAGGGGCGGAATACTAACCGAGTGATGTCTTGGAAAGGTTGGGCGACTCTCCAAAACAAACTCGTCGAACACTTTAACACTGCAGGGAGAGTTTGCAGGAAGAGAATAAACAGCCTGAGTACAAGTTACTGAAGACTGTAGTATGGGCAGTATAGGCTTCCACACCAGGAACCTCCAGACGCCTTAAAAGCAGGCCAGGCAGATGTGGGTCCAGAAGAAGAGGTGATTCCAAAAACAGCCCATAACTGACATATATGCAATGTCCAAGAAGGGAACAAGACAGGTAAATATGGTAATCAAAGGTACCATGGGACAAGCCAGTAGCCAAACTTAAATTCAACTGACAAGGTGTGGCATGTCCAGCACAACATTCCATCTCTGGCAACAGAACCTAGATGTACCAATACTCTAAGAGAGTCCCTTATCAGATGCAACCCTGTAATTGACATATTGACAAAAGATATTTATTTTCTTTGCTGTTTTTACACATGCAGCCTCATCATAGATGCTGCGATGACCATATTATTGCACTTATGATGGCCCATGTACTAATAGCAAATACAGTGCAAACATTAACAATCCCACGTGGATAAATGAGAAATAAAGAGTTTGCCACATATTAATAAATAACTACATCTAGATTTACTTTGATTGTATAAAAAACTAATTTCGCCACCTGTTATATAAATGTTTTAAACTGCCCAATTTTAATGCAAGCTGTTACAAGATATTTTCAATTTTGAGCACTATGTCATATTGGTTTTTGAGCGTAAGTTCGACTAGATATTATCAAGTAAATACTCCATGAATAACTACATATGTTTTGTTTATTCCCCAAAATAAAAAAACTGCATTTTTGTTTCCAGATCAAACCAATGGATTGCTACAAACTGGCCAATTTTGTTTTAGGTGAATCCAGATTAACCATTGTTATTATGTAATTCTTGTATTCCTTGCTGTCAGATCTTTAACAAAATGTTGACTCTGATGTAAATGCGTTTGCAAGAACTCTCTCTTTACTAGTTAGGAGATTGGGTTTTTCACACTGATTATTGGCAATGTTCCCCTCTCTGCTTTTAGACTTGCATTTCACTATGGATTTTTTTCTTCTCTCCACCATCTCCCTGTGGATATACTAAAGCAATACATTTCTCCTTTGTGTACCACATCCTTTTGATCTTTCTTCTGTTTTCTTTGCTTTTGCTGCCTTCTCCCTCCTCTTTTTTCACCACTGTTTTCCAGCCCAATCTCTTGATTTGCTCCCATTAATGTAGTCCTCAATCGTTCCTTCTAACACAAATCCACCTCCCCTGCTAATTCACACCTTCATTGATTTCACTTCTTCTTTTGTGCCTCACTTTCTTTCAGTACTGTAGCTTTTGGCACCTGTGCATGCCTTCTTGCCATGCTAGGTTTATTGTATCTGTTAGTTTTCAGTATTCTCCTTTTCTTTGTAAAAGATCAATTTACATTGTTACTTGTAAAGAATGCAGGTGGTTACACTGGGTCGTGTTGGGTTATATACCACTGCAAAACAAATTAATAAATACATTTCTAAACTACTTAAATCCTTTAAAAAATCAAATAACATAAGCATTTAAGGATAATCTAGGAATTTCACAGGTTATGACACAAACCAAAATGTAATGTTGTTAAAGAGAATTATCGAAATGCAAACCAATATGGGGCTCATTACGATGTCGGGTGGAAGGCCATTCGACAGCTCATCAGTGGCCGTCCGCCCGAAATCTGAGGCATCTGTCCGACTGCCATATTACGATACAGGCGGTCGAACTGATGCCTGTGTAGGGAACCCGCTCCACCTCTGACAGGCTCAAGGAGCCTGTTGGGGCAGCGGGTGGATCGTAATCCCCAAAATTGAGGCAGTGCCTGCTCAGGCACTGTTGTGGGGAATTACAATGCACTTTTCCACCAGCCTTTTCATTTTGGTTCTGCCGCATGAAAAGGCTGGCAGAAAGGGTCTTTTGGGGTCCCTAGCAGGGCCCGTGTCCCCCGTGGCCCTCCACTATGGGGTGCACCTGTGGTACCCCCTAAGCTGTCATGGACTCAACCTCCTCTATGAACTCTGAAAAAACAAAACAAGTCCACTCTGAGTTACAAAATGTAGTGCTAACCTTCCAAAAAGTGACTCAACCCAAGCGAACCGTTAGGTTTCTAGCATGGGAGTAACAATAAGTTTTCTAAAAGAACCCTCACCCACCAAAAGGTCCCTTGGTGGCATGCTTCATCATCGGGTTCTTCCCGCCCCGCTGCGTGAAGGGGCGTGCTAGGACCGACGGATACGTGGGAGCACTTTTAAGTGAAGTGACGTTATGTGTTTGGTGCAAGAGTGGAAGGGTCAGAAGTGAGTGAATTAAAAAATACCTGGCTTTGTGGAGAAACTAAACTTTAATGCTCCCTCTAGCTGGTATTAATAAAAGTGGGGAGTAAGGAGGAAAAGTGCTTTATTGAGCAGTTCCCTCGCTGGTCGACATGTTTCGAAGCCTACCCCTAAGCTTCTCTTCAGGACCTATTATATTGATCCCTATCACCACTCTGACTGTAGCCTAGTGCCTTTCAGCCTATTAGGTGGTCTGAATTAATATGTAAACAGTGTGCAATACATTAATTCTTTACCTACTTGGTAATTTTTCTTAACAGAATGAATTCGAGTTTCTTAATTAACAATCTGGAAGGATAGAAAAAAGAAATTAATGGTTATGATATTCGTATAACACTCCTTCACCGCAGTTGTGTGAGGAAAAAATTAGTGATATATTTTTGGGTGATATATTTTCTAGTGATATATTTGTCACTTCTTGCACGATATCGTATCTGAAATAATACATGTACTTCGTGCTACCCTCTGTTTTAAAAATGACATACAAGACAAAACAATACATGTAACAATTAAATAATCACACTCTCATATAGCATTAATCGTTGTTTAGCAGAGATTAGTGCCTTCTCATAGTGCCCTTGAGTTGGAAAGGTATGTCAACTTCTTAGTATGTAAAACACACAGTGACACATAAGAAACGTATTTATTAGGTTGCCTAATCGGACCCCATGAGCTTCGGGAGGGGAGGAGCGCTTATAGTCACACACTGTGGATCAAATGAGAAAATTCCATTAAAAGCCAAATTTAGTATAGAGCAATGGGTAAAATGCTGCTGGGTTTGTCGTTAATCCCACTAGTGAGGTGTCTCAGGGTATTGCCTATGCCGTACTTACTTCGTCAAAGCATCTCGCTCACCCTAGGAAATGCTGCCTGCCCGTGGCTCCGTCAAACACTGAATGCTGCCAGAGTGCCGGTATTTGTATCCGGTATGAACTGCCTTCAATGACTCGGCACGCTGAACAGCTGTGGAAAAGCCGTCTGTTCAGTAGAAAGACTAGAGAGGTAAAAACCCAAAATGGCCGCCCCTGGTTGGCACAATTTCCTGGTTGGAAAAACGCTCGACCGTGTGCTCGAGGCTGCTATCAACACAAAATTATTATTATCTCGTCCTAAAAACGGTCTCATTATTCCTTGTGTTTTTGAATAATTCTTGTTAAGCAATAGATTCCAAAGAGATGTTTACTGGCTACAGCGGCTGGAACCATGAAGCAGCTGTAGAGATGCAGTCAGCTCAACAGAAAAACTAGAGAGATAAAAACCCAAAATGGCCACCAGTATTGGCACAATTTCCTGGTTGGAAAAGCTGCTCGACCATGTGTTTGAGGCTGCTATCCGATCTATTTGTTTTTATTCAATTTCAACGAAAAATATCTCTTGGTGACTACTTTTATGAAAAATAATTATTCTCGTGGTTAACCACAATAATATGCTATTAATTCCTCGCAAAAGGAAAAATTAGTAAGAGTTGTGGTAGGTCAAATGGGTGGTGATTTGCCATCTGCTCCCTCAAAGTGTGGTTCACTGGTTCTCTCACCTATAACCTAGGGATGGCATATTGTGTGATGATTCATGAGTGTATACATGGATAATGTATGGTTCACAACTATACTCAGGTGCCTTGATACATTTGTAAATTGTCATAGAGTGCATTGGTTATTTGTAACACAGTGAGGTATATACACAAGATAGTAGGTGCACAGTCCCGCAGCGGGGCGGGAAGAACCCGATGATGAAGCATGCCACCAAGGGACCTTTTGGTGGGTGAGGGTTATTTTAGAAAACTTATTCTTTCTCCCATGCTAGAAACCTAACGGTTCGCTTGGGTTTAGTCACTTTTTGGAAGGTTAGCACTACATTTTGTAACTCAGAGTGGACTCTTTTTGTTTTTTCATAGTTCATAGAGGAGGTTGAGTCCATTACTGATCATACCTCTTCACTCCCCTTTATGTTTTTTGGTATAATTTAGACAGCGCAGAGCTGTGGGAGTTTCTTCTAGATAAATTTCCTCAAGGGTTTGCCCTCCCCAGGAATAACATAGAACAGAATGGACCAGATCACCCAAGGGTCCGTACATACAGCTCTACCATGGCAGAGATAACAGGCCTCACCTTTTCCGAAGAAGAGGTAGAAAGGATTCTATCCATTATCACCCTCTTTGAGGGGCTTACCAATTCTGAACCTAGCCCAAACAATAATGATTGGGATGAGCTATCCACGCTTAGGCGGACACAAATAAAAACTGCCCTACACAGTCTTTTGATGACCGAATACTTGAGAGCAAACACAGCCCCCTCAGGTTTAATTGTCCAAAATGAACCCTTTATTTTTCTAAATGACAAGGTGTTCAAAAAAGACTGGTCCCTTATATCTTGGCATTGTACACGAGACTGGCTGATACTAATAATAAAGACAGCCACCCGCATAGCACAGGAGTTAAAAATTGAAATACAATCCATAGAACTACGCCTGTAGAGCTACACACCAGTCAGTGTCCTTAAAAACGCCTTGAAGAACTCAATCAAAGCATGAACGATTTTGAAGCCACCTTAAAACAGAACAAATATGTGAAACTAAAGAAGGACACAGGACGGTTTACCCACAAGAGGGTATATCCCTATACTCAGGATGATTATGTCCCATCATCATCAACGCATCAGGACTTTAACACGGATGTTGACACCTCTGACTCAGGCTCCAACAGTTTGGGATTGAGCAGACACAGCGGCTACAACTACCAAGGGAGAAGGAACCAGGGCAGGAGGATGAACTATAAAGGACCACGTGGATGGAGTAACTATCAAGGACCCCCGCCTTATCCACCCTACCCTTACGGTCCACCTTTACCGCAAGGTCCTATGGCACCATTCAACCACTGGAACGGTCCACAACAATATCAATACTATCAACCTAACCCTCCTCATTTTTTAGGGTTACGCACGGGCCCCAGGAGGGGATGCAACTGGAAGAGGGACCAGGTCCATTGGGCGACAGAGGAGGAAGCAGACAGGGTATCAACCAGGAGTATGACGGGAGCTACAGGCAACCAACCAGGAACCAGCAGGTAGACCATCTGGTGGTGAACCTCACCGACCGCATCTTAACTCAGCCCCAGAAAGAAATCCTAGAGAAAGGACTGGGCTTTGTACCCACCGAAAGACTGGATACATTTAAACTGGTTAAAGAAATAAATGAGTTCATAAGAAAATTAAAACTACAGACCTACTTCAAAGACAAGGAACCCCAAACCAATGGGGATGGTGACACAGGGTTAAGAGTAAAATCAACTTTCACCCCACCATTCAGTCTGTTACCTGTGGAGCTATTGGCATTCGAGAAGGCTGTTATGAAAGAGATTCAGGATATGGACCAGGGTGAACATCGTACCTTCCACAACACAACAAAGGAACAGAAACAGGCAATCCTAGAACTGGCCAACAACAGAGATTTTGTGATAAAGCCCGCCGACAAAGGAAGTGCAATAGTAATTCAATCCACACAAACATACAACCAAGTATGCAAAAACCTCCTGCAGGACCGAAGAAATTATGACATTTTGAAAGAAGATCCAACAGAGTCTGTTCGGATAAAAATCGAAAACATGGTTGAGGAAGCCACCTCCCACAACTGGATTTCAACCAAAGAAGGGGATTTCCTTCCAGCGAAATCACCAACCACCCCTTACTTTTACACAATACCAAAGATCCACAAAAACCTGTCCCATCCACTTGGATGACCTATCGTTTCAGGTATTGGGTCAATTCTGGAGCCACTATTAAAATTTGCCGATGCGTTCCTCCGTCCACTGATACAACAAACAGACACCTATCTTAAGGACACCAAGGATATCTTGAGGCTCCTGCATCACATGGATTTCGACCCCAACAGTGAATTACTAATGGGTCTAGATGTAGAGAGCCTCTACACAAGCCTTCCCCACGAGGAGACCCTACGCATCATCGAGGATGTCCTTTTTTAAATTGAATGGGAATACCAGACCCCACGCAACATCGTTATGGACTGTTGCAAATTGGCTCTTACAGACAACTTCTTCCAGTACAGAGATACCATCTACCTGCAAAAGCACGGCACCAGCATGGGTAGCAACCTTTCTCCCAGCATAGCTGGTTTATACGTCCACCACCTGGAATCACACACCATACTCCATCCTAACAACCCTTTCCGACAATATATCAAAGTCTGGAAACGCTATATAGATGACGTATTTGTCATCTGGCAAGGCAATGAAGAAACAGCAAACAGCTTTATGACTTGGCTGAATAATAAGAATCAACTTCTCAAATTCACCAACACTATCTCAAATAAGGAACTTGTTTTCCTTGACCTCAACATCTTTCCCAGCAATGGTGGATTGATAACTACCACACACTTCAAGGCTACAGCAAAAAGCTGCCTCCTACTGTATGACAGTTTCCACCCCCAGCACCTATGAGACAATCTCCCTTATGGTCAGTTTCTAAGGTTAAGGAGGAACTGCTCTGACGTCAAGGACTTCAAAACCCAAGCTGAAGAACTATGGGGAAAATTAGCCCAAAGGATTTACCCATTGAAAGTGGTGGACGGCGCCTTCAAACGCGCTAGAAACAACAATAGAGAGGCCCTATTAGAACACACACCACAGAAAACCAAGTAGGACAGACCAATTTGCATAACAACCTTCAATACATGTTCCAATCAGTTTACAAAAATAATAAACAAGCACTGGCGGACACTCAACTGTGGACACCTGAATTTCCCCAAACCTATGTATTCACATAGGAAAGGGAAAAGTATACGGGAGTTAGTGGTACATACAAGACCACGTCAACAAACATCTAACACAGTGCCAACTACGCTCCTTACCCCACTGAAAGGACATCATCCCTGTGGACAGTGCAGCGTGTGCCCCCTAACAAAAATTAGCAAAAACATTGTCTTTAACAACAATACAAGTTGAGAGCAACAGAGATTCACCACATGCAATAGCAAAAATGTGATCTATATGATCACTTGTCCAAGCGGTCTCCATTACATTGGGATGACCAAGCGCCCTGTGAAAGTCTGCATCTTCAAACACAGGAGCAATGTGAAATGCAGAAAAGCCACAACTAAAATGTCAACACATTATATGGAAACCAATCACACCATACTAGATCTGTAATGGACAGTTATTGAGCAGATGGACTCTGAAGGCACTCTTTTCGAGAAGGAACAGCGATGAGTTTTCCGCCTGGGCACCCACATTGGGGGACTGAATGATGACATCCCTTGGGGACAGATGAAATAAGATATCATTCCACCTTTTTGCATGTTCATATCATTCATGACACACTGACCAGTTGAGAGAATCAGGTGTTAGTTACTCTGCTGCACCCTACATCAACAATATATATACAGGTCATGACCATCCTTCAGCATAGCACCTTCACCATACGGTGCACCTACTATCTTGTGTATATACCTCACTGTGTTACGAATAACCAAGGCATTCTATGACAATTTACAAATGTATCAAGGCACCTGAGTATAGTTGTGAACCATACATTATCCATGTATTCACTTATGAATCATCACACAATATGCCATCCCTAGGTTATAGGTGAGAAAACCAGTGAACCACACTTTAAGGGAGCAGATGGCAAATCACCACCCATTTGACCTACCACAACTTTTACGAATTGTTCCTTTTGCGAGGAATTAATAGCATATTATTGTGGTTAACCATGAGAATAATTCTTTTTCATAAACTTAGTCACCAGGAGATATTTTTCGTTGAAATTGAATAAAAACAAATAGATCGGATAGCAGCCTCAAACACATGGTCGAGCAGCTTTTCCAACCAGGAAATTGTGCCATGTGGGCAACCATTTTGGGTTTTTATCTCTCTATTGTTTCTGTTGAGCTGACTGCATCTCTACAGCTGCTTCATGGTTTCAGCCGCTGTAGGCAGTAAACATCTCTTTGGAATCTATTTTTCAACAAGAATTATTCAAAAACACAAGGAATAATGAGACCATTTTTAGGATGAGATAATAATAATTTTGTATTGATAGCAGCCTCGAACACACGGTCAAGCGTTTTTTCCAACTAGGAAATTGTGCCAACCAGGGGCGGCCATTTTGGGTTTTTACCTCTCTAGTCTTTCTACTGAACAGACGGCTTTTCCACAGCTGTTCAGCGTGCCGAGTCATTGAAGGCAGTTCATACCGGATACAAATACCGGCACTCTGGCAGCATTCAGTGTTTGACGGAGCCACGGGCAGGCAGCATTTCCTAGGGTGAGCGAGATGCTTTGACGAAGTAAGTACGGCATAGCCGATACCCTGAGACACCTCACTAGTGGGATTAAGGACAAAACCAGCAGCATTTTAACCATTGCTCTATACTAAATCTGGCTTTTAATGGAATTTTCTCATTTGATCCACAGTGTGTGACTATAAGCGCTCCTCCCCTCCCGAAGCTCATGGGGTCCTATTAGGCAACCTAATAAGTATGTTTCTTATGTGTCACTGTGTGTTTTACATACTAAGAAGTTGGCATACCTTTCCAACTCAAGGGCACTATGAGAAGGCACTAATCTCTGCTAAACAACGATTAATGCTATATGAGAGTGTGATTATTTAATTGTTACATGTATTGTTTTGTCTTGTATGTCATTTTTAAAACAGAGGGTAGCACGAAGTACATGTCTTATTTCAGATACGATATCGTGCATGAAGTGAAAAATATATCACCAAAAAATATATCACTAATTTTTTCCTCACACAACTGCGGTGAAGGAGGGTTTTACGAATATCGAGGAACATCAGAACCATTAATTTCCTTTTTCTATCCTTCCAGATTGTTAATTAAGAAACTTGAATTCATTCTGTTAGAAAAATTACCAAGTAGGTAAAGAATGAATGTATTGCACAGTGTTTACATATTAATTCAGAACACCTAATAGGCTGAAAGGCACTAGGCTACAGTCAGAGTGGTAATAGGGATCAACATAATAGGTCCTGAAGAGAAGCTTAGGAGTAGGCTTCGAAACATGTCGACCAGCGAGGGAACTGCTCAATAAAGCACTTTTCCTCCTTACTCCCCACTTTTATTAATACCAGCTAGAGGGAGCTTTAAAGTTTAGTTTCTCCACATAGCCAGGTATTTTTTAATTCACTCACCTCTGACCCTTCCACTCTTGCACCAAACACATAACGTCACTTCACTTAAAAGTGCTCCCACGTATCCGTCGGTCCTAGCATGCCCCGTCCATCAGCTGGGTGGGAAGAACCCGATGATGAAGCATGCCACCAAGGGACCTTTTGGTGGGTGAGGGTTATTTTAAAAACTTATCGTTTCTCCCATGCTAGAAACCTAACGGTTCGCTTCAGGTTTAGTCACTTTTTGGAAGGTTAGCACTACATTTTGTAACTCAGAGTGGACTATTTTTGTTTTTTCATCGTACCCCCTAAACATCCATGCATCGTGTGGCAGGCACGGCATAGTGCCTGCCACATGGTGTATCGATGTTTCAAAAGTGTATTTTTCCTATCTCGCTTGCACTGCGGCCTGCAGCACAAGCTGCAATAGGAAAAATACACTTTCCGACCGCCGTGAAGGTGCTCACATCCTAATCATTATAGCGGGATCGCCGAGTCCATGTTAGGCGGTCTCATTTCAGATACAATGCTGGTAGGATGCTCGTCCAACTAGCATCGTAAAAGGCCCAATGTTGGAAAAGCAGGTCCACTTAACTGTATGTATGGAAGGAAATGCTGGACTGGCTTACTGCCATCAAAAACAATGGGATTTCCCTGCGTCCATCAGTACCTGGGTATCCAATAATACAAACTACAATACATTTGTCGGTGCCACAACTTCTTTGCATGAAAAATAGGTGTTGAATTGTCACACCTATGTAAGAATGTATGTTCTTCACAAAACTGGGAGAGTGTGGGCCTATACTGACCATTATTCAACACTCCCAAAGCACATCACCTACATAAACAACACAGAACAATAATTATAGTTATTTAGTATATTCAAGGTCATATATCTAAATAATATGCACACATTTTTTCTTTTTCGTACAATGGTGTCAAAAACAAAAATATATCAATGACGTGGTTTGGTGATAAAGTGACAGTGAAAAATATAAGTTTGACATTACATAATACAGACAAAGATTGATCTTAAAATGATTACAAAGATGCCTGTACTTCCTCCTATCCACAGTTCAACAAACATGCTAAATCATTGTTAACATTTCTGTAGGGTAGTTGACAGAGAACATGAAACAATAGGACTGCTGTCCACGTCAAAATGCTTTTATTTGCCCTACCTTTTCTCCTACCTTTCCCACTTTACATGTGTGCTGCACTGTACAGCAGACATCCGAAGTTGAAAGCGTTTTAAGGTTCATCTAGGCATAGTATTTTGTGCTGGAAAGATACCCTACCAGTACAAAACCTATGCTAGTCTCACGGAGACACCTCTGCAAAGGTATGTGCATGGCGCTCAGCAGGCTGATTGTGCACCTGCGCTAGGGGAGAGCGGGATAGTGCCATATCTAAGTAGATTGAAGCTTTCCTGCTCTGTCTTTCTCACGCAACCCATTCGAGCACAGCAACTTTGGGTGCTGAACTGCATTGTGTGAATGTTTTGTAAATTTTAGCCCAAACGTCATAGCTTCTTCTACATGGCATCGCCAGTACCTGGCATTGCTTTACAAACATTGACACTGAAGAAAAAAGCAAAGCAAATGTATGTTCACCCTTTTTGGTGCTTGTGTAATAGGCAATCGAACAAACAATATTTGCACAAGGCCATAAAAGGCGCAAGCAAAGCTCACATTATTTTAATTCACCTGAGAACATGCAGGCAGGAACGCTGAGTTTGAAGCTGAGATTGCATACTTTTTAAAATTAAAAGCATGGTAATGGTCTGCACCACGCGCACTTACAGGGGACACCATTGGTACAGGCCAGGACAGTGCCCTCAATGTAGAATTGTGCGGCTGGTATATTTGACCCTGCTGTTTGCATCATTGTAGTTTTCTAGGTTATGCTTTTCCTGTAATTATAATTTTAGATCCAGCGTTATTCAAAGGCCTGCGTTTGTTGATAATAAAATGCACGTGCAAAACCAAATGCAACGTGTATTTGGAGTTATTTATCGCATTCGATATATAATGACCCCCCTAGTATTCTCATTTACTTGGTGTGATCAATACCAGGGCATTCAATATCAGACCCTAAATTCTTAATATGCGCACTTGTAAATGGTTTCATACGCTGTCGTGGGTGGTGGTCTTCTCACCACTATGTCTCCTCCTCTGAAGGCCCAAAATTGTTGATTTCTTTTATGCAACTCTTCTTTGGACCCTTAATATTGAAAGAGCCCTCTTCATCTCTCAAGCAACCCTGGGGCACCCTATATGCACTCTGCCTTCAAAAACAACTGCATTAGCTATGTAATAATAATATATACTATGGAGAAATAGAATTCATCTCGCATATGTTGGCAATAGTAGCAGACCACGATTTGATCTATGGTTTGCGTAGATTCGTGCCTGACATAATGCAGGCATGTATTAACTCATAGGTACCTCTGAGGTTCGTATTTTTGCTGGCACATATAGAGATACAGCATCTAAAACATGAAAACAGGATTACAATTGAAGGGATGAGATGTCTTCCCATATATTTGAAATATTTGAAAAAGAAAGCCTGATAAATATTGGCGGCACAGATTAACCAAACCGCTTTAGAACTGTAAATAGAAAGGCTGTAAATGCACTAAAAATCGTGTTTTAAAAGAGCACTCTTCTGGCATGAAATATTTAGTGTTAGGATCTTTATTGTTGATGCGCGGTCCTCAGGGATTCGATCTTTACGAACAGAGGGAATTATTCATGCAAAAAGAAGGGGCTCCTAGAAAAAATTCGGTTATTTCCCCGAAGACAGACAGATTGGGGGCTGGCTTTTCAAATATGAAGATGGCACAGGAAAGGAAGGAGAGCGAAAGCTGACTTAACACAACATGGCGGCGCCTCAAAAACATATTTAACAGCCAGCTGTGGAATTATTCACCAAACTCTTCGGTAACAATTTATTTGCCACCTTGCTAGGTCATTCCTGTCGAGCTAAAGCGTATGTTGAAAGCATACAATCAAGTGAATGCACTTTTTTGGTATATTTAAACGATTTCCGCTGAGATTTTAAACTGAATGCTAGATAAGATGCGGTGTTTGTTGCAAACATCAAAGGATTGAATTTAAAGCAAATCTTGCAGGATGCTTGTATTGACAAATGTCAAATACCCAAGGGTAACTTCTCATTGAAATGAGGCAGGCGCTCCCTAACTTCCAGGGGCCTCTCTGGCTCCTGATTGCTTAGGCAAAACAACAGCAATGTCAAGATTCTTTTGAACTGGTTGGTAAGACGTCTGATTTCACTTTCAAAGTAGAAGAGAAATTGCTTATGCTGATTGCTAAAGACGATACTAATAAAATGGAGGCACATGACCCGCTATTAATATTGATGATACAGTGTACTGCATAAATCGACTCGTTAAATATATTTACATTTTGTTTCCTGCTCCCGGTATTTCTCTTCTAGGGTTTTTAATATGATTTTCATTTATTCATCATTTATTCATCTCTTTTTATGAATTTCTCAGAAAACGTCTGTCAATGGGACAAGGGATAATTCAGTCTTGGAAACCAGGTTACCAAATGGTTTATACCTTTCATAATACTTCCTTATGGTAAAAGTGATGCTGCTCTGTAGGCAATGACATCAAGTGTTAATTTCTTATTACGGCTTCGGCATCACTTAATCTCTGCGCACCTAAAAACCAAACAATTAACCTGACCTTCTGTAATGTAACTAGCTCTTTCATATAGGCTCCAATACCTTAGTGTCAGTCAAGTTTTCGCTCTATAAAAATGCCCCAAAAAATTAATCTGACTTGTGTAGGGTAACTAGCGCTCACGTCAGGTGCTCCAACACCTTCAGGTCTCTCCTTCAGGTCTCTCAAGTTCACATAATATAGTAAAAAATGTCTCACAGTCCCTGGGGAGCTGGCATGAATGTGCTTTCAAATTAGAGCTCTAAGAGGAAGAGGATGACAGGAAGAGGCAGCCGGGCGGGCATGAAGCGACAATTGAGGGACAAATGCTGCCCCCATTTGCCAGGTAGAGGGGAAATAATGAATAAACAGGGGTGGCATCGGCATCACTTAATCTCCGTGCACCTAAAACCCAAAAAATTAACCTGACCTTGTGTAATGTAACTGCTGCTTTTGTAAAGCGTTTCAATGCCTTTGGGTCATATCAGTTTGTGCTCTATAAAAAAGCCCCCAAAAATGTATCTGAAGTTGTGTAATGTAACTAGCGCTCATGTAAAACACTCCAACACCTTCCGGTCACTTGAGTGCACATGATATAAACAAGCGTCAGAGAAAATTTGATGGGATTTTCCCAAGCCTTGCTCTTAACAGTACTGCAAATTTGGGCTACTGAAGGTCCGGTGACCGAGGCTCGCTAAAGCAACAAGCAGCGAAGCAGGAGGGGTTAGGGGGAAATCCTTGCAGTTTGAAATTAGAGAAAATTAAAGAGGTGATTTTGAAAACATTGTATGAGGCATCTGACATTTCATCTATGTATTTGAAAGGGATGGGAGTTTAAGTGATGGGCACCGAAGCTGAACCACCGAAGATGGGCAAACAGTGACATGAGCAGGAATCAAAGGAAAAAATAGTCTCCCAAATGAACACATAAACACAGAAGTGTGATGTTAACAGTAATTAGACGGTGCTTTGTGGAAGGAAACCAAACACAAAAGGAGGGACAAGGAGGAAGGATTAACCACCAGCAAGCAAGTATTTTTGAACAACAATGGAAGGGACGAATAAAAAGGCAATGGGCGGGCTGTAAGACCACAGAGTGAATACAACATGTCTCGAAGAGACAGCACATGCGCTGCCTAGACTCAACCTAAAATAGGCAGAATTCACAAAAAGGTTGCAAAACTTGACCTCGTACAGTAACAACTCAGCATGGATGCAGATTTAGAAAATGGTCCAATTCACTCTCCACAGGCAGCTCTGGAAAGTGGTGCTAGTCACAGCTTTGCAGGCATAATCATTGGAACGTTTTGTTAATCTTTTTTTCTGTGTATGGACTGGTATTTGAACAAAGTGCAAGAGTACATTTTTCAAATACCTGTAGAATAGCATTGTTTTGTATTGTTTCTTTCTCAGTGGGAAAAATATTTTGCCACATGGAAAAAACCCTTCCCATACATCATCAGACTTCAGGGCAGAGATGTTTTAAGGCATGGGCAAAGTGGGCTCTGGCCCAGGGCCCCAGCCTTTCAGGGGGCCCCCTGATAGAGCCACCTCTATTCTGCAGAGAGCCTTTCACTAATGTCCTTGAATACTTCTTAAACAGATTGTGTTTAATACCATTTTCCTTTAATTTATTTTTAATGTGTGTGAGTCCATTGCAGACACAATGTTGTGTTTAGGTTTCATGCAACATCCATAAAAAGTTTCTTTTAGATCAAAACAGGACCTCACACATGAGAAATTGGAGGATGTCACAGATATTATTTGCAGTAATGTTAGTGAGCTGCTGCTGAGTTACAATATTGAAAACAACCATCACTATCCTTGAATATGAGAATGAAACACATTTATAACTTGGACAAGTGTTCTTGTGCACTGTCAGTGACCTGGCAAAGAGGACATGAAAGAGCTGAAATTGAATCATTGATTCAAAGCTGTTCCGAACAGGGGCCCCCAAAATACGTTTGGCCCAGGGCCCACAAAATCCTTAAGATGTTCCTTTTTCAGGGCTGTTCCACGGAAAGAGAATCATTGATGCTCTTGGCAGGAGCAAATCTCTGTCCATTTTCAGGGTGGAAAGGAGCAGAGAGAAGATTGTAAATTTTGACAAATACATGTTTGTGGTCAATCATAAACCTTTAGGGGAAGTGACTGGAGTTGAAAATGCTGGGTAACCCAGTCCGTGCTTGAGATTTACTTTAAAGTTACTCCCACTTAATATTATGTTGTTATAGGGATAATATTATGTGGAAGTAGCTGGATGAATGGCTGCAAGGTCACCTTTTCTCAATTAGATGCAGTGGTAAATCTATTGATTTGTGCTCCTTGTTCTTCTTTACCAGATCATATGAATTTGTGATTTGGGCTGTATGGGGTCTTTCCTATGTACAAATATACAATTTCTATAGTCTTTCAAGTTTGAAAATGTCAGTGCTTTCTTCATGTTCTTACATTTTGCATTTACACTGTGTCATACAATTGCTTGAATGTGTCAAAAATGATCTTATGAAAATGCATATGTTAAGAATGTTTGTGTAAGTTACGCAATGGTAAATTGATAGAAGACAAAATAATTCATTATAAATTACCCAGCACAAAACAATAAAAACTATCACTTGTGACGTGAATTGTGCAACAACAATTTTACATTCAGTGTTACTATTGAGGACAATACTATATGCCACGTCAAATTTCCTAGAAAAAAAAAGAAATCAAATCCAAGGATGAATATGCACTAACACACAAAAGCAGTCATCCATAAACATCAGTCCAAAATAACAATGTCCACTCCACACATGTACATTCCCTAGAAAACATGAAAAAGCATTCCATGCTTAAAAAAACACACATTTGTATGTCATGCCACAAAATCTCTGACACAGTACCTTCAACCCAAGTCTTCCACATGCGTATGTAATACATGCATGAGTGTGCAGAATAAGTGTCCAATATATGCATATTCTAAGCATGTTTGCTTATAATATGCAACTAAACTTTACTGAAACTGTTTTGTCAGGTACAAATGAGGCATAATAGTAGAAATTAGCTGCTCTGGTGAAGATCTTCTAAGTTACCCACGATTTGTATTATGGTTGTGTGGTGGGAATGAATAATTGGTGTTGTGTGAGTACTGCAACACACACCCCAAGCTCTTAACTTTAATGAAATTTACTGTTTTCCAACAGTTATCTTGTTATCTTAACCCATTCTAAGTTAAAAAGATCAAATTGCTGGAGTAAGTATGGGTGACCATGTGTGAAGCCCCATTTCCACCTGGTGGGAAGAGATTGGATGTTGTGGAAAGATATTTTTGGGTCAGAGAAAAATATTTACATGTTTTAACTTTTTAATTTTACATCACATATTGTTATTTACGCTATTTATCATACACCATCATTGACATAAGTGCACTTTTGCCATAAATACCAACTTTCTACACTTCAAACTTTAGCCATTCTTACGGCATGTATCATTATGTCACCTGGTTTCATTATACGATAAGGAATGACTTAAGAACTGACATAGATGTAGTAAAAGTTAAAAGCAGGGAAAGACAGAAAAGTAATTTTGGCACAAAAAGGCCTCTCCAGCTAAATGTTTTTGTTTGTTGTTCTTAGAGCTTTTCGCATCAAAATGTAAGGATTGAGTGGCATGCCACATCCAATGTAGCTGACTTTGTCATTACTTTCCTGGGTGCAGGGTCTTGCCCTTCTCCACTGGAACATCTTGACCTCTATGATATCTTCTATGTCAGAACGTAAAACATTTGCCTAGGGTGAAATAATGGTCAGTGTCTGAGCCTGCTCCATTATGGTCACTGTAGGGTTCTCCCCAGACCGGGAGCATGTAATAGACTATGCTCACACAGACTTCTGGTTTGCATGTACTCAGTCTTCAGCATGTAACCATTAAGTGAACGTGCTGTATCACAAACTTAATTAACCACCCACAAGCCACACCCAAAATATTACATAATACTTTAAAAAAGTTTGCCACAGACCAGTAGAGGACTCGTACGCACAAACACAAAACAACATCTCTCCCTTTGTTAAATAAAAAGTACAAACAGATATATACATATATGTACATTATAACTCCTCAGTTAGTCAGTGAGATACTTGCACTAGTTATCCAGCTCTCGTTGTATGAGGTAGAGGAGGGACGCTTCACCTGGCATCCCTGGAGAAGAGGCGGATGCTTGACTTTGGGCACTCAGGTGGACTAGCCTCACTCTTGAGGTCTGTATCGATGAACATTGAGGCAAATGCTTAAAGTGTGACAAGTCTCTCCTTATGGATTTTCCAGGTCATTGGGCATTTACCACATGCCCTTTGCTCGCCACAATTCTCAGTGGTTCAGCATCAAACATAGTGTCAGGTTTGCGTGTCCGCCTTTGCTTGACAAGAACACTGTCTCTTTTCTTAAAGAGCATATTTCAAGTGCCTTGGCGCTTATCAGGGTAAGCCTTCCTTTTGCTTTTGGGAGAGGTGTCAGTGACATTAATCTTCTGGGGGTCTATTGACCAGCTGGTGGTCTACTGGGGTACCGTCATTCCAAGAGCTCTCCTGAACAGCAAGGTGACAGGTCTTTCTCCTATCGTGGAATGACAAGTGGAATGGTAGGCACATAGGGCTAGGCGTAAAGCTGTCTTTAGGTTGATTCCTTCTAGCTCAGCACACTAAACCACCCTTTTCAAAGTACTCATAAATCGTTCCACAACTCCATTTGCCTGTGGCGGGAAGTGTACTTTTCTGAGTTTGATGTTCAAACAATTAAGAAAGTCTTTGAACTCTCTGCTAATGAATGGTGTACTGTTGTCAGATTTGAGAATGCAAGTTCCTGTTTGATCCCTATCAAGGTGGAATCAACTCCAACAGTCTTTGCATTCCAGTTTGGAAATATCTTATAGATGACCTTTTGCCATGGTAATGGTGCGGTTTACTGACTTCACTACTGTAGCAAATTTAGCATAGAGTGGAAGAGTGTGATACCATGGATCAAACAAATAGACGTAGAATTAAGGCCATCTGAGAGAGTCACATAGAGTCAACACACATCCCTTAAACAATGCAGATAGTGTCCTTTCTGTTTCTTTGTATATACCTTGTATATTTAGTGCTGTATTGTGCATGAGTTTGAGGGTTACATTCTAGTGCCTACAAGGGAATAACATTCACAGCGGAAGTAATGATGGTACACCAGTCATGTATGAGTGCTATTTACACTGAACATTCTTTACTCCAGTATTATATATATATTCTTTTTAAATTTTAGATCTAGAAGCATAAATGTTTAGTGTGTGACAAAGAGATTTCGATATAGTTGGGAGAAGGAGGCTGAAAATAAAGTAGTCAGAACAGGAAGCAAAGAAAGGGTGGAAGTAAGGCAAAAATTATATTGATATCCCAAAAAGAAGACTTTGTACAGATAGCCCATGAGGTAACTTAGGGCCGTATTGCAGGTTTGGCGGTCCTACAGCGGAAGGTGCAATGCGCCGTCTGCTGTAGGCTTGCCAAACCTGTGGGGCAACCACCTACCAGATCAGGAGTTCATTCCTGGTCTAGCAGGTGGTCCTGCAGCGGTCTGACAGCAGCGGTCTGTTAGGCTCATAGAATAGCCTAACATGCAGACTGCTGCTCTCAGGATGCTGACTGCACCTTCCTGCTTGGTGTGGCATACATGCCACACCATGCAGGAACTGGGGCTGCAAATCGAGGGGTAGCATTACATGTGCCCCCTGCATGCACCCCCAGGCCCAGAGGTGCAAAGGGGCCCTGTTAGGGCCCTCTTTGTTGACTCACTGCCATAAAAAGGGCGGTGGAGAGGCAACTTGAAATATGCATGGCGTTGCCACTGCTGCACCGCCAGCATATTTCTGCCTAGGTCCTGTGGTGGACCGACCGCCACACTCTTAACACTGCAGACGGGACAGCAGTGTGGTGGCCGTCAGACCGCCACCGCGAGTATGGTGGTCCAATGGACCACCGTACTCGTAACCCGGCCCTTATTTTTTAAAGTTACTTGGAACCTCTTTCAGGCTTACCACTGAATCCCCAGATGCATTGCTTTAAATCTATATCCCCTGCTCGGAGTGCTGTAGATGAGAAAGAGACTTTGAACTGAATTTTGTTTGAGGTAAATTGCTAGGTTTCCACCCATTAAAAATTATCAAGATATTGAAATCATTCCTTTGTTTGACTGCAGAAGCTTCGCCCCCTGCCAGGTGTGACTGAAAGATTGATGCAGGATGAGTGTAGTAGAAAGACAAAAAGGTTCTCAAATAAGATACCTGTTTATACATTAAGCTATAAATGACCAGTCATTTTCAAGTAAATATGGTGTTCTACAGGATGCATTTGAAATCGATAAGATCTGGTAAACAAAGGGTATTTATTAAGCTATGTCGCAGGTTAAAGTAAACACAAGGAAATAGTTTTTCATGTGACTTGGATGTTGGGGGAAAACAGTTTTCACTTACCTGAGATCGTGTGAGTCTGCAAAAGGGAAGAGTATGCCATCAATCCCCCCAAGAAATAAAGCTTGCTGTAGGAGTCAACATACCATGCACCGGCAAGAGTCTCTAGGGGCAAAAGGGGTTGGGATGACAAGAGAAAGTTAAAGACACTGCATCTTGATTGCTGTCTCGCAGGAGGTGTGAAGAGTGTTGACGTTACCCTAGTATGTGTGACAAGTTGAGGTTGACATGCAAAGTAAGAAGTATATAGGAGAAAAAAAGGAGAGGTTAAAACATCAACCTGCGCTGTAACCTACTAGCTAAGGCTTCTTCTCTGTTCTCACACTGCGGAGTGCACTGAGCCCTGTGATGCACCTTCCCTCTAGAAATTGGTTGGGAGGTAGAAAACAAGTTTATTGGGACATTTGTCCATAAAAGATACTAAAACAGTAAAAACATTGAAAAAAGAGTAAAATGATTTAAAAACCACCCAACTCTCCCATGAACAATCCACCCTAATGTAGCTCATCCTTAAAATTTAGTTTGACAGACTGTAGGAAATGAGCAATTCCTACTGCCACTTCTTGGTAACACTTTCCAGATAGCAACTCTCTTGCCTCCACCCTTTGTACTGTTCTATATTTTAAAAACAAAGGTCTTAAAAACGTAATCCGGTTAGAAATATGAAAAGCACAATCCATAAGTATGTGTAACAAGAAACATTTTACATTTAGGGGGCAAAGGCAAAACGTTTAGTATCCTATTTTATTTATTTAATGCGATTGTCAGGTTCCACCTTCCAATATCCTCGGGTTGTGCTGATGCTCAAAGGGGTCCACCTCTCGACTGCCCCAAGTCCGGAAATGAATATAACTCGGACTGGTGGGATAGTCAAGCGGGGGAAGGAAAGGATAGGGACAGCATGGAGGGAGATCTAGAGAGGAGACAATGAACACACTATTAGTCCCTGTTGTCAACTCAAAACAACCTAAACAAATGAGGCATGTACATGAGCAGCTGCAATGGCTAAGCACAATACCTGAAAAGAAAAAGAACGTGAAGGAGCGATACCAGAAGAGAGGAAAGGGTGATTGCACATCTCCACCATGGAACTATTAGGAAGAGAGAACACACCATATAAATATGTCATGCATACTTTAACAGTTCCCCCTACAGCACATAAGAAAGGAGCTTTCCCTTCACCTACCCAAGGGTACATGTGGAGCTGTATAATATGCAATACTGTAGCTTTCCTGCACACCCTCATAAGACCTCCTCTCTCCTAGGAAAGGAAAATGATATATATATATATATTGAATAATCAAATAATAGTTCAAGGAGCAGCAGAGGTACAATCATCTCTTGTACATAGCTGGAAACGAGGCACCAACCATTTGTTATGCGATATCCACAGTCTTTACTATTCAGCGGAAAACACAGCAAAAAACTCAGCAGATACCCGTTACAGAAGAGTTTCTTTGCAGAGGAAGGTATCTTATAGGAGTCAACAATATGAAGTACAATAAACCATGAACAAAAGGAAATGAGGAGTAAATGTCAGCAGCTCCCCATTTAGTAAGTACGTGGAACTGTCTTAGCACTGAGGATACAGTTCATCAAATTAAAGAGTCTCTCCAACCTGGAGATTGCGTAATAAATAACGCCCAAGGAAACCCACCTACCCTCCTCTGCAACGAAACAGAGAAACGCTCTGTATCTTCCAACAGAGGAGCGTGGGAAAGGAAAAGAAAAGAACACGGGCGCTATAACGCTCCTCTGCAAGAGACGCGGTGAAGCAGTCTCGCCAACAGAGGAACGAGCGCGGCGTGCTAACAAGGAAGCAAGAGCACGGACCACCAGAGAAGTACTCACGACACCCAAAAGAAGCAAGGCTCTCACACGGCCGAACCTCCTGTAATCCAGAGCGTAACACGGACAGCCATCAGTAAAGAATAATCGGCGGCGCCTGGTCTTCTTTCTGTCGTTATATCCGGTATCCCACGTAGCGTCTGGATCACGTGGGGAATGGCTCACGAGGAGCATGATGGGAAGTGTAGTCAGAAAAAGGGGCCGATCTGTATCCAGGTTGCCCTTCATGGAGCAGTCAGTGTTTAACCGGTAGTTAGGGCCTGACAGTACATCCCCCTCCTGGAAGACACTGACGGACACCTGGTTTATCTGGGTGTCTTTTATGAAATGCGGCAACCAGACGCGCCGCATGTACCGCATTTGCAGGCTCCCAAGAGTTTTCCTCCGGGCCATAACCCTTCCAGGCCACCAGATACCACAGTTTGCGTCTCTTCAGCTTGGAATCGATAATCCCCCGGACTTCGTATTCGCGATCATGCTGTACCCATATGGGCATGGGCTGTTTCTTCACCGGACAGAGTGAAGGTTTCAGCAGGGACACATGGAAGACCGGGTGGATACGAAAATGCACGGCAGCTTCAGTTTTACCGCCACTGGGTTAATATGTTTGATAACTCGGTAAGGACCGATATACCTGGGGTTGAATACGCTATGTTTCTTAAATCGTATGTGTTTCGTTGACAGCCAAACCCACTCCCTCTTTTGTATGTAGGGCCTGGTCTTCGATGTTTGTCTGCCTGGGCTTTATACCTTTCTTTGGCACAGAGCAGATTGCTCCGTGTTTCCAGCAAGGTTGTGCGAATGTGGGACAGCCTCTGGCGCAGATCTGGGAGTTTGGTGTTCTGACTAGGAAGGATCAATGGGGTGAAACGGGGGTGGAAACCATAGGTGCTGAAAAAAGGTGTATGTTGTGTGGAGGCGTGTTTGGCACTATTGTACGCTATTTCTGCAACCCATAGCCACTCCACCCAAGCTTCCGTGTTGTGGTTGACATAACACCGGAGAAACTGTTTCAGGGTTTGGTTAAGTCTCTCCGTTTGGCCGTCAGTTTGGGGATGAAAACTTGTGGAAAGCGCGGATTCTATTTGTAGTTCGGAACACCATGTCTTCCAGAAGCGGGCCGTGAATTGGGCCCCTCTATCAGATACGATCACTTTCGGAAGGCCATGGAGTCGGACCACGTTAGTCAGCAACAATCTTGCCAAAAGACCCGCAGAAGGAACTTGTTTGCAGGCGATGAAATGCCCCATCTTCGATAAGTAATCAATCACGACCACAATTGCGGTGCACCCTTGATCTTTGGGTAACCCTACGATGAAGTCTACGGAAAACCTTTCCCACGGGGTGTCTGGTGTGGGCAAAGGCTGGAGAAGCCCCTGTGTGGGACTGTGATCGGTCTTCATCTGAGCGCAAGTGGAACAGCGTTTTACCCATGAAAGGACATCCGGACGTACTGTTGGCCACCAGAACTGTCGTAGCACTTTCTCCAAGGTTTTCTTCCTCCAGCGTGACCTGCACACGGGAGGTCGTGACACCAGGTGAACACTGTTCTTCTCAAGTCCTTTGTAGGGACTAACAACTGTTGGTTTTTCATGGGGAGGCCTTGACGCATCTGCCATTCGGGGTGGAACCTTAACCAGTTTCTCCAAGCAAAGGTTTGCATCCTTTGTCTAGTTTTCTGTAGAAACTCATCAGTTTGTATAATACACAGCACTTTGTTGGGACTGATGATCGCCCTTTCAATCGCAACTGGTTGTTGTGTGTTTTCTTGCCTCGTAAGCGCATCTGCCTTCTTATTGTCTTTGCCGGGGCGAAACGTGACGATGAAATGAAACTCGGCAAAAAACAGCATCCACCGGAGCTGGCGTGGGGTAAGATGACGCGCTGCTTGCATAAACTGGAGGTTGCGATGATCTGAGTAGACCGTCACTTGATGTGCTGCTCCCAACAACCAATGTCTCTACTCCAGAAACGCATCCCTTATGGCCAGTAGTTCTTTTTCGGCGATGGTATAGTTCTGCTCCGCGGGATTGAGCTTCCTGGACATGAACGCTATGGGGTGAAGGTGTCCTGTCGTTTCGTTTCTTTGGGACAGTACTGCCCCTACAGCCACTTCAGATGCGTCAGCTTCCACGATAAAGGGCACCTCAGGATTGGCATGGGTGAGAACCGGGGCTGAAGTAAAGGCTTTCTTGAGGAGATCAAATGCCGTCTGAGCTTCTTCTGACCAGAGAAAAGGGGTCTTTTTCCGAGTCAATCTGGTGAGAGGGGCTACCATGTCGGAAAACTGATGGATGAACCGCCTGTAAAAGTTGGCGAATCCCAGAAAACTCTGGATATCCTTCACGTTCTGCGGTCGTGGCCATTCGATGATTGCCTTTACTTTTCTCTCTGCCATGACCTGGCCCGAAGGCGTAAGTATGACCCCTAGAAATTCCACGGAAGTCACGTGAAACTCGCATTTGGTTATTTTGCAGAACAGTTGGTGATCTCGTAGTGCATGCAAAACGCATCCTACATGGACCACATGTTCTTCTTCGTTGGAGGAATAGATCAAGATGTCGTCTATATACACCACAACGAAGCGGTCCAGGAATTCTCTCAGAACATCATTGAGGAAGAATTGAAAAGCGGCGGGGGCGTTACACAGCCCGAACGGCATGACCAAGTACTCGAATAACCCATACCGCGTCTTAAAGGCCGTCTTCCATTCATCGCCATCTCGCATTCGGACCAGGTGATATGCCCCTCTGAGGTCCAATTTGGTGTATATTCGCGCTGTTTTGACTTGTTCTAAGAGGACAGGAATCAAAGGCAGCGGATACTGATTCTTGACTGTGATTGCGTTCAACGCTCTGTAATCAATACAACACCTCAATTCTCCGTTGGCCTTGGGTATAAAAAAGAGGGGAGATGCAGCAGGTGATCTGGAGGGGCGAATGAATCCCAAAGCGAGATGCTTGTCCAAATATTTCCGGAGGTGTAGATTTTCGGGTGCGGTAAGAGCATAAATTCTACCGCACGGTATCACAGCTCCCAAAACCAGATCAATACGGCAATCATAGTCCCTAAGTGGGGGAAGCTCTTCCGCCTTGGTATCGCTGAACACCTCGGCATATCTCCCGTAGCACTCAGGCAAAGTTACGTTCTTTTCTGCCGCTGTGGCGATGTGATGTCGAGTGGCCAATGCTTGGGATGGTCTTGTGTGTAGCTGGTTGCATTGGTTCTGGCAGTAAGTAGACCGTAGGGTCAGCGTTTTGTTAGTCCAGTCTATCGTGGGCTCATGTTTTCGCAACCAGGGAAGGCCCAATATCACTCCGTATTGAGGGGCTTGAATGACACTGAACGATAGCCATTCATGGTGGTACCCCTCATAGATGAGTTCGTGTTCTTCTGTAACGTAGCTGATGGGGCCTGACTCCAACTCCTTGCCGTCCACGGCATATACCCATTCAGGGGTTAGTTTGTGGATGAGCGGTATCTCTAGCCTCTGTGCTTCCTTTCTACTCTGGCCTGGAGAGCGGCTGTCTCACTACGTGAGGCAGCTAGTTCGACCTGTACCAGAGCCAAGGCTGCCATAACGTCGTCTAGGGTGGCCATCTCTGACACCAGCACAACCAGGGGGAAAACAATTCGTGGGCCGATTATTCTGTCAGGTTCCACCTTCCAATATCCTCGGGGTTGTGCTGATGCTCAAAGGGGTCCACCTCTCGACTGCCCCAAGTCCGGAAATAAATATAACTCGGACTGGTGGGATAGTCAAGCGGGGGAAGGAAAGGATAGGGACAGCATGGAGGGAGATCTAGAGAGGAGACAATGAACACACTATTAGTCCCTGTTGTCAACTCAAAACAACCTAAACAAATGAGGCATGTACATGAGCAGCTGCAATGGCTAAGCACAATACCTGAAAAGAAAAAGAACGTGAAGGAGCGATACCAGAAGAGAGGAAAGGGTGATTGCACATCTCCACCATGGAACTATTAGGAAGAGAGAACACACCATATAAATATGTCATGCATACGTTAACAGTTCCCCCCTACAGCACATAAGAAAGGAGCTTTCCCTTCACCTACCCAAGGGTACATGTGGAGCTGTATAATATGCAATACTGTAGCTTTCCTGCACACCCTCATAAGACCTCCTCTCTCCTAGGAAAGGAAAATGAAATATATATATATATTGAATAATCAAATAATAGTTCAAGGAGCAGCAGAGGTACAATCATCTCTTGTACATAGCTGGAAACGAGGCACCAACCATTTGTTATGCGATATCCACAGTCTTTACTATTCAGCGGAAAACACAGCAAAAAACTCAGCAGATACCCGTTACAGAAGAGTTTCTTTGCAGAGGAAGGTATCTTATAGGAGTCAACAATATGAAGTACAATAAACCATGAACAAAAGGAAATGAGGAGTAAATGTCAGCAGCTCCCCATTTAGTAAGTACGTGGAACTATCTTAGCACTGAGGATACAGTTCATCAAATTAAAGAGTCTCTCCAACCTGGAGATTGCGTAATAAATAACGCCCAAGGAAACCCACCTACCCTCCTCTGCAACGAAACAGAGAAACTGTTCTTCCAACAGAGGAGCTTGGGAAAGGAAAAGAAAAGAACACGGGGCGCTATAACGCTCCTCTGCAAGAGACGCGGTGAAGCAGTCTCGCCAACAGAGGAACGAGCGCGGCGTGCTAACAAGGAAGCAAGAGCACGGACCACCAGAGAAGTACTCACGACACCCAAAAGAAGCAAGGCTCTCACACGGCCGAACCTCCTGTAATCCAGAGCGTAACGCGGACAGCCATCAGTAAAGAATAATCGGCGGCGCCTGGTCTTCTTTCTGTCGTTATATCCGGTATCCCACGTAGCGTCTGGATCACGTGGGGCGTGGCTCACGAGGAGCATGATGGGAAGTGTAGTCAGAAAAAGGGGCCGATCTGTATCCAGGTTGCCCTTCATGGAGCAGTCAGTGTTTAACCGGTAGTTAGGGCCTGACAGCGATTTTATATAGCGCAAACTTTACCCTAAGGTGTCAGAGCGCTTTACAAAAGAACCAGTTACATTACATATGGACTTCGGAGTACATGAGTTACATAAAAGATACAAACAGAAAAACTCTAAATTCACATAAGAATGGTAGTAAGTACATACGTCTACTACAGATACTAGTGGTTGGAGTTACATATATACAAGTTGCAAATTCACTCAAGATTACATTTTAAAAAGCGATTAGGGTTGGACAATTATATATTGCATATTTACAGAGCATGAAATTCTTGCCGTCCTTCAGCCAGGCGTTCAGGTGGTGTTGCACTTACGGGCGGTGGTCTTGGGTCTGTAGGGATCTCCGAGGTGGAGGTGGAGGTGGCCGTAGGGGTAGAAGGCCGGGTGGTGGTGGGTGGAAGCAGCATGCTGGATCCCCGGACTGATCTTGAGGTCATGCTGGGCTCCATCTTGTGGAAGGAGGAGGACGCTCAGGGCAGGCGGATCTGTGCCACGAAGTCAGGTCTCCCGCATGGCTCAAGCACCCGCAGTGAGGCCCCGGCAGGCCCAGCGCGCCAACACCACATTCAGGCCTCAGGGCTGCCGGTCGGCCGCCAGGCTCGCTCCGCCAAATCAATCCTAAATCGTGGCACATCGAATGTGGGAAGAGTAAATCGGGTTGCATCCCACTCTCACTCTTAAAATTTAATTCCGAATCCAAGGACTGGGTAACTGTGCCGGGTAGGGGAAGACTGTGCCAAGACCCAGTGTGCTTAATGAAAAATTGATAGACGATTTCTTTCTGAGGTAGGCCAAGTCAAGCGACCCAGCAGTCTTTGCCGCAGACTCTTTTAAAACTTGTTTGCTAGGAAAGGGGGACCAGGCTATGATTGTACTGTGCCCTGAGTGTAGATTCTTAAGGTCTGTTAGTCTATTTCTTACTTCCCTTGCCTACCTCCTTTCACTACCATGGATCTGATACCAACAAAGTTTGGAGAAAAATATCTTAAAGCCTGGTACACAGCTAGCTGGTTCCAGGAGGTTAGGTTCAGTTCCCTCCTTATACCTTGGACCATGGTGCCTGGTGGTAGCGACAGAAGCCTTCTGAGAACCACCCCCTTCAACCAATACCACTCACAGGCAGGGTCAAGGGCTTAAAGCTCAGCACCATGCAGTCCCAAGGGGGTATTTTCCCTTCATAGGCCTTCATTAAAGGGATAAGGACCAACCCTACACATATTTCCAGATTAATCTAGTCAGACAGCTAGCTTGTAGCTGGGACCACTGCTTAATACTATCCATATGTGTGTCCCATTTTAAATGCATCTTGAAAGTCAAGCTTAGATACTTTTATAGGAATTCACTGTTTCCACCTCCTTGACATATAGATACAAACCAAAACGTTTTACCTTTTTCTCAAAGACCAACACCTTGGTCTTCTCTAGATTAATTTTCAGCTGGTTCTGTTTGCTGTATGCTTCAAGGGAGTGTTATTTCCTCTGCAGGTCAATTGGGGTATAATCCAACAGCACCAGATCATCTGCATAAAGCAGGCAAGAAATATGCCGATTCCCAGATTTCACTTTAGTTATAAATGTTGGGAGATTGTCTAAAAATAAACTAGAATCTAGGGGGCCCAGAACACCCCACTGCCAAAGACCACTCTTGGAAGAATTTTTTTGGGATAGTTTGTCTGATTTATCAAGCTCGACCTGGGCCCAATTGTCTGCATGTAAAATTTGCAATACACTAAAAAGGTCTGGAGGGAGCTCCCAAACAGCAAGTTTTCTCCACAGGATTTCCCTGTCCACTGAATCAAAAGCTGTCCGGAAATCAATGAAACAACAACAGAGCCTTTGGAATGAAGTGGAGCAATGGTCTGTGGTTGAGTGCCCCTCCCAAAAGCCCCCTTGATCAATTGGGATAATCCTATGTTCAGTGGCCCAGTCCTCCACATTTGATAAACTAATTTTAGAAAACACTTTAACCAAAATATTCAAAAGGCTAATCAGACAATAATGGGAGGGATCAGAACCATTCTCCTTTTTTAAAATGGGTTTCACTATTGACCCTTTCCAGGATAGGGAGTGAAGGCCCGTTGAGGCTATTCAACCGAACAAAAGAGAGTACACCCTTGCTCACCAATCACTGTTAGATTTAATTATCACTGCCGGGATATTGTCGGGGCCTGCGGCTCTTAAAAGCTTTAACCTATCAATAACGGCCCTTCTCTCTTACTGAGAACCAGGTAGAGGGGAGCTTCTTGACTGCGGAATGCAAAGACCTAGCTAGTGTAGGAGGACTACCATAAGGATATTTCAAATGTGCTGCACATGTGTCCTCAGGAATCATACAAAGTTAGGTCCTCCCATTAAAGCCACTGGACACTTTTACTCACATTGTTACCCAGATTGGATATTTTCTTGCATCTCATCCCACTTACTAGGAAAAAAGTGGCTTGTTTCTCATTAATCAGCTGTTTATATTGGGACTTGAGTCTGGTCAACTCCTGGGGCTGACCACTTTCTGGACTGAGCCTGGCTTGTTTAGCTGCCCGTAGCACCAAGCTTTTTATTTTCTGGCAGGCTAGAGTGAAGCAACTCATCTTTTTAGCATGACAGTTTATCTCTGACACATGATTCCTAACGTTTGCAGAGATACAACCCAACCCATCGATCACAATTCCATTATACCAAACAATTCTATTCTCAAAGCCCACAGAAAAAGCCTCAGTTTTGTCTAGAAATTGGGGTGAGATGGTACTATTGCTTCTGTCTGTCCTGGATATCTGGCCTGCCATGGATACTTCTGAAATTGCTATCCTGTTCTTCAAGTAAAGTTGTAAGTGTTGGTGTTTGTGATCCTGGAAATCTAGGGACAAGAGCAAAACATGTACATGAGAAACACAAACTAGTTTTGCTTCCTTTCCCACCCTTCCACTCATGGTATTAACTCAGGGCTAGTGCTGGGGTTACCAAATAACATTCTCTCTGGCATGCATGGAGAAGACACTCAACATCTGTAGTTCAATTTTCTACTTGTTGACTTTTATAACGTGCTTCAAAACAACAAAATCTAAAGGCTCTAGTGGTAGTAAACCTTTTCATCAAACATTGTCTTGGATTTTGGAATGTTCACTAATCTTCTTTATCCATACTTAAGGAGTGCCGCATGTGTGATGTGCAGATCCGGACTGGGAACCAAAACCGGCCCTGGCAAACTGCTCGGCCGGCCCCCCTGTGGGGAGGGTGGGGGTGTGGTTGATATGTTTGCCAGGGCCGATTTCGGCCGATTTTGTTACAGGGGGCTGAAATTGCTGCCCCCCGGTAACAGAAACGGACCCCCAGGGGCCCAAAACCAGCCCCCACCCTGGCGGCCCACCGGGGAAATGCCCGGTGCCCGCTACGGCCAGTCCGACCCTGATGATGTGCCCCAAGCAGTACAAAGCCCGACCAGGCTTGCCCTTATCGTGCTCTCTTATCCTTTGTCTTCTGCAGGTTTTGTGCAGGTCGCAACCCGATGAAGACACTGTCATGAAGATCAGGACTGCAATGAGGTATATGGAGGTTTCAGTGTGAAATTCAAATGCTGAGCTCAAGGTGAAAATTTTCTCACTCTGGGAGCGCTGAAGCCTAGAAATGCAGAATAGCATGGGTATGTTTTTTATACGGCTGCACCCAACATGGCTGCATTGAAACCCAAGTCTTGTGAGCCTATGGGAAGCTTTCCGGAATTTTCCTGCCCCTGTGAAGACAGGTGCCTATACAGAGAGGAGGGGAAAGAAATTAATGGTGTGAGGGTATACACAAAAAAATACAAGGCAGAAACAGGCGGTTATGTGAAAGATCTGGGGGAATACATCGGTAGAGGGAAAGGAGGTTCATGGGTCATTTGAAATGGCACTGGTGCAGTAAAGAGGGAAGCATTATAGAGCACAGGGCACATGCCGAGTGGTGCATGAGGCATGTATCATCGACTGTGATAGAGCAGAGATTACATCAAAAGGATTTTATGACAAAGAAATGATCTATGACACCTTTACGCGAGAAAATAGCAAATGTTCAAGTTACATGTTATAAGAAATGACACAATTATACGAAATATAGTTACTGCATCATAAAAGCATGCAGAAGAAAGGTAGATTAGACATATATTATTCGTTCAGATAACATAGTCGTGATATTTTATTATTGAAAATATATCATATTTATTAATGTGTTACAAATATATAAAATGGTAAATTCTAACATTATGGAGTTTATCACTAATCAACTTGACATTCATATATGAGTGTGAACATTAATAAGACTAAATTGAAACAATATGAATTAACTTGGTTTTTGTGTGAAAAATTAATGAATGTAACATTGCATGTAAGAACGTGTACACTGAAAATAACAAAAGAAAAGTAGGTGTTGCACAATCATAATTTACTGTGCTTTCATGAAACTTCTCTAGAATGTATTTTGAATATATATTAGTGATTTAAATTATAAACAAAAATGTTTAGACAAATTATTAGTCAACCATATTGAAATGATTAATAGTGTATCAATTATATGTTTCAATGTATATACTTTAATTTTCTTTTTAATATATGATTCACAGTTAATATGACTTTGCCGTATATTAGCTTAAATTCATGTAGACCTTTTTCTTACAGTTAAATTGCAGGCTGGTATAACCAAAGCGCGTGGGAAAATTCCACACTATTGCCACTAGTATTGAATTTATAATTGTTTCCTTTGACTTCTCCTGTACTGTGTAGGGCATTTGTTACAGTCATTGCTACAACTTAGAACAACTGCCTGGGAAAGTGCCTTTTTGAACTTGCTATGTCTTTTCCTCAGTGTGCCATTGTTCAATGTTTCACATGATTGAGTAACTTAAGGAACTGCATAATTGTTCCACCTATTTTTCTGGATTTTGTGTCTTCTTTACTGTCGCATCACACTCATCCTGTACAAGCTGACCAATGGACTTAGTGGTCTGACAAAATGAAGTGATGCCAGGAGGTGTCACCTCGGAACTGACTGAGGATATTTGCCTATCCTACTGGAATTTTTGGGTCGTCATTCGTCATCCTTCTGGGTCTTCCTCTGCTACTTTTCCTGTACCTTTATCGAGTGCGGAGAAGTTCCTTTCATGCTGCTGTAACCTTTGCTGTTACAGTGGCGGATTAAGACATGTCTCTGTCTTATTGGACTGGACTGGCTACTTGGAACTTTGCTGAACTTTCCGGAATTAGTTTTTGCAAAGGCTTACCTGGCTACCTATCCATAGTGACGCACATGATGTGTGTGCCTGGGGGCCTATCTCGGCTGAGACAGACTGCCCCTTTCTGAATCTACATTTTTTCCTGAATCCCGAGCTTTAGTATTCATTAAATTAATCTAATCTGAATTCAAACTGAATGCTAAATTTATTAAAAGTTAATCATTTACATTTAATCTGATAAACCATATTTACTAACTTGATCTGACTCTGCTATCCTGACTTATTGTCCTTTGTGAATGTACATTTATTCTGGGTTATCCTATGACTAAGCAGAAATGTAAGAGTGAAGTTTCTGATCATCAAATCCTGAAGCTATTAATCTTTTATTGCTATAACGGAACTTTTGGTCTGTATGATCCTTGCCCGCATACATTTCTTTAGGAGATTTGGATATGCAGTGATCATATTTTATATCTATAGTATTTTCCTGAGATTTATCCATATAAGTTAATTTCGAGTTTGGAGATACAGTTATCCTATTCCTGGTCCTCATTGGGTAGCTGTCAGTTTTCCCCAAATATCCAACCTATCTAAGCACAGAGCAAGGTCCATCGGAGGACCAAATGATTGGAAAGTAAATAAGGGCCCAGTAAACTCTACAGCAACTGTTTTTAATTGTCACCTTGGGAGGAAGAAATGGAAGGATGTAAATAAAGTTAGATCCAACAGTGTCTCTGACCTGTCTGTTTCAATTGCATGTTTAAGTTACAGTAAATGAAATACTATTTTACACCCATAAATATGGTGTAGATATTGTGTACATCCTACTGAGCACAACCTCATTTTTTTAGCCACACCCACACACATTTGACACTGTATAGTGGCTTAATTTGAGCCTGTGGTTGCTGCTGGTGTCCACCAGAACTTATTTTTGCAGACCAGAACTTATTTTTCCCACATCAGATATTTACTGTGGGCAAGAGAGGGGAAACCCACAGATCTGAGAGACAGGGAAGAGAAAGAAGGCAAAGCCTTCAAAAACAGAAAAAGCAGAACACTGCAAGAGTGAGGTTAAGAGGCATGAGGTGGATTTAAGACTACCAGCCTTGGTATCCGATGTGCCAATGTTTAATTGCACCTGCTGCGGGATTCGGAGTAGAGCTTTGACACCAGCACTCTTTTTTTCACAAATTAAGCACTGATTGGAGCTTACAAAGGGTTTGGGTCAACGTAAATTCAACCATGTTGTTGAAAGAGTGAGACACAATCTCCTGTTACATAGCTAGTACAGTGCCTATACTACCTTGACTTACAAAACACAAAGGACACATCCTCTATAGAAAATAAAGAGCTCCTGATGAGCTATTTCATTAATCTTAGAAAGAAAAATTCTGATTGTGTTCCATACTGAGGGAAAAAGTGATTAACATTATCGAAATGAACAGTGAAAAGATCATGTCATGATTAAGGCTAAGGGCCTGATTACAAGTTTGGTGGTATGGAATAGCCCCGCATCCACACCGCCAAACCTGTGGTTGAACCGCCTACCAGATTAGGAGTTTTCTCCTGGTCTGGCGGGCAGTTCTTTGGCGTTCCCATGGTGGTGCCAATGAAATAGGCACCGCAATGTGAACGTCAAAATCAGTACCTGCATGGCATGCACTGCTGCAGTCCATGCCATGTAGGTACTGGGGTGCATGCACACAGGGGGCACAACATGTGCCCCCCCCCTGCATGCACCCCATGGCCCAGAGGCAAAAAGGGGCCCTGTAGGGACCTTTTGTTACCTCTCCGCCATGGTTTTCAAGGAGGTGGAACTGCCATGAAAACCGCAGTGGAGAGGAAACTCGTAATACCGCAGCGGTCTTGCCAAGCATATTGGGGCCTCAAGATTGCAGCGCCACCCCCAGGGATCTCTGATCCCTGGTGGTTGCAGTGGTCCCAGTGTGGCCCAACTGCCCTAGTTATAATAGGGAGGTCGGAAGACCACCGCCACCGCGCCCCATGAGTCTGGCGGTCCATGAACCGCCAAACTCATAAATAGCCCCTAAGAAGTGTTATCTAAAACTGAATAGTATGACTGAAACTGTCAGAAGAAAAATTGATGTCACTCAGCATACTGACGCATGTAAGTTCCTGTCAGACAAAATGGCAATGAGTAGAGATACAAAGTCCGTTATCAGTTAGGTCAAATCTTTAAAATAGAAGTAAATCAAAGTTTGTTACCAAAATTGCAGCATGTACTGTTAGGTAGCATGTTCCATCGATCTGTATTAGTCATTGATTCTGATCCTTAAAAGATGGTCACCCATTTTACATTCCTACATGTCATAAAAACAGAGGTGTGTTTTACTCCTTCACAACTCTGGCATCAGATGAGAAGAGATGTACATTGAACAGAGGAGTCAACATTGGCCTCCTACAGATAATTTTCCAGTGAATGTATCTGATCACTAAAGGATACTAACGTATAAAATAATTAAGAGTAAACTTTCGTTGTTCGCTATCCTTGTTAAAATGATATCATATTTATCAATGGATGTTTACCTCTTGAAGTTCTAAGCAGGGGTTTTACCCCAAGGGAGAAACAGTGATCCTATTTAATAGCAAAAAATGATAATGTAGGGTGTACCCAAAAATATTCTATATTAGATGCAGAACACAATTGCTTTTGAGTTCAAATTTCTACAATTTATTTATGTAATGAAAATCATGTTTTATATACAATCAATAAATCAACAAAATGATGAGATTATAGAAGAAAGAATATCATCATCTTAATATAGCAGAGAAACCAGCCACTCGGAGACGGGGGAAACACTACTGTGGAGAGCGAAACTCGAATCCCGGCCACCTCCACGCGTTCCTGACCGCTATGGATCCAGCTCTTCAAGCCCTTCTGCTGCTGTACCTGATCCACTACCAGCATATAAGACGTTGCCGCAGTCAACACCGCAGGTACGTAAATAACACATCTCCGCATACAACCACAACACACAACTCTTGTGCTGAAATACGGGTCCTGTCCACATCAGACACTCTGGTGGAGACAGGAACATATCCCCCAGTGTACTCACACATGTCCTGCTTGCTAGAAATCCACACCTCCGCATCGGGGTCACCCATCAATATTGGAATCACTGCAATGTCCCGGTCACGTCACCGCAGTGGTGAAGACGCGGGAAAACCTGCGCACAATGTAGTAGGCAGGGCTGGTGCCAGGCATGGGCAGTCTGGGCAGCTTCCCAGGGCTCCACTTTCACATTACCCACATGGTGGGCCGCATCAGTTGGCCACAGCCCACAGCAAACTTCCCACATCCATTTCTGCACATGCTGTGCGCCCCTCTTGTGCCCCCCCTCAATGCACTATTTAGCAGCCAGGTGTGGCTCGACCTCGCACCTCACACATCAAAGGGCAAGGTAGATTGACTGGGAAGGTGGGGGTGAATATCAACACCCTACACAGAAGATATGGGGCTGGACAACCCTCCTCCTCACACCTGCCTTCCACTCATGTGAATCAAACTGAGTAAATTAAGAAATGAAGACTCACTCTGCATATTAACAACTACTGAACTGTTCACACTGCATGTCAAGTCCCTCAGACAGATCCCACACTGACACTCTGCCACATACACATACCATAGCTCAGCAGCAATGTATGACAATAAAAGGACTAACCCAAAGTGGAGTGCACAGTGCTGGAAAACCATGGAGCAAGTCACATAGCATTTGTACATGACATGCAAGAGGAGGAACATATCATACTACCCTTAGGCCATCAAATCAGACATGGGTGGCACAGTGATTGAAATTAAACCAAAGTGACATCTGTGCAATATCTCTGGGATACAGCAATGCAAGCTATGCATAGGCACAGGAGTGATAGGAAGTGTCAGAAGCCATACAGTGACCAGCCCCACATCTGTGTCAACTACCCTGACATGTGTATGCCACCAGCACAACACACGTGACTCATTGTCACACCCCCTGACTGTCAAACCCAAGTAGGACCTTCACACATACCCCTCATCTACCCATCTCACACCTGCAATAACCAACACCTGTGAGAAACACACATAAAGGTGCAAATAAGCTCCTGTGAGTTTCCTGACAACCAATCACACACCCTGGTGTGTATCTACAAATGTCAGACTCCCACTCAGGGATGTCTGAACCAATGCTGATCAAAAACCAATAGCCAAAC